>OZ022580.1:0-287500 GCA_963669155.1 Arbacia lixula | reverse complement strand
TACGAAGGAATGTTGATGTGGATGTTGCTGTTGGTCTTCTTCGCCATCTCCTGCTTGTGTATTTTTTTTGCAGTGACGGTTTCAGAGTCTTAAATTAGTCTTTCTTTATTCATTCTTCTTCTCAGTCTATCGTTATTCATTCTACTTCTCAGTCTATCGTTATTCATTCTTCTTCTCAGTCTATATTTTTTCATTCTTCTTCTCAGTCTATCTGTATTCATCATACTTCTCAGTCTATATTTATTCATTCTTCTTCTCAGTCTATATTTTTTCATTCTTCTTCTCAGTCTATCTGTATTCATCATACTTCTCAGTCTATATTTATTCATTCTTCTTCTCAGTCTATATTTTTTCATTCTTCTTCTCAGTCTATCTGTATTCATCATACTTCTCAGTCTATATTTATTCATTCTTCTTCTCAGTCTTTCTTTCTTCATTCTACTTCTCAGTCTATCTTTATTCATTCTTCTTCTCAGTCTATCTTTATTCATTCCACTTCTCAGTCTATATTTTTTCATTCTTCTTCTCAGTCTATCTGTATTCATCATACTTCTCAGTCTATCTTTATTCATTCTTCTTCTCAGTCTATATTTTTTCATTCTTCTTCTCAGTCTTTCTGTCTCCATTCTTCTTCTCAGTCTATATTTATTCATTCTTCTTCTGAGCCTATATTTATTCATTCTTCTTCTCAGTCTATCTTTATTCATTCTTCTTCTCAGTCTATCTGTATTCATTCTACTTCTCAGTTTATATTTTTTCATTCTTCTTCTCAGTCTATCTGTATCCATTCTTCTTCTCAGTCTATATTTATTCATTCTTCTTCTCAGTCTATCTTTATTCATTCCACTTCTCAGTCTATATTTTTTCATTCTTCTTCTCAGTCTATCTGTATTCATCATACTTCTCAGTCTATCTGTATCCATTCTTCTTCTCAGTCTATATTTATTCATTCTTCTTCTCAGTCTATCTTTATTCATTCCACTTCTCAGTCTATATTTTTTCATTCTTCTTCTCAGTCTATCTGTATTCATCATACTTCTCAGTCTATCTTTATTCATTCTTCTTCTCAGTCCATCTTGATTCATTCTTCTTCTCAGTCTTTCTGTCTCCATTCTTCTTCTGAGTCTTTCTGTCTCCATTCTTCTTCTAGCTGTTGTTCTTTGTCAAACATCTCGTCAAGAAATGGATAGCGCTAGTTTCATCACTCAGAGGGTCAACAGCCCTTGTTTAAAGAACAGTAGATGTTTGCTGAATACTGTGCTAATTGGGATAAAGCAACCGCAACAACAGCACTTGGCATCGGAGAAAAAAATTGTCATTAGCATAGTAGATCTGCATAATAATGGGATGTGAAACAATGAAAACACCATAAATGACGTCTTGTCATGATATAAAAGAATGTTAACATATTTAACCTATGATGCGGCCTATCAAAAAAAAATATTTTCTTCTGTTTGCAATTCTAACTCATCATAACGGGGTCTTGTATCCATTTTGTTTTCCCGCTTACACGCAGGCTCCCTCCAATCACGTGGGAGTGCAAAGGGCGCCAGCGTTCATCACCACCGGGCCTGACCAGTCCTGCTCAACGCGGCCTGAACCTGCCGAAACCTGAACCGGCCATAACCGGCCACTCGAGACTGCACGCAAGGATAAGAAGGGAATCGACAATAAACTGTCTTCAAGAAATCGCTACCAACAACCTGCCAGCCAGCAGAACTCATCTTTTTAGATAATCAGCCCGTAAGAACTAAACGTCCCATCCACTGGTTCCTTGTACATCCGTAGTTCATACTCCATCGAGTGTGAGGCACCATAACCCCAGCCCCCCCCCCCCCCCCCACACACACACACTCACACCATTATTCGCTATTTCTCTCCTCCGTCTTCTATCTCACTCATCAATAATTGAAAGATTTCTTGAACTGCTCTGCGTGGGGCGGAGCTTGTGATGAGTGCGCTGTATTTCCACTTCGAACATAAGGAAAGTGGGAGAAATCGAGTAAATTAATTTCCATGCGTCAGTGACATTTCCATGATATAGTGCGTAGTTGTCTCCCATGCATGCTTGGTAACGTGTACACGTGTCACGTGTCGACAAAAGGACTAGGTGAGAACAAGGATAAATACAAGGATACTATGCCGTACTAGCAAGGAGCTGAGAGAGAGGATTTACCAGTCTTTGTATGACAGACTTCGATATCCAGGTATCTTTAAGTTGAGTGTCTGAAGTCATTAGGTCGATCAGTGGACATCAGACACAAGCCTTTCCTGTGAGGGTCGGACCATGCGGACTTGGTAGCGGACGTGCGCAGCGCCATCACCGACCATGGGGACCTCCAACAGTAAAGACACGTCCGACACGGCCACCCGCTACAGCGTCCCCAAGAAGACCCTCAAGTCGTTCCCATGGAAGTCGCTTCAGCGCCGCCAATGCAGCGTCAACGCCTCCACGATGACGCATTCCCCGCCGTCTTCGTCTGCCCCGTCCTCGCCTTCCAGAACATCATCGACAACGTCGACATCAGCGCCGCCTTCGCCGACGGCGAGACCTGCGTCGGAGTGCGCTCCACGAAACACTGGCGGCCAGATCCGGATCGTGATCGACCTGGCACGCTCCTATCACCTGAGCACCCACGAACGGTCCAACATTCGTTGGCACACGTCGTGTCAGTTCGCCCCCTTCGACGACTCCAGGTTGGTCACGTGTGTGGGCGTGGCTAGTGACGTCACGGGAAGGCGGATCGACTTAAGCTCTGCTCTCTACCAGCGAGATGACGTCGTGCACGTGTGGAGTCTTGATGGTGCAAAAAATAGTGAGTGCATTCACCCTTGCATGTTATTTGACCGTTATAGCTGCTATCATCGAGGCGGAAGTTGGAATTTCATCCTTAAAATTGCATTCTATCATTTAAAAATTTCATAAACAATGTCACATTGATTTTTCATTGATTCATTATTTTTGTGGATACAATTTCATCTTTACCATGGCAAGCGAATGCGTATTGTTGAGGCCACAAGAAGGGAAATGAGTAGGTTCTATTATAGAGCAGAGATATTTTATGCAACATAGTAAGTTGAACGTATTAAACGATTCACAATGTTTATATCTTATTTCCGTCCATTTTGTTTCTTGTGGCCAATGTTCAGAATGCTACTCCGTGAGGAAGCGCCACAACGACAAGGTCCCAGCGCATTGTCGGATGATGGGCGACGGGCGCTACATCTGCTATGCCGAGAGTAACCGCCTGGTGTTCCGCAGCAGTTCCAACCCGAAGCACTTCTTTCTGCGCGACACCTTGTTCCAGCCCGGTGGCGTGTTTAAGTACTGCGCAGTGTCGTCCAACGACTCGTATGCAGCCTCCATTGTACAGCTGAAGAGCGTGTACAAGCTCTACGTATTCTCCACGGACTTCTTCTTGCCGTTCTACGGACAGGCGTGCCACGAGATCTACCCGGCCTTTCTCCACGACTGCTGTAACAGCGGCAAGAACTCCGTGGAGTGCCGCTTCACCCCCGACGCCGACTATATCGCCGTCAGCTCCTCTAAAGGGTCGCTGTTCATCGTACGCCGACAGAACCTCTCGCTGTTTCGCGGCGTCTTTCCTCGGCCGGATTCGCAGGGAAAGTCCATCGCATTGTCGGGTGTCGGTGCGTATGCGTTCCACCCATTGTTTTCGCACCATCTTGTGACGTGCTGTACGACGGCTCATAAGCTGGCCACATACAACGTCAACACCAACACGTGCACGCTGAGCGAGCCGCTTCTAGACGACATCGGGACTCCGGACCGCCTCAGCTACAACAGCGAGGGCACCATGGTGGCCGTGGCGGGGTCTAAGGCACGCATCGCCGTCTTTTACTCGGACACGGCACAGGTCCTAGCTGTCCTGGATACCAACATCGACTGCACCCATTGCGCGCTGCAGATCCGCAACCCCGTGCCCGGCTACCGGCCGCACATCACAGACCTGTCCTTCTCACACGACACGTCGCACATCGCAGGGTCGTCGGATGATGGGCTGGTCCGCGTGTGGGAGCTGCCGCCCACCATGGACCTACAGCGCATGTGCAGGCTGGCCATCTTGCGGCAGGTTCCCGCACATAAAGTGGCCCAGCTTCCGCTGCCGCCGCTGCTCAAATCATACATCATTGGCAACCCACACTGAAGTCACGTAGTCACCGGACAATAGCGCCCTCTAGCCGGGCTGATGTACGGAGCACCTGTACCCTGTGTCAGATCCCTGCCCTTATGATAAAGTCCCGAAGATTTGGGTTGAAGCTGAGAAATGACACGTTGCTTCCGGATGTCCGCTCCAATATCTACTGCACCAACCGGATAGTATGTTCACTCTCAACCTTCGCAAGTAGCTCGCAGAAGCTAGTGTATCTACAAACCTCCTCCCAGCCTCACCGATGAGGCTAATACTAAAGCTTGGTTGACTGAGGGCGCCAAGTCCTCATCTTGAATATATGGCAGCACATGTAGTTCCCGCACCAGCTATTTACCGCCAATCCTCGCATAAGCTCCCACGAGGTACCCACACGGTCCCTGTGCGCATATCCTGGTCTAACCTATAGCAGTCAAATCAAAATTATGCCAACTCGCTTCTAGCTGTGATCAAACAGTGTGAACCCATTTCCTATCGATGATATATATCTCCCAACTCGTTTTCTTCTAAAGAATGCAATAAGCCGAACAAGTGAGAGCAAATAGAGCGGTGCTACGCGAAATCGCCATGTAGACGGGATCTCAGAATGGGAATGAACAATGGACACTTAGCGTGAAGAGACTAGACGTCAAGTAGCTATGTTTAAGCGATGACGTAAGTTGAAGAAGAGAAGCGGCTGGGTTACCGCTTGAATCTCAGGTAGAGATTGTTCGAACTAGGCTATGATCGGACAGAGGATGAGTCAAAGCCATTTGAGTGTTTGAATCTTTGTCAGATTGGATGAAGAATAACGACAATATAATAGTAAATTTTCTTCGCTACGTTCTCGATGCCTTTTCATGCCCTTAACTCACTGACAAGAAAAGACGCGCTACTTCAACATTCGAGTGTTTAGACTTGGAATGTTTGTTGACCAGTGAAGCCGAACAGACCGCTGGCCATACCACAGCCTGATCACCGAATGTGTGCTACAATCTGATCAATACTGACTTATAAAGAGAACTTAACGGTACAAATTACTTTAGATGAATGCAACTACGTTAAACTCATATCCGACATACCCGTGACATACGAACCGTGTCTCTGTAACCTTGGTTACTTACTGGAAGTCATGTATCCTACGGTTCCACCATCATACACATAATTCTTGCAATTGTGCGAATTGTACAAAGACGTCCTACGAGCAGTATTTTATTAAAAGAGAACTGTCGATCTTATGAAAGCTACTTAAAATATAGTGTGACTGAATGTTATAATAATCAGTCACTATAGCGGCTACATATCCACATGCCGTGACATGTTTCCTGCAAACGGATCGCGGGACCACTCAATCGGTGACCGGAAAGCTGTGTTCCTCGTTTCATGATTGGACTTCAACTGGTTCCAGGGCAGTACATGAACCAGTTGAAATCTGAACTGTCATGAGCTCACTGTTACTCCGCTACATCGACAAGACTTAACCGTTGGACGATCGCTTGATGGGCCAGCAGTATTAGACGACACAGATAGCAGACGACAGTGACTGGCCAGAAAAGCAGACGACATTAACCGCTCTGATCCGGCGGGGGACCGCTCGGGAAGGAAGTGAAGCGTAAGCGACCAATTACCCTAAAAACCAGAAGTTGTATGTGAATATCCGGGTACTGCGACTGACCTGTGACGTCACTTCGAGGCTTCTGTTTGAGGTCGGACACATACCGCGTTCATGTCAGAGTCGGAGCATCGGGGTCAGCATGGTCGGCATTGCATCATGTCTAAGATCAAGAAAACACAGTGGTTAATGCAAGTATTGTTTTGGAGGAATCAATTACTAGTAGATTAAGGGATTTCCATATTATTTTGCAAGTTAAAGCCGAACTCGATTAGATAATCAATGCTTGTTTCATTGTAATTGATATTTTCTGTATTCAATTATGATTGATGTGGGAAGATTAGGAGAAGGATGCATTGTCCATCAGAGCTATCTAAGATGAGATACCACCGACAGGTCCGAACTCTCCCACAAACATTCCTCAGACAAGATCACATAAATCTCGGCAGAGCGAGACAATACTCGACCTCGGATCAAACCATAGAGGTGACGTAGGGGTGACGTAGAGGTGACGTAGAGGTGAAGTAGAGGTGATGAATGCTTTGTCTCTGACATGAAGGCGGTCCAGTATCACAGGACAAGTGTAACATACCTATTGATGTGACGTAGTAACTTAAGAAACGTAGATGTAAGTAGGACGTAGGTGTGTACTGGCTTCGACTAAAAGTGACTATGTAAGTTGACGTTTGATGGGCATTGTGTGTTGTCATCTTTCTCTATCCATCTTTCTCTATCCATCTGTCTCTCTTTATTTCTCTCTGTCTGCATATATGTATCTGTCTGTCTATCTGTCATCTTCCCCAGATCTCTCTTATTTCCCTTCCCCCTGCTCTCCTCTCTCTTTCTCTCTATCTCTCTCTCTCTCTCTCTCTCTCTCTCTCTCTCTCTCTCTCTCTCATTTTCTCTCTGTTTTAGTGTAATGATCACGTGCAATTCTTACAAAAAGTATTTTGGTCTGTGATTCGGTATTTGTTTCTAGCATGCATTAAGCAATATATAACACAGAATAGGCCTCAGGCCGCTAGAAGCTGGAGTCGGAGCGGCTGACAGGCTTAGGTCGAGTACGGTGACTTTGAATACCAATATGAGATAAACTGTAGATATGTCATGCTCTTGAATTTTGAAGCATAATTATGTATTATTTTGTTCTTCTTAAATCGTATTTGCCATGCGGGCTATGTGCAATTATGAATGTCAATATTTTGTGATTTTACACCAATTTCCTTACATAACCCCGTTAGTCATGTTAGTACACCTCTTCAGTTCAGCAGCAATTCAATTTCACGATGCCCTAGTCTTGTTCATGTAACCATGGTAACGCGATGCACGTCGTTTCAAAGTGAAGGGATTTCTTTAGTTGCGCGTGTCGAGGTTTCCCTTTCTCTGATCCATTGTGGGTTGCAGCCATTAGCTCAGTCTGTTAGAGTATCGGTTCTGTGTATCATTTCAACAGTACATATACAGCGAAATGAATGTTATAAAAGGGATCTTTAATTTTCATTTTGAGGAGAATGTTCCGCTATAGAATTGAAAGCACTTTGTTGCGTCCGTGGTAGATAACATCTTTCTTCAGATGTCTGACAATTATTGGAGTGAAAAGTCTATGTCTTTTCCTTGACATTTGAAAATACAAAGCTGGGTGCATATTAATGCTTTCAACATGATGATAGTATTGACAAAAGTGAAAAGAATACCGATAATAATTATGATAACCATAACAACAATATTGATAATGATAATAGTACTAGTAGTACAAGAACTTATAGTAATAATGTTAACAAATTGTAAACATACTCTCATAATACAATTCCGATGGCATTTGAAAGTAAGATATAGTCGGCTATCAAAGCTTCGCATTTTTAGTTGTGAAAAGTAAGCGGTCTGTGCAATAAAACGCTTTTCTACTCTCATTCTCTTTCAACCACTAAGTCTGTCATCATGTTGCACCTTGACCACCATCTCGTAGGTCTTGTAGGAGGATTAGCAGCCGCCTATCGCATATGCACTGTCAGACCACTGACTGTCTACTACCAGATTCTATCGTATACATGTATCTAAATTGACAAGGCGCAGAACAATACACATAAAAGTAGATGTATAGGATGGATTCCCATGACTGTGACGTTGACGTGGAATTAGCCAAATATTGAAACATCAAGATAGACGTGACGCAATCGCGTATGCATCGTATTGTTAAGAGCAGCTGCTAGTCACAGCCACAGTCACATTCACAGTCACAGTCGTAGCAATCTCAAACTCTCTATTGATAAAGTAACACAGCGCTCAGGCCTTACAGTGGCGGTCACGCTCGTACCTCAAACAAAATCCGCTGATCATAACAGAACACGTTCTGGCAAAACTTGACTTGCTCCGTTTCCGTCGTGCTGCTATTGGTAGTGCGTTTGTTGCACAACGGAGTTGTAGTTTGGAGGGAAAGGGTCGAAAATACATCTCATTTTAATCATAACCTGCTGTTATCATGGTTATAGAAATTGCTCTCTCAACCTGTACCAACATGACAAATATCGCAAAACGCGTTGACAAAGTTCATCATGTATGTGATGGAGTCTACGACGTATATAATTTTGTTTGTTTTAACGTATTATACTTTCTTCTGTATATTCGTGTTAAGTGGTCATTCAGGTCTAATATCATTTATGTTTCTTTGCTCTCGGTAAGGTGCAATATTCTGAATTTATTTTTCAACCTCTTGAAAAATGTCTTGGCTAGGACACAACGTGCAAACATACAAAAGATGTTAGGGTACATTATGTTTATATCAGGCTATATGCCAATGGTGACCACGGTGAGGTATACGATGTACCAATTATCCAATGCACCTTTAATATTTGTATTTTTCCTAATAGGAAGTTAGGATATAGTATATGTGGCGAGCTGCAATACTTTGTCACCCGCGCTCTCCGGGTAGTAGCTGGCCAGGACAATAGTGCAACCTTAAAAGTAACGTAGAAGCATGCTTTCGCTACAGTACATGTTTGCGATAATATTATAATGATAAAAGCCACAGACGTCCAATGACTGGATCATCAGGGACGTTACGTAACCACTGACCTCCCCGAGCACGTAAAGGAAAGGTTAGAGTGATACGGATTGCTCGGGGAGATCAGGGGCATGGTTGGTGATGATGGTACTCATATGATGATAATTATCATAGGCTTGTTATCACTGAATGCGTACATGCAAATGAGTGTTTCGACCCCTGTCTTACTTGCATGTGATGTAGCATAGGCACCAGGGAAATAAGTCAAATAGTATTTGCGGGGGGTCCTTTTCAAGCCGGAACACCCTTTCACTTTGGCTGTCCCCGGGGGATATTCGTTGCTATGCAGGGGATACCCCCCCCCCTTCTCTACCATGTAATGCTTTCACTGCTTAGCATTTTGAAATGATTTAAAAAACGGTACTGCACCCTGTCTCAGACCCAGGCAACTAAATCGTGTGCTCCCGATGCCAAACTGCGACAGCGGCACACAACGGGTTAATTTTGGGAAGTTTATTTTGATGCAGCATGTACGTAAGCCGTGATGTGATTAAACTAATATGAAACAGTAAAACCTCGGTGTAGACAACAAAACCATTGACCAAGTTCATATACTTGGTTAAAATCTTATACATGTGTTTAACAACTCTATGTACAGCATCCCATAATGATTCACATTCATCATCTCATCTTGTACGATTAATAACTTACAATAAATCACAAATTACGAGTACAAATGTCAAGAGTACATGCAACCATATACGATTATAAGATGTCAAGATGATAAACTAATCATGATGTGTTTTTATGAATCTCTTATTTCTCTAGAGATTGATACCCTTTATTGAAGTTTATGGTGAGCATCTGGTACTAAGTTCTGAATGAGTACGATAGGTTTGACGTTACGCACCTCCTTAGTTTGCTTATGTGTGCTTTGGTTATGTGTGCTTGGAGTACGAGTCTCTGGGTGAGATGGATAAGCCTCCACTCAGTAGACCGCTACTTCACCTTATTTATTATTCACTTATTTATTTCTAGTTGCTATTTCGGAAAAAAAGTGTACTAATGTAAATTATGTGGACCAAACTGTGTGGTGTAAGTTAATGTCTTAATTTATTTGAATTTGAAATAAAAACCAGTAAAATAGCGATTTTTTTTTCCGTACGACGGTGTGAACTCATATCGAATGTAGCTCTGCGTGCGTGTGTATGTGTATGTCGTATATAAAGTATGCACGTTGAGTGCGCGCGCGAGCGTGCGTGTGTACGTGTGTGTGAGAGGGTCATCTACACGTAGGTGTCTGTTGTGGCACTGCTATCCACACGTTTTCAGGGATGATCCACGTGAACAGACATTCAAATGACTCAGTAATTGAGACCACAGTGCACTACCTTTAATCTTCAGTAGCATGTGAGATAAGACATCAACACATCTAATGCAGAAAGAAGCTTAAACACAAGTGAGAATCATATCTACACTACTCTATGTTACGATGTTACACTGGGAATGCTTTGGAACTCACAAGATATTAGAAAATGTAGTTTTCAAGAAAGGTGTGACTGAACTTATCATTCTATCCAAATGTATAATTCAGACATCATCCACACACACACACACACACACACACACACACACAGATTTACCTCACATTGCGCTTCATTTGACGAAAAACAAAACATGTTCACTCTTGTATTTTGACATTGTTTTAACATTTTAATATCACTTGAGACAACATACATGCAACACATTAGCTAAAACGCAGTCGTGTGGACCACCGTACTGTGGGGATTGACAAGGCTTCATCGAGACACATTAGACATGACCACTGGACTGCTCAGCAATGACGTGCTGGTAAAGAAGAGCTCACACAGCGCACCTCAATACAGATGACATACAGGCATTACACTGTTATCACAGAAATTGTACCATCTCTACTTCTGACATATCTAAAGAAAGGTTTGTTGGTGTGTTCTAGTTTCAAGTATTCTCAAGGAGAAACACTGCTATAACAGAGGTTCAGCTCCATATACCTCATATACTGCTTCAGTCCACGTACAAACAGTTGTCATGACAACTTGCTCATATAACTCAGAGCATCACATCGAGCAACAAAGCGCAGACAACATACATCCTTTTAGAGATAACTTTTTACTAGCAATGACACCACAGTTTTGGTCCTATGACAAACATTCATCCCATTATGGTTTATATTTATTAAACACTCAGCTTACTTTTCCAGTCTTTGTAATTGTATTGAGTGTATGTTGAACAGTGCTAGTAAAAACAGACATAGGATGGTTGGCAAGGCAATATCACTAATAAAGTTGCATTTAAGAAGAATTACTGAGATGAAAGTCAAGTCTGAATATACATTAAAGATGATTACAGTGAAAGAAGAGAGAGAGAGAGAGAGAGAGAAGGGCTGAAGTGAGGGAGAGAGAAAGAATGGTGACTGAGAAAGGAGAGAGAGAGAGAGAGAGAGATGAACGAGAAAGGAAGCATGGAACCACAAGATAGTTTAGCAGTCGTCCCTGCATCCATCATAGTGCATTAGATACATACCTAGGCAATAGGACTAAAGGGATAGTTCACCCAGAAATTAGGTTGATTTCAATAAGAGCAGAAACATTAAAATTAGTGAGGTTTTCATGGAAATCTGTCAAAGGATAAGGAAGTTATGATCTTTGAAAGTTTTGATTTTGTGACGTCATGTGCGAGGTGCCCTCTCATATGTTGTGCACTTTTTTTAATGTGCATTTTTCTCAAAAAGATATGCATCCATTTACCTGTGCATTTGATACATCATTAGTAAAACGTTTTTAAACACATACCTCTATGGAAAAGAGCAATTTACGGGATTACACTGCACACAACATATGGGAGAGTACCTCGCATGTGACGTCACAAAATTGACATTTTAAAACATCAAAACTTTCTCATCCTCTGACAAAATTCTTCAAACCTTCGCTAATGTTTCTGCTTTTATTAAAACCAACTTATCTTCAGGGTGAACTATCCCTATAACAAGTCTCCAGCCTCACCGCACAAGGTTCTTGTGTAAATAGAACAAATCCACAAGGTCTTGAACAACCCAATACAGTTAATGGAGCAGAGCATACCCACCCATACACGACAACATTAGCCATAGTATACAACACATTGGTGCCATGGACAACATCTACTATGCAGACCTAAGAGTGACTGGCTTGTGACAAACAAAGGAGATGCAATCTATAACAAGTCAACAAAATAAGAACTCATAATATACAATATAATTCTCTTTATATACAGAAAAAAGACCATGTCACATGACAAGGACCTGTAGTCTATGTACAACACAGGTAAGGCTGGTAGGAGGGAAGGAATGGGTAATAGTATGGACAAGAGTAAAAACAGAAACCTGGCATTCAAGTGTTTGTATGACAATGTGAGGAGGCAAGGCAAACTATTAATCCAGCAATGAGACAATCAGCATGGAACCCTAAAATGACATTCAATTCTGTCTTCATTTTTCTCTGCCCTGTCCAAAAAAAAGAGAGACACACATCAAAGCTGCTCACCCTTTAAAAAATGCTTATTTCAAAATGAGTGTAACTCTGTTTATCTAGAGAGGTTTCATACCTAAATCAGAAGACTGACCTTACTATACATCTAAAACCTTTGTATCCATTACCTATAAAGCTAAAGCCAGGAATAACTTCTTAAACCTGAAGCAAACATGTTATAGCATCATGGTAAATAATTGTCCTTCCTCAGTAAAATAAGTTAACAGGATTCCATTAAATGGCAAAGACAGTGTAAAGTGTAAAGCATTGGTGGTGATCAGAGTCTATTACTACAGTACAGTGCATACAGTATGAGAACATGCTTTCATTTCAATTGGTTGTGCACTGACACTCATGTAGCCAACAACTGAAGACAGCTCTGTACACAATACTCAGCACACATTGACTAACGACCAGCAATGTTGCGTTTGGAAGACAAGCAAACAATTAGCCATCAAGTTTTACATGTCAAAGCTTATGAAAGATTTACACCTATACCAACTTGCTACAGTTAAACCTACACTGTACCATGGGCACACCCACTGAGCTCACAGACAAGTAGTTGTTACCATGGTAGCAAGTGACAATCAATGAGTGGTAGCAGTAGAACAGCTTTCTTCAGCATGGCTATGTTGTTGGAATGAAGCATCCATACATACCTTGTTAAGTTTAACATGGATCAGCTGGAAAGTTGAGTGAATACGTGCTATACACTACTTGAAGTAGACACACCATGTGTGGCTGCACAAACACATCACAAACATTTATTTGAATGGTTACAAGTCTCAATGTTAGTTTTATTTACACTCATACTGGCATGACTTAGCACAAGCACTATATTTTTACATTCTCATGGTTTAACACAACTGACTGAAATACTTTTTTCTCACAATCAATACAATCTTTACATATTTTAACTGATGATCCAATTATCAATTGTTTATTGCAACCATGCTACAAAATGCAGTGGAATTAACACAAGTTCCAAGTATAGCAGTCTTAGCACAATAACACAGATAATCAAGCATGATTGGTCAGTTCATTGAAGCCCGAGAAGAGCATCATATATTCTCAACTAATTTGGCAACAAACTATGATTAATTAGAAATGGACATTTGGCATGCACTCATTAGTTCTGTAAAACAGGTTAGAAATCACTCTGAAAAGTCACAAATCCATCTGATCCCAATCATTTTTTTGACATTTTTTTTTTAGTTTGTTCACAGGATGTGGTATGCTAGCCTAGTCAATGACCTAGAGTTCTCAGTGCTGAAGGTCAATGACCTAGAGTTCTCAGTGCTGAAGGTCAATGACCTAGAGTTCTCAGTGCTGAAGGTCAATGACCTAGAGTTCTCTTTGCTGAAGGTCAATGACCTAGAGTTCTCTTTGCTGAAGGTCAATGACCTAGAGTTCTCAGTGCTGAGGTATCATTCCCAATATGGTCTAAGCATTCTACACTGGCCACTGCTTGATGTGTTCCCATAGGCCATGCAGGTAACAACATACTCGTACCCTTATGAACAGGACAACAGAGGATATTTTAGAATGGATGACGCAACAGACAGACTCTGTCAGAACAATTTCTTTGATCATCATCAATTTGAGCCCAACAATATTAGCAATGAACTGGAAGTAGCGATCCTCACCAATTCATCAAAGGCCTATTTCGATCCTCATCAATTCATCAAAGGCCTATTTCGACCAGGATGTCTGTCCACTTTCCTGGCAAAGAAATTAGCATATAATGATGACGACTCTCTATTCTTTATACACACATGGGCAAGGACTGTGGAATGTGGGAATGTTTCTTACTTACTGTGCTTACAGCTCAAATTACATCCCATGTTGGCAAAACTAAGCAAAGCTTAAATCTTCCTCGAGTTAGCTACAGTTTTTCTACTTTTTATTTATTCTGTGCAAAAACGAGATATCCAGAGTTGGGATCTATAGATGCACACATGAAGAAAGGCTCAAATGAACAAGAAGATAATCCCCGACCATCATAGAGATCTTGGATTTCATTTGGCATTCAAAAAGGCATGCACACAAGTTGTGAGTCTGCTTTACATTTGATATCAAGCACAAAGAGGAGAATTGCAACATGTGCATGTTTCATAGTTCCATAATATTAAAGAATCTATAACCACTTTGCTCATCTCCCCTTAAGACCATTCAAAATGACAACACAAGAAGATATGCAGTTCACTGCATAAGTATCATGTAATTGTATGTACTTTAGAATCTACCAACCATGAAAGTAGCAACTTGAAAATTAGTGTGTCAGGCCAGAAATATCTATTATACCGAAAAAATGTTGCAAAGAGTTCCACATTATAAACTGAGTTGTAAAATATGCATGCATGTTGTGAATCATGACATACCTATGATATAGGTGGTTTCCCAATGATTATCAGGCAAATACCCTGCCCCCATACATCTACACACAGGCTCAGCAAGCTGGCCTACACATGTCTACCGATTTGGTAACCAGCATCACACCACTCACTCTGAGGCTCTACACCATACACACCTGTCATGCCCCTCCATGTAGTTACACCTGTTTGGGCCTTCCTATGGTGTTCAACACACTGCATAGTCCTCTGCTTCACATGCTTGCATTGAAGCTTTGCAGTCAGTGCTGAACTCTGTATGTCATTGATGCAATTTGGCACATGTACTGCACAGAGCTCCCATAGAGCAGCTGTTGGTCTGACACACAAAGAGTGGATGTAGACAGCTAGAGCTATGGAGAGCTGGATGGTCACAGCAAGAATTGCACCAGCACATGAAGACATGGAGGAACCTTGCACTCTTCAGCCCCTTCATGATGAATGAACCTTGAGGGCGCTCCGGAGGTGTCCATCAGAGGCTGAGGTGTTCTGGGTTGCATGACTCATGACTCCCATTAATACTGGTTGAACCTGGTGCGCTAGGGAGAGACAGGTGTCTGTTGGAGGGATGTCAGAGAGATGGAGGCCTCAGCAGGGCTGAGTCGTTCCCTGAGCTGATGGTCTCTAGGCTTCACCAGGCCAGTCCACAGGGGCTCAAGGGACCAACCCTGGACACTCTAGATGACCCCATGGGTGCAGGAACCAGTGGCCTGGCCACCGAGGTGGTCTCCACAGTGACAGGTTGGAGGGACAGGTACAAGCAGGGTGTCAGTCTGACCCACATCACACAGCTACATGGCAATGGGACTGCCTGCAGTGTCCCTGTCTGTAGTCATTGTCCTTGGTAGAGTGGTGCGGGGAGGGAGACAGCACCGTAATCTGGCAAGGAGAGCCTGACAGGATGGTTGATTCCACCTGTCTGCATCAGGTTTGTCCATTGGCTGATTTATGGCTGACTGATGCTAGGGTCGGGTGTAAACAAGAAACATCCTCATCTCTTGAAGGGTGGGGGGGTTTCCCTAGGTGGTTTCAGGGGTTGAGGGGGTCGACCTTGGAGGGGTCAATGCCTATGCTGTCCTCGTCTGCCAGCAGGGGTACGGAGAGTTCGTCTGAGGGAGACTTGATGGTGACCAGCTGCAGGGAGGGAGAGGAGGGCGGGGGTGCACTGGGCTCCTGCACGTTAGGCAGGAAGTAGGCCACCAGTAGAGAGATCAGCACCAGCAGAGACCCAAAGACAAAGGGAGGGCCTGGCATGATGCTCTGGGGAGGCAAGGGAGAGACAACAGGGAAAGCAACGTTAATACAGACTGGAGATTAATTGAGTGTAATCTTCATATAGATCCAAACATTTGGGATGTGTCAAAACAAATCTTCTCCAACCTATGGGTTTAGATGTTGCCAGGCCTCACCTGCCTGTCTTTCTCACATTGTACCAGCAAGCCCACAATGTTCTCAGTAGTATTCTGACTACTCAGGTTTTCTCTTGAAAAAAACCCAGTTAACTAAATAAATGTGCTCATCTTCTTTCTCACCATTTCCCTTCAGTCTATCTGCAGGTCTCTGGCCCAGCCTAGTAAAACAGAATGTATTCTTCTGTATCACATGAAGCATTTGTTGCTTTGAATGTAAGGCATATGATAAGTTTATCTGCTGTCAGTTAGAAGTGAGCTGGGGTACCAAACCACCAGGCCAGGTTCTCACCTGCTGCATTGGGTTCTCCATGACGTTATCCGGCTGCTTTTTCTCATCGTCGTTGTTGGGGATGTCAAGGTCGACGTTGAAGAAGTAGAAGATGACACCAAAGAGGGCGGGCCCCAACCCAGTGCATAGTGCACGGATGCCCGTTACCATGCCCTGCACCACACCTAGTCATGTGGGAAAGGCACACACAGTTCAAGAGATTAAACATCTTAGAAAACACAGCAAACTAAAGGGAAACAGCTTAGTGTAAGTGTTATTCAATGAAATAAAAATCCATCTCTCCTCTTTAAAACTTTCCTTTACTCTTTTCACCACAAAAGTGGGTCAAACATTCTGAAAATTTACAACCACATGATGTTTCTGAAAGTTTTATAATTTTCTGCACAGTATTTATCAGCACAATCCCAATGGAAATGTTCAAGGAATATTTAATGTTAGAACATGTAAAAAGCACACAGAGTTGTGGAGTTGTACCTTGCTTGTCTGGATCAGCACAGTGTGAGATCATGGCACTGATGGCTGGGAAGTTGATGCTGCACACACTGGCTATCACCCCGGCAGCCCACATCATCCACTGTTCAGACGCAAAGCCATACCACATCAGCTCCAGCATCTCACAAGTCAGCCCAACCATGATGGTGTGCTTATGGCCAAGATTGCGTATTAAGAACCCTAATAATAACGTCTGAAAGAGGCACAGAGATACAAGCATTCATGATGGTGTGCTTATTGGCCAAGATTGCTCCAGTGCTTGTGGCCAAGATTGCGTATTAAGAACCCTAATAATAACTTTTGAAAGAGGCACAGAGATAGAAGCATTCATGATGGTGTGCTTATTGGCCAAGATTGCTCCAGTGCTTGTGGCCAAGATTGCGTATTAAGAACCCTAATAATAACGTCTGAAAGAGGCACAGAGATAGAAGCATTCATGATGGTGTGCTTGTGGCCAAGATTGCGTATTAAGAACCCTAATAATAACGTCTGAAAGAGACACAGAGATTCAAGCATTTATGATGGTGTGCTTATGGCCAAGATTGCGTATTAAGAACCCTAATAATAACGTCTGAAAGAGGCACAGAGATAGGAGCATTCATGATGGTGTGCTTATTGGCCAAGATTGCTCCAGTGCTTGTGGCCAAGATTGCGTATTAAGAACCCGAATAATAACGTCTGAAAGAGACACAGAGATACAATCATTCATGATGGTGTGCTTGTGGCCACGATTGCGTATTAAGAACCCTAATAATAACGTCTGAAAGAGACACAGAGATACAATCATTCATGATGGTGTGCTTGTGGCCAAGATTGCGTATTAAGAACCCTAATAATAACGTCTGAAAGAGACACAGAGATACAAGCATTCATGATGGTGTGCTTGTGCACGAGGTTGGGAATTAAAAACCCCTGATAATAATGTCTGAAAGAGATACAGAGAAAAGAGCCGTATTCAGAAATGTATTTAATTTGATCGTTTGATAATAATTCAAACTAGTACATAGGTTGATTTGAGTAGGCCTAATGGCAGCCCATGCTAATCCCTAGAAGAAAGCTGAGCATTTGCTACCTTAGAAACAAGCCTGTAAGTTTTATATGTCCACATGCATTCTGACCCAATTCTCTAAGAATACTTACTTGAGTAAATACTGATAAAACTCCTACTAGCGCTATATAGGCTGGAACTTCTGATGATGAAAAATTGCCAACCTGAAGAAGAAAAAGCAATGACATGAGGGATGAACAAATATTCTCCAAAATATATTAAAGTGAAGTGTATGAAATACATTTTTTCATCAAACAGAGTATTATTGAACAGAGTAAATTGAAGCACAAGTATTGTGATTCTTCATATAATTCTGAAAACTATATATTTTCTTTCAATATAATATCTCAGTAACATATCATGAAGAGGGAGACCCACCATATTAAATGTAACCAATGTGACTTGCTCAGACCTGAATATTTATGTTCTCTTGTACTATATTTGTAAGCCAGAACAAACTCCTGGTCATAATAGTTGATCTGTCCATTGATATATCATGAAGAGTTTATGGTTACCGTACCTTACCCTTGAAACCACAATAAAATCCCATATTTGTTGTTTCATAAATGGATATAATACCTTCACATACAGAGAAGGGAAAAAATCACAGCCATGTATGTACATAGATCTACATAGATTCATACCACTTTAAGGCTGACAGATAACATTCATAGAGAAACAAACAACATACAAATGCATCCATTTAAAATTTGCCTTTAATTTCATCTTATTAGTAGATTCATGAGTTAAATTAACACAAAGTACTAACAAATAAATGGAAATGGAAAACATTTGTAACTCACCATTCTAAGATAGAGGAACATACAGGAATATTGCCCAGCCTCAGGTAAGTACGATAAGAAGACTGCTATACATAATAATAACACTGTGTAGTCTTTGCCAACCTTCCGCAACGACTGTGGGAAGATATGAAAGAGGAGAAAACATTCTTATTAGCTTTATGCTTAAACTAAATGATATCTGGATGACTTTCAGGCCAAGGAGGAGGAGTAGGGAATGGAAGGGTGTGTAGACGTACAGTACATGTAGGTGTACAACTACTCAAGAAAGTGTTCCATATATGAGATATCATTTATACTGCTACATGTATAAGTATTGATATACATAGTGAAAAGACACACACTCTTATTCTAACTTAACATCTCTTTAACTAATGTTAAAATTATGTATTGCAATAATATGTAAATCTATTATTCGGAAGCCTAATAAATGAAGGAAAAAGAAAGAAACAAAAGGATATTGATGTGCAGAGAATATAGAAACTGAAAGGACACCTTGGTAAATTTCCTGCAAGACCCCTATTCATAGTACATGTCCATGTGTTAACCATGTCATACATGTACAATACATTCCATGTATGTTATCAGATTCCTAGTGTAAGTACTGTTACATTGTGACTACTTGGGTGACAGAGCACAATGCAGTGTTAACACATAGGCAACGTGGTACTGATGGGAAGTCCATGTACAATATATCAAACAATGATGCAATGTGATATATGAGAGTATGATACTGTGAACCAGTGGTGAACAGTGATAGTTTTTACTCTGATATTCCCCAGGAAGAGACACAAGCAGGCAGGAAGCACAGCCATAGTCACATTAGCCTTGGAACAAGGCTCTCTTGCATTTAATGCTTTACACATAGCAGACCAAAATCCTGCTCTTGCTAACGCCCAGCCAGTGTGATGGCCCGTGTTCACATAGAGATAAGGACTAAACATTATGCAACAACCACTCAACACATGTGACCTTCATCCAGTGACCCCCACAGACCCATGCTGCCATGATGACATCACACACTGGAGGGAATTCCCCTCTTGCTAGTGGTTATGACTATGAGTCATATGAACCACACAGTTATCACAGCTAACCTCACAGAAAGCAAGCAAGGCCCAGCAAGGTGAACTGGTACATGAACTTAACACAAACTTAATCAACATGTCAGCATCTTCTATATTCAATGGGTGTCATGCATGAATCTATCTTGTGTTTTATTGTGTTGTTGACTAACTGAAGATATCATTATGGTTTACTTACTGCAATGTGACTTTAAATCATCAAAGTGACCAGCTGGCCGTGTGCATTACTAGAGATGGACTTGAGATCAACTTCCCACTGATTACAATCAGTGACTGCAAGCGATTGCAATCCAACAAAGTCAGCTCTATGAGTGTGTCCATGCTGCTTGCTACTGATTGCATTCAGCTTAGGAGTTGATCTCCATATATCCTACACTCTGCTCTCCATATATCCTACACTCTGCTCTCCATATATCCTACACTCTGATCTCCATATATCCTACACTCTGATCTCCATATATCCTACACTCTGCTCTCCATATATCCTACACTCTGATCTCCATATATCCTACACTCTGATCTCCATATATCCTACACTCTGATCTCCATATATCCTACACTCTGATCTCCATATACCCTACACTCTGCTCTCCATATATCCTACACTCTGCTCTCCATATACCCTACACTCTGATCTCCATATATCCTACACTCTGCTCTCCATATATCCTACACTCTGCTCTCCATATATCCTACACTCTGCTCTCCATATATCCTACACTCTGATCTCCATATATATCCTACACTCTGCTCTCCATATATCCTACACTCTGATCTCCATATATCCTACACTCTGATCTCCATATATCCTACACTCTGCTCTCCATATATCCTACACTCTGATCTCCATATATCCTACACTCTACTCTCCATATATCCTACACTCTGCTCTCCATCTATCCTAGACTCTGATCTCCATATATCCTACACTCTGATCTCCATATATCCTACACTCTGATCTCCATATATCCTACACTCTGATCTCCATATATCCTACACTCTGATCTCCATATATCCTACACTCTGATCTCCATATATCCTACACTCTGATCTCCATATATCCTACACTCTGATCTCCATATATATCCTACACTCTGCTCTCCATATATCCTACACTCTGATCTCCATATATCCTACACTCTGATCTCCATATATCCTACACTCTGCTCTCCATATATCCTACACTCTGATCTCCATATATCCTACACTCTACTCTCCATATATCCTACACTCTGCTCTCCATCTATCCTAGACTCTGATCTCCATATATCCTACACTCTGATCTCCATATATCCTACACTCTGCTCTCCATATATCCTACACTCTGATCTCCATATATCCTACACTCTGATCTCCATATATCCTACACTCTGATCTCCATATATCCTACACTCTGATCTCCATATATCCTACACTCTGATCTCCATATATATCCTACACTCTGCTCTCCATATATCCTACACTCTGATCTCCATATATCCTACACTCTGATCTCCATATATCCTACACTCTGCTCTCCATATATCCTACACTCTGATCTCCATATATCCTACACTCTACTCTCCATATATCCTACACTCTGCTCTCCATCTATCCTAGACTCTGATCTCCATATATCCTACACTCTGATCTCCATATATCCTACACTCTGATCTCCATATATCCTAGACTCTGTACTCACAGCGAAGGGGTCTGCCTGCTCCCAGGATATTGATGCCCCCCATGATGCTCGGCGCACCTTCTCTGGTAACGACTCTGGCACCGCCACCAGAATGAAGAGCACATCGCACAGAGCAATCGCCGTGGCGAGGAACACAACAAAGCTATCGCCGTATATCCTACCCAGATAGTTGCCCAGTGCTGGGCTGGTAATCAGACTAGCTGCAAACGTAGCAGACACCTAAGGAGAAGGAAACACAAAGACAGTGATAATACCAAGGCTAATATGCAAGCCAACCTGGCAATATAGTACATATATGCTACTTCAGGCTGGTCACCTAAAAAAGATGTGAGGAAAAGGGCAAAATGTCAGATAGTACCAGAAACATACTGTAATGTGCACCCTAACTATGAAATGAGCTGTGCCTTGAAAGGGAGAAGAATCAAATTCATAAACACAACACTGTTTTCATGCGTAATACAGACATTTTTGGCATGGACGACATCCAGTACTTAACATGCAGTGTTTGCACATGTTTTGTGGTGGCTGCATTGAAATCTGGTATCATGAAACAAACATACTGTGCATCATTATCTATAAGAAGATGCAATGTTCTGAGGGACTCTTCATGGCATTGTGGGGTTAGATGGCCCAGAGACACTGTGTTATGATGTCACTGGTGGACATAACCCATAAACAAACAATAAAACTAACATTAAGTTCATGTGTATACATGTAATAAACAAGAAAGTCCATTTACTGGATACAATATGTATTTTAAACACAATTATTCTGATAGAATGGTAAAACAATATTTTTCATTAAATGATCCTAAACCATTACAGCCATACAGGCAAATATGCAGATCACAGCTAAAAAAATGTACGCATTATGTACATCTACAGTGAACATGTATACGATGTGATTCGACTGCATTTACCCTTACATGTAAGCATTGTATTTTTTAAACACAAACAGCTGTGAATCGCACATCTGCACGATGTTCACTATTCAAACAGAAGCAACGTCTTCAGAATACACAAGTTTATTTGAAACAAACATAAATAATTGATCGAATTAGCATAAATGAGAATTATGTGCAATGTTTACTGTGCTACACTGTACATGTAGTGTAAATACTTACAAACATGAAGCACATTTTTACCAGTCTCACTGTAGGCTTAGTACAAGTGTAGCCTTGACATTACAACTTTGTTGAACAACCTGATATAACCCCCTAGACCCTCTTTCCACAGGAAAGCGCCCTTGCTTGAGGGATTAGACATGACTTTCTTTTGACCTCTTCTTCATATGCATGCGAGGACACTCTACATCTACACTGTGCATTGTATACATGTACTGTACAGTGGCACTATGAGTCTATGGTACTAACTGCAGCCTGGTGATGTAGTAAAGAGCCTATTACTGATTAGCCCAATATTACCGGACACTAACGTTTCTGCTCCACATAGAAAATGAATGCACATTTCAAAGCAATGATAGCACGAAAGGTTGAACTGGTATGAATCTACATGTATAAAATGGTAATATTTCTCCAAATTATTGGAATTTATATTCAAATTTTGTGAAGAATTTTCAAGTCTCAAAGTTACTGTGTCAGCAATTGCGAGAAAATTTAGCCCAGAAATGAATGGGAATTTATACTCATCTAATACTTGTCAATAGCAGAAGATCACAGAGTTCAATAACCTTGATTGATCATTTTGATTGGCATTGTGTCCTCTGCTGCTTAAGAACACACAGTATACAAGCCACTTTTTGATACAATAAAACCTGGTATTGATTATCCTTCCAGAGGTTTGCTTGCTGGCATGCAATATTGTTAGCATATCAGTGGTCCTATGTATTTTATGTTACCAGTATCAATGGAGAAAATGAGTGCATTATTGTTACAATATTCAACTCTCGCCATGACAATTGCGCATGGGTTTGATTGCGCACACACATTTTTTTACATGCGCGAGGCAGATTTGACACAGGTGAGTAAACCCCTGTTTCTCTTTTTCTTTTTTGTTTGTTTAAATTGAACCCATTGCTGTTTTCATGGAAAGTAGCTTGTATGTATAATAACAATAATAATATTGGATTTCTTTCGGGGTATTCAGATATATTGCATTCATCAGCATGAATATTGCATGAGTCGAAGACGAGTATTCCATTCATACTGATGAATGGAATATATCTGATATACCACTCAAGTGCATCTAATATTATATAAAGATTGCGAAAGATTCTTTTTAATATTGTGACAACGCATGCTGATTCTGAGCTGGTACGCCATAGAAAAGCAGGAGGAATCATATTTGAAATCGTGAGTGCACAGTGTGAACCCATCAAACAGGAAAAAGTTTGTATTGATTAGAGGGATTAAAACTTTACCCATGTTTGTGCAAATGGCTATAGCATTCACTGTCCACATGTTGTTTATCACATACATGTACATGTACCGTACTAGTGCAGGGTACATCAACTATCATGATAGCTGTGTGAGAAACTTTAAATCCAAACAAAGTTTATGCAATAAAAATGTTTTTTAGTACAAAAAAAAAGATGTGTCTTAGAACTTATCTACCCAAAATGAATACAATAAAAACATTACATCAATAACTTATCTTAAATAAATGGAGTGATAAGGGGCTATTTTGATTGAATACACCATACTGTGCATTGCTTATACGGTTGGTCAGTGTACATCCACCGTACCTGGAGATCATACGTGTAGATTACATACATCTCATGATGGGCACTACATGAATGCCCCTGCCTAATAGCACACATGAGGATCTCTGTGCCACCTACTGCAGTCAATGAGATGCCATATGCCTACACCACCCACTATCACTCTACCTACAACTCACTATTACTAACCCCCTTGTTAACAATGGTGTAGTAAGTCAGTGGGGAAGTCATTGCTTGGTACTGTGAAGGCCTTGAGAGTGTCTAGTCAACAATATACACCTCAGGCTACATGTACAGTAATCGCAGTACATGCATGTGCAGTAATCACAGTACACGCATGTGCAGTAATCACAGTACACGCATGTGCAGTAATCGCAGTACACGCATGTGCAGTAATCGCAGTACACGCATGTGCAGTAATCGCAGTACACGCATGTGCAGTAATCACAGTACACGCATGTGCAGTAATCACAGTACACGCATGTGCAGTAATCACTGTACACGCATGTACAGTAATCACAGTACACGCATGTGCAGTAATCACAGTACACGCATGTGCAGTAATCACAGTACACGCATGTACAGTAATCACAGTACACGCATGTGCAGTAATCAAAGTACTTGCATGTGCAGTAATCAAAGTACATGCATGTGCAGTAATCAAAGTACATGCATGTACACTGCAGATCTTGAATGGAGGTATTGAGTACTCTGTGTATTTGGCAAAGCTTTCATAACACCATTATACAGGTGTCAATACACTGTCAACAATATCATTCCAAGCCCTTCATTAAGACATTCTAAATAGTTATACAAAATATCATCAATCAAAGGAAATTAGACAGCTGTCATCCTCATCTATGCTGTGTGAAACATAATACCGGTAAGTTGTTTGTCTGTATTCATGTACATGTGCAAGGAGGAGTATCATGTTCAGTATGTTGGATGAGACCATTTTGTAGAGCTACAAATAACATGTGTTCACCCTAAAGAGCCTCCCATAGTTTGATTGATCAAAATGTAGCACACTAGAATAGGCCGCCCATAGATGTGATGTTATGTTGGCATTGAGTATGGTCAGGCCATCTCAGTACAGAAGACCTATCAGTGATAATAAGAGGATTAGAACTGGTTGCAAGAGCTTCTGTGTTTGCACACAAACATGTGTTTGGCCCCCTAGAGGAGAGAACACACTGTAATACACTGAGGGCATAGCGTTGTATTGACAACAATGCACTGATACATGTACATGTAGCTCTACAAAATCATCAACACAACTACATGTACCACAGCTATGGGCAGCCTATTCTGTTAAAATGCAATGTGTAGTGTGGAACATGCTGAACAATCAAAATAACTTGGCATTGGAGAGGCAGTTTGTATGGGCACATCACATACATAGGGCTCTACAAAATTGTCTTACAATCCAACACACTGTACATGCACCTACACCTCGTGTTTACACATGGAGATGGAAGTATCATTTACAACAGTGCAAGTTCTTTCAATATCTTACAATAGAAGAAAACAAGAGAATTGCAGAATGAAGTGGAAAGCTCACTCTGGAACTAATAAATCACACACACAACAGAAATACTTAGCACAAAATGGTTGCCTACATGTATGTCACAACATTAGTAGACAACGGCACTAAGGGCAGAAGAAGTAGAATCGAGAATAGAGAAGTTGTGTTCTCATTTCAGCACGTTTACCATTCTCACTTGTGTGAACATGCCCAAGATGAGCTTGTCAGAATTGCACAAGGTTCAGACAAGTTCCCCCTCCCATGCTTGATCCATGAACAGAGTCGTTCACAGTTTGTCAAGTTGGCTGGAGATTGCTGAGGGTAATGAATCCATTCTCTAGCCTGAGGAATCAGGTTGGCTCCATGTAACCTTGTAGACTTGTCATACAATGTACAACAGTTGGTCCCATGTATAGATATCATGAGCCATACGGTAAATTTAGAGAGTACATCTAAATGCATGTACACGGTATGCACACAATCGGCTCTTAACACTAAGTTTATTATCTGTAGTGCCTGTTTAATTTCCTAGATTTTAGGGGTCTGGGGCCATATTTATGAAAACTTGCTCATCATCATGCAACACTTATCTAGCTCTGAGAAGATAGTGAAACCTCCTACCATGGGCACCTGCTTCTTTTGTTGTTATGGGCACGTTGTAAAATGTCTTTACATCCATTGCACAACAGATCAAATGAGAGTCTGCATTCCAGTAGCATTTGATTCAGTGGATTGTCCGACTATGGCATAACTACAAACTGGCTTATCGACTGCACGTAAATGCAGTCAGCTGCTGCACTCATAGAGTGACTGACTGCATTTAGTTGCATTGAAGTGGGAAGACGGTCCCAGGCCTCGATGAGCCATCCAGACCACAGTTAGAAGAGTACCTACACTCTGTGGGATGTGAGAGTGCATCAACATATATGATGGGTATGAAGTGAGGACTGGTCATCTGAGCTACTTACCAGGCCATAGGCAGAGCTCCTCTCATGTTCTTGTGTGATGTCAGCAACGTATGCAAAGATGAGTGAGAAGGTCACAGAGAAGACGCCAGACACTGACAGCATGGCAAAGAACCACCTATAGAGGGAGGGCCAGGGAGCAGAGAATGACAACATGTCAACAGCTCATGTTTCATTAAATCCCTTCACTGAATTCCTTCATTAAATTCCTTCCATAGAGCATGCATACACTGTAAATGTTCCTTTTAGTAATGATGAAATTGATTGTTTGATTGTGTTATAAATGTTAACAGTGCTTCTCTACACTGGTAATATGGCATTTCATTTCTTCACCTGTATGTCACAAACACAATTCATATTATTTATTGGTTCAAAGGGACTAGTATACAGCTTGCACATATCAGTTGTTGCTATGTCAGGCAAAAACAGGATAAGATTTGACTAAACTAAACTGATCAATTGCATAAGTTCTGAAAGTGTTGTCTGATTTCAAGCACAAGCACGGAGGTGGATGGGCATAAGGTGAATTGAGTCTTACCATGCACTGATCTTCATAAGGGGGATGGGTATAAGGTGAATTGAGTCTTACCATGCACTGATCTTCATGAGGGGGATGGGCATACAGGTGAATTCAGAGTCTTACCATGCACTGATCTTCATGAGGGGGATGGGTATAAGGTGAATTGAGTCTTACCATGCACTGATCTTCATAAGGGGGATGGGTATAAGGTGAATTGAGTCTTACCATGCACTGATCTTCATGAGGGGGATGGGCATACAGGTGAATTCAGAGTCTTACCATGCACTGATCTTCATGAGGGGGATGGGTATAAGGTGAATTGAGTCTTACCATGCACTGATCTTCATGAGGGGGATGGGTATAAGGTGAATTGAGTCTTACCATGCACTGATCTTCATGAGGGGGATGGGTATAAGGTGAATTGAGTCTTACCATGCACTGATCTTCATGAGGGGGATGGGTATAAGGTGAATTGAGTCTTACCATGCACTGATCTTCATGAGGGGGATGGGTATAAGGTGAATTGAGTCTTACCATGCACTGATCTTCATGAGGTGGATGGGCATAAGGTGAATTGAGTCTTACCATGCACTGATCTTCATGAGGTGGATGGGCATAAGGTGAATTGAGTCTTACCATGCACTGATCTTCATGAGGGGGATGGGTATAAGGTGAATTGAGTCTTACCATGCACTGATCTTCATGAGGGGGATGGGCATACAGGTGAATTGAGTCTTACCATGCATTGATCTTCATGAGGGGGATGGGTGTACAGGTGAATTGAGTCTTACCATGCACTGATCTTCATGAGGTGGATGGGCATAAGGTGAATTGAGTCTTACCATACACTGATCTTCATGAGGGGGATGGGCATACAGGTGAATTGAGTCTTACCATGCACTGATCTTCATGAGGGGGATGGGTATACAGGTGAATTGAGTCTTACCATGCACTGATCTTCATGTGGTGAATTGAGTCTTACCATGCACTGATCTTCATGAGGGGGATGGGCATAAGGTGAATTGAGTCTTACCATGCACTGATCTTCATGAGGGGGATGGGTATAAGGTGAATTGAGTCTTACCATGCACTGATCTTCATGAGGGGGATGGGCATACAGGTGAATTGAGTCTTACCATGCATTGATCTTCATGAGGGGGATGGGCATAAGGTGAATTGAGTCTTACCATGCACTGATCTTCATGAGGGGGATGGACATACAGGTGAATTGAGTCTTACCATGCACTGATCTTCATGAGGTGGATGGGCATAAGGTGAATTGAGTCTTACCATGCACTGATCTTCATGAGGTGGATGGACATACAGGTGAATTGAGTCTTACCATGCACTGATCTTCATGAGGGGGATGGGCATACAGGTGAATTGAGTCTTACCATGCATTGATCTTCATGAGGGGGATGGGTGTACAGGTGAATTGAGTCTTACCATGCACTGATCTTCATGAGAGGGATGGGTATAAGGTGAATTGAGTCTTACCATGCACTGATCTTCATGAGGGGGATGGGCATACAGGTGAATTGAGTCTTACCATGCACTGATCTTCATGAGGGGGATGGGTATAAGGTGAATTGAGTCTTACCATACACTGATCTTCATGAGGTGGATGGGTATAAGGTGAATTGAGTCTTACCATGCACTAATCTTCATGAGGGGGATGGGCATAAGGTGAATTGAGTCTTACCATGCACTGATCTTCATGAGGTGGATGGGTATAAGGTGAATTGAGTCTTACCATGCACTGATCTTCATGAGGGGGATGGGCATACAGGTGAATTGAGTCTTACCATGCACTGATCTTCATGAGGGGGATGGGTATAAGGTGAATTGAGTCTTACCATGCACTGATCTTCATGAGGTGGATGGGCATAAGGTGAATTGAGTCTTACCATGCACTAATCTTCATGAGGGGGATGGGTATACAGGTGAATTGAGTCTTACCATGCACTGATCTTCATGAGGTGGATGGGCATAAGGTGAATTGAGTCTTACCATACACTGATCTTCATGAGAGGGATGGGTGTACAGGAGAATTGAGTCTTACCATACACTGATCTTCATGAGGTGGATGGGCATAAGGTGAATTGAGTCTTACCATGCACTGATCTTCATGAGGTGGATGGGCATACAGGTGAATTGAGTCTTACCATGCACTGATCTTCATGAGGGGGATGGGCATACAGGTGAAGAAGACGGTGAGCAGCAGAAAGGACTTCCTGCCCCAGACGTCTGACAAGGCTCCCAGCATGGGTGCACTCAGGAAGGCCAGGAACCCCTGTAATCAGCAATCAGCAACAGGTGGTATCAGGGACACTACTTAATAGCAGTGATTGACATCTTTGTATTGAACATTTGAATTCATAGTGGCCTTCAACAATCACATCACCCAAACTGGGAAAAGGATCAAATATTAATTAAAGACAGGACAGTCCATGCCATGTAATTAACACGGGTTCATGTTCTACACACCTGCTAAGTGTAAGCAAGCATACATGTCAATAATTTTTTCAGAAAAAATCGACCCTTTTGAGTGACTACTAAATGGAGTGATGGGTGTCTGTTCTCAAAAGCAGCTGGGACGAAGCCAAGCTGTGTTTACTGTAGTCTGTTTGCAGGGGAAACAGCCTACACATCTGTAGTCTACATTGTACATGTATAGAGTCACATACTGTACCGGGCCTGAAATCAACGTTACAGCTGATTGCAATCTATTGCAGTCACACTGCAGTCAATGTATGGAGCTTATTGCAATTCAATGCAATCACTGTGCAATTGATCTCAGACTCTATGATAGGTGTAAAAGCATTTGTTTGGTAACACAGATGGAAACACATTCATCTGTATTGCTTTACTCTGATGACCACCAGTATGAATAAACCACAACTAAACCTACCCTCTCTCTAGAGTACTACAATCCAGCTCAAAGGAATTGGCATAGGGAAAGGGAAAGGGAAGAAAGGGAAGGAGCCGAAGTTTTCAACCGCACTATATTTTGTCCAGTTCAGCATCAAACACGATGCTTTAGCCTGAAAAGCATCATGTTTCATGCTGAACTGGACAAAATATACATCGGTTCAAAACTGTGGCTCCTTCCCTTTCTTCCCTTTCCCTTTCCCTATCCCGTTTCCTTTGAGCTGTAGTGTAGATAGCTCATAGAAGGTCAAATAATATTACCATAGTTATTTCACTGAGCTAGTTATCATGAGTTGAAGCTCATATGTGCCAATGTGACTGGATGGGCTCTAACACTATACACACTTACATTACATTAGCTGGTGAATTAGCCACAATGTATCTTCCTGTAGTAAACAGTGTACTTTACTAAAAACACAACATAATTTACTAAATGTTACATATATGGTTGTCAGCATTAATTCCAAATGGCACTGCTTAAAGCATACAATGTAATTAAGTATGATCCATATGGTTGAATTAAGTGCATTGTACAACACACCACAAAAGCATTTTAAATATTTGAAATCAAACTAGAACATGTACAGTATACCAGTACTAAAACAGTCTACTGATTCTGCATAATTATAACAGAGATACAGGTACAGGAATATCAGCAGGATGGGTGTGTATGCACTATGGCTGTCCAATGACACACTTTATATGTGGACCTACATGTGTCATGTATGGTCTAATATTACCAGTTGTGCACACATCAAAACAAATGTGAATATTTCTTTTCATAATAAGGCTACATGTATGTATAGCCTAAGTTACATGTATATTGCACTATTCAGGGAGTAGCTTACATAATAAGAAAAATAAACTTTTTAGTGCTAATAGAATACTAAGCAAATTACCCAGTTGATAAGGGAAAATGAGGGAGAAAGATGGACTAAGAAAGAGAAATGAAGAGAGAGACAGAGACAGAATGAGTACAGAAACCTTACTCAATAAAACAGACAGGTTTTGATCTCACCTTGACACCTTGGACCAGTCCATTCATAAGGAAGGTGTGTTCAGGGAAGGTTTCATGAAGCACCTATATGAATGAGAATAGAACACATCAGAGGGGCTTCTGGGTTACTGTAAAGTGTTTTAACAAATTTATGCTATGACTTTAAAGGGAGTATACTGTACTGGGAAGGCAAAAAAGACTTCAAAAGGTAATTGTTAGCAATATTCTTGCCAATGGTCTTAAATTCATGTATTGTCCTTTTTAGAAGCTTGCTGAAAGTTATTTGCCCTAAAATGATCCACATATGGAGTAATTAATAATTAATGATTAAATCCTCAAAATGTTCGGGCCGAACATTTTGAAGATTTGTGATTTAATCACTCATTACTCCAAATGTAGATCATTTGAGGGCAAATAACTTTCAGCAAGCTTCTAAAATAGACAATAAATGAATTTAAGACCATTGGCAAGAAGATTGCTCATGATCAATGTTTGAAGGCTTTTTTGCCTTCCCAGTTCAGTATATGCCCTTTAACAAATATTGTGACACTTTTGAAAAGTAATAACAAATATTTACAACTGGAATGAGAATACAAATTTACATAAAATCAAAGGATGTCATTTTTTTAGCAGCAAGTTTTTGTAACATTCAATTATTTATAAACTATTCATTTAATAATCATTTAAATATTTCATTAGATTTTCACTTTTGGACAAATTTGGAATTTTGTTGTGTAAAGGGTTCCACCCATAAGCAGATCTGCTTCTTAGGGGTCCTTACCCTTATTTTATGTTTGTAAATATGCTGTATTTTTGGTGTTTCATTTTCATAATGGTTAAAGAAATGAAATGAAATGAAAAAAAAAATTGTGTGTATCAGATAATTAATTCAGAACAAATAAAAATGATCATTGCACATCATAACTAGCAATCCACTAGCAACTGGCGTAAAAGTGTCATTAATAATTCATGATGCTTCTGGCAGAAAAGACTTTAAAGGGCACTTTTCAAAAGTGTTCAATCTAGTACAAAAGAAAACTACCTGTACATGTAGATAGAAAACGTGAAGAGAAAAAGTACATGTATGTAGCAACAAGAGCAAGGCTATGGACATCCACAGGAAAACCTGTATGTTTCCAGGCTATAGGACACCAAACCTTCCAATGGGACTTCTATACATGTATCTGAAGATAGAGACCAGTTTTGAAATGAGAAAAACAAATCCTGGCATGGCCATCCTGACCATTTGTGCTTTTCAATACATCCTAAACACTCTCTCTATCTAGAGGGGGAACATGTTTGCATTGCCAACATAACAACTTTGATTGTGAATGTCTCAGCCATTATAAAGGAAAGACAACGTTTCTCCTTGTAGTATGGGAAAACAGGTGCTAAATGCAATGTTGACGAGGACAGTTCCACACTTTGAAAAAACAAGCTTTATTCGACACCCATCTCTGCCAAACTCGAGATACAGATGTGCATACAATGTCCATGAGATAGTCTATACACAAATAGATCATGCCTATAGACTAACCTAATGAAATATATTAGGTTGGTTATACTTAGCTGTGAGTTAAAGATTACACTGCAAATGAAATTTAGAGAAATTGCGAGTCAGAAATGGTGATGAATGTACTGTTATTGATTGTACCCTGTAGGCAAACGCCTGCCAAGCCACTCTCCACGAGGGCCCAACAGAACAAAAGCACATTTGCAATATACACACAAAAAAAGACATTTGAATTAATGTTTTTTTTTTATCCTACCTCTACTTTTTACACTGATTGATCTTAGAAACCGCTGAGTTTGACTGCCAGCATAACTAAGAAGATTTCTTGGCAAGCAGCTTGCATGTGCCCCTTTGGAACGTGTGCAAAATGCACGAGTAACATGCAAAACATATCTACAGTTGGCAATATGTTTCAAAATTCAAACACCGGACTTGGACGTTTAAACAGATCTTTTGGGCTGTATTTGGGAGAATTTGCCTAGCAACATTCACTTTTTGTAAGCATTGTTAGAGTCTTAGAGAAATCAAGATTTGTTGCTTCTAGTGTAAATGGCCATGCAGGGAATATTGTTACTCACCGATAACATGGGTGTGGTTAGCAAACCCCAGGAGAAGAACTCCAGAAAGATGACAATGAGAGCGTGGTACAGGCTGGGCTCTCCAATGCCCTACAAGAGATCAGGGACAACATGTACATTATGAAATATCAATAAATGAAATTGATGAGGCTGCAGTCATTTTTCGCGTACCTACACTCCAGCTCAAAGGAACTGGCATAGGGAAAGCGAAGAAAGGAAAGGAGCCATAGTTTTAAACCGCGGTATATTTTGTCCAGTTCAACATGAAACATAATGCTTTTTAGGCTAAAGTATCGTGTTTCATGCTGAACTGGACAAAATATACCGCGGTTTAAAACTATGGCTCCTTCCCTTTCCCCGTGCCAATTCCTTTGAGCTGAGGTATGCGTGTAAGTGAGACCATCACATTGAACTTGGGCGATACACTAGTACATCGCCCAACGTTAGTGACCAAGTAATACAAAGGAAAAATCATGCATCTTTTTACATGTATTTGACAACTTCAAAACTTTGAGACTTAATTAAGAACTAACATGATTAACATTACTAATGACAATGTTATTAACTTGCATAGACCGTATGCTCCCGAAGTGAGCTAAGATTAGAATAAGAAGTTGTTGTTGTTGTTCTTCGGTAGAGAAACTAAGTGTAGGGTCTATTCACAATATACGTAAGACAAAGAAAGTATAAACAGTACTGTCTATCTAGTTGGTCTCACATAATGTAAGTTGTAACTTAAAGGTAATTACACAACCCTCCATCTGATCCCTATAGCTACGTTTAATACTTATATGTTACGTTAGACCGAACTGCTAGTAAATAGTCATTACATCAACACATTTCAAATGATCATTTGCACACAGACATGAGACCAACTGTACCGTTCGACCACCATCTTTTCTCTGCTTGCCAGCCGGCCGAAGTGCAGCTGGTCGCTTCCTCTTCTTTGGCATGGTGGATTGTGCTTCTTTCATCGAGAAAAAGTTCTTGTTTTACTTCTGAAGAAATTAAAACTCCGCAATCTGGAGGGCGAATTGTCACCTGCCGTTCATCGTAACCATTTTGTTTCTTTCGTCATACATATGCTGTGTACGGTAGATCAAACAAACAGTAGTACGGAGTGTATTGGACGGCGAACAAACGATCCGTAATATTTCACAATGCTGTACTTCCGGATAAAGCGTGACCTGTAGCCGCGGCAGTACTCGCTATGGTGGCCCTAAAGTGCGTTTTTCCGAATATATACACAATCAAATTGTGAATATATTCATGATATATTCACAATTTTTACATAAATTCACAATATATTCACAATATATTCACAATTTTGACATAAATTGACAATATATTCACAATATATTCACAATATATTCACAATAAATTCACGATAAATTCGCGATCGTCGCAAATTTATTGCGAACTTCGTCGTGAATTTGTTTTCACGCGCTGAGCGGTACGTACGGCCGTAGTCATTCAGCGATACAATATACGCGGCGCAATGGAGTGACAACAATCCGCACAGGCTAAGGCTAAGCAACCGAAAGGAGATAGATTTAGAAGTTATCTCGAGTTTAACTTCCTTAAACTCGTCAAAATGACACTCCACAAGGTTTGGGGGCAGGTTTGGGTAGGTATCATATATTGACTTTGTATAGTATTCCTTGTGATTCAATTGTAATTGCTCTGAGACGTATCCCAGTCGTTCTGCACCTCTTGACTTAAACTATGCCGACGCTCCGGGCAGACAGCCCGGGCGTGCCCGGTGTGCTATCGCTGAGGCTGCAGAGTGCAGATGCAGGCTTGCCTGAGAGCAAGAGTGAGTTCTGGGTCATTTTTGTTGTGCTCCGCCGGTGAAACTTCAGTGCATGTTGCTATTGTTCTCTGCTCAGCACCCTGTTTTAGCTGCTTGAATTCTGCAGCATCACCAGAGTTTAAGACACCATTTACTAGTACTCAGTCATGGGCAGGCTTCATTACGTTGCATGGCCTCGAGTCACAATCACGCCGGCGTCTAGACAGGAATAATCCGTCTCATTCAGGGCATTCTTTAATCGAAATTGCATTTTCGGATATACCCCTATACTAGGAGCATTCAGAGGAGCCAGATGCAATCTCAGCGGACGCGGACCCAACGTCCTACAGAGACAGATTTTTCAGTCTAGCCGGCGTCAAGCCGTCTCCAAAAAAATGTGTTTATACACAGTACATAGCAGAAATAAAGTCAGCCTGACGCTGCATTGAACTAAGGCATCTTGACAACCCCCTGTTTACACATATGGCGTCAGGGCCAGTCTGCGGAAAGACTTTCATAAGTTTGATGTTTCGCGCTGTCTTTGACTTTGTGTTCGATCTCAAATTTGGTGATATTCATTAGTACGCGATTTCGCTACTAGTCCTACCGGTATTATGATATTCATTTAGCGCTTTTCATCGGTCTGCAGTTCTGTTCTGTTTTGGACGCATTTTTCTGTAGCTATGAAGTTTGATGATGCGAAGCAAAATCAATCACAAAACAAATGAACTACTTTGATTATTTTTACGAGAAGTTTGTTTTTCCGGTGTTCCTGACAAAGATACAAGTTGAAAGCGCGCGATACTGAGGTCAATAAAGCAGGATCGATGACGTATCCAAATTATTAGGCATATTGAGCAATCTAATGATCATGCGACTCCTGAAAGCCTGCCTCAGGCTCAGTCTGCTTTGTGTCTACATAAAGGAGGAGGCAGCTTCATGCCGCCTCGAGTCTGCATGGCCTCAAACCACCTCCAGAGGTGGACCGAAACCGGGTCGGTTTCAAGGTGACATTAATCCGCTTCTGTGTATTCACATGTTGAACGTATGTAAATGGGGTGTCAGTCACAAAACATGCGTAACTATTACTAGTGTCAGAAACAGTATTGGAAATTGAGAGGAACTTTCAGCGGTGGAGCACGTTAAACATGATAGCGTCATGACCGTAGGTTCTGCATGGGCCAGAACTCACTCTTGCTCGGCCTCAGTGCTCTGTTTAAAAGTAAGCAAGGATAGTTCTTCACCTATCCTTAAAATGTGAACGAAGCCATGACTGACATTTCATACATGTTATTGTTCTAACGATAATACTGATTCCTCTCGAGTTTCATGACTTTTGAAAATGGAAAACGCTTGTTTTAAAAAGAAGTTGTCATAAGATGATTTGAGGAACCTGTTTTGATAAATTGTTATTGTGATAGAATTAGCATGTTATGTAATTTGATGTTTTGTGGGGGAATGGGAGATTTATGATTGTGCTGTACATGTATGTACACTACAGCTCAAAGGAATTAAGATAGGGAGAGGGAAGAAAGGGAAGGATCCACAGTTTTAAACTGCAGTATATTTTGTCCAGTTCAGCATGAAACATGATGCTTTTTAGGTTAAAACATCATGTTTCATGCTGAACTGGACAAAATATACCGCAGTTTAAAACTGCGGCTCCTTCCCTTAATTTCTTTCCTTTCCTTTTCTCTATGCCAATTCGTGTGAGCTGGAGCGTACATGTACATGTACAGTACATTGGTCTATGTAATCGAGTGTACGTACACAATTTTTTATTGTGTGTAATTTTTTCTCCAGCAACAATCAGGACATCATGGAGAGGACATCAGCGACATGGACATGTTCTTGATGGGAGAGGTGGTGATGGCAGAGGCATTATGCTACAAGTCAGGGAGAGGGGCAGAGCATGGAACACCATTGCAGACAATATCTGCCCTCGGATGTGGGTTAACCAATGTGCAGTGAGGGAGAGGGTGAGCTACTACTAGCAGAAACAAAAGAGCAACAAGGAAAGGAGAGCGAGTGGTATCTTGGTGGAGGAGACGCTGAAGGAAAAAAAGATGAGGAGGAGGTGGACATGGAAAGCAGCATGGAGGATGCTTCAGGTGAGGCGCACAAGAAGACCAAGGCAGCCGAGATGTGGAAAAGAGCGTGTGAGACTGTTGGGGAAACGCAAGAGAGGTCAGTAATGTAACAGAGTTTTTTTATCTACATTGTGGTAACTGTTTGTCTTCTAAATATATAAAATTAAAATGTCAAATAGTAGTCATCTTTCCAGTGAAAACCATCAGTAATGTAGATACCAGGCTGCTCACTGGCACGTAACCAGAAGTTAATACACACATTGGTCTGTCCACAGTAATAGGTACATTTCTGTTGCATTTACTGTAACATTTGCGTAAATCTCTTTAATTCCATTTTTTGTCTCTTAAATAAACCAGCCAATAATAATAAAATATCAAAGAAATGTATTGATTTGCACTGTACAAGGTTTTGTACGCTTCAGAAAATTTGACCTGTACAATTAATTTTGCCACAGCACGTTGGTAATGGGGCTCGAGTTTGAAATACACTCGTCTGTCCCGTTACCACTGTGATATGGCAAATATGTACAGGCTTAACCCTATATAGCCCGGGCTATTTTGAAAACGCATAGCCGGGGGGGGGGGGGGGCAAAAACAGCCCCCCCCCCTAAGATCTCGACCGTTGATCGCGCGATCGCGATGAAAATTGGCACGTACGTCATCGATGACGTAATCTCCACAATTCAATTGTAAATTGCACCAAAATTATTCAAATTTATTTTTAATTAATTATGCTAATTACATGCATAATATCATAATTTGTCCGTAAATCTTTAAATGTATAGCCCCCAAACTGCTAGATTTCAGTCTAGACACTCTTCTTAGGATGATTATCAAATCAGCATTTAAAAAAATGACAATATCAATTTTTTTCTTATGTATTTTATTGTTTTTTATTATTCCTTATGTATTTCTCTGTTTTTCGACTTTATGTTTTTCATTGTTTTTTCGATGGAAATCGTTGGCAACACTATATCAGTCATAAATAACGTGAAATCTATTGTTTCTAATCAGTAAAAATAAAAATAATGATACATTTATGAATTTGGGCTAGCTACAGAATTTGCATTGGATTTGTACATGAAATCACGTTTTTGAGCAATTTTGGGTCTGACGTGCACATACAAAATGTTAAGTAACTCCGGAACCGCATACCCCCACGTCGCAAATTTGGGCTTAAAAGTTGCGTGAGGCTTGGAGGAAAAAAGTCATGAAATGTCGCGGCGCGATCTTTTCGCGTTACAAATTTATCGCGAAAAATGTCGAGGGGGGGGGGCTGTTTTTGCCCCCCCCCCCCTCCCCCCGGGCTAGATAGGGTTAAATGAGAAATATGTGATAATGAACATTCAGAGCAGGATTTTAGCTGAAGTCATTTTAGAGGAAATTCAACACTCAAGTGTTCAATGTTTTGGTGGTGCATCCAAGGTGGTCATAATTACAAATGATTCAGTTGTGCAAAAAAAACTTTGTTGTTTTGCTTCCACCTCCATATGCTATTGCTGCCAAATGCATTTCAAAATAACATATATTTAAAAACAAACATTATTTTAACAACTTTAAGAAATGTGTTTTTGTTACATTTCAACTTACCATATTGAGTCATTCCATTACCAAAATGATGCCAGCATGGCATGTATCACAGTCATTATTATCACATTAATAAAATTATCACATTAATGCTATACCCACCACATCATTTGTATGCTTTCTTCTTTTTCAGGTAAGGAGAAAGCACACCTCAGAAGAGGAGCACTGGAGCTGATACCATCAGTCTACATGTACTCCAGAAGAAGATGGCCATTGACCATGAGCTCCGGGTTACTCCTGAAGCAAGAATAGAAGAAATGAAGAAAGCGAGAAAGAGGAGGGTTTTGAGGTGACACAGCAGCAAGAGCAACAAGAACTGAGGCAGTTTCAAGAGCAGCTGCAACAGCAACATGCAATGTTCATTGCATGTTGTGCATGCATCAGCAAACCCAGCAGAATCTGGCATTGATAAGTGCACTGATTAACACCCTTGCTGATTCTCTTGTAAATATTGACAATGTTGCTATTTCTCTCTAGCTTGCCATATCCTATTGTTCTTGTCTTGCCTCCTACTAAGCAGCTCTATCAGAGTTCTTCATCTAAGGCCATCTTCTCCTGGAGTTAATTTCATAAATATGTCTGCACCGTTACTCCTACTCTTCTGTAGTGTGGAACGACATCCATACACTGGGTGTTTTTTTTTGCCTCCTTCATGTCTCACATGATTTTTAGCTCATCTCTGCTCCCTGGACCGCCTCCTCTTCCCCATTGTTCTTGATACTGCTCTCTTCATCAACCTCCTCTTATGTTACTGAGTGTCGGATGGCAGTGTCGGCGAAGTTCGTCCTCCTCATCATGGGGTAATCTGCCAAGATTTTGTTGAGTTTTGCCCGAGGAGGATTAAGTGAGTGACAGACGAGGCAATAAGCCCTGAATCCTGAATGCAGTTGTCGGGTCGATCAGTTGCCATTGAGTAACGTTGACCATCAGGCTGTAATGATGCAGAAAATAAGCTCCCAATATTGACGTTGATATGTCAGGAATTACAAATATCCACTTGTAACTTCTTCTCAATCCAGTATCAAGTTTAAATGATTTCTTACTGTATGTCTTGATGGCCGTGGTGTTGATGGCGCACAGCTGTGGTCTTGGTCGTGGGTGCTGTCGATCCTCTGTTTTTGGTGGGATAACGGACAAATGGGCCCCCTTGTCCACCAGGAATCGTCCCCGTGTCTGTCAATTTGTTAAGTGAAGGAGAAAACCAGCGAAGTCAGGTACCCCTACTCTCTTGCATGGCATTTGCCTGGTTGATCGTTCATGTGGTCGTGCAACAACAAGCAGGGTGGGCGGTAGTTACGGGGATGATCGTTGCATGTTGCATGGTACCAGCATGCTCTGGGTCACTGATGTGTGGGCGAGTGCTAGGTGAGCGGTCGTGATATCCACGACCACACTTAATCACCCGCTGGTCTGATCACAACCGAAATGCTTTCTCGCTGTCATAGCTCAGACGTCAGCGCGTCGACATGCGATGACAATAGCTGGATGTGTGATTTAAGTCGAGCCATAATTGACTCCTTCCGAGTCGATTCATTCAATGTCGGTGTCGCAGTGGCCATTGTTGTTGAGTTGTTGAGTTGCTGGGGTTTGCCTGTATATCGATACATTATATGAGACAGTTGATCCTTCATCAACCTCACCAGGGACATCGCAACATTGTCCATTAGTGCATGTAGTAATCATGATCATTTTCTGCTGTAGACTGCTCCTTTAAGGATTTTGTCAGTTAGTTTTTATAATTATTTCTGTGTGTGGGTCAAAATATTACCCAAACAACATAATTGTATGAAAAAATGTCAATCTATAGTCTACTCTTTATCCCAGTATGTCATTTTGTATGTTCAAATCATGTCAAATTATATTGTCAATATAAGATTGATAATCACCTATTGTAGAGTATGTTATCACCATATTTTACAGAATTAAGAAACAAGTTTTAGAGGAACAGATTACAATTATACTAGTATAAAATTGTCCTCATTTTTTGCAATTACAGATTTATTTCATTTGATTCAAGGAAGATGACATCTTCCAGTTGAGCACCGTCTTGAAAAACCCTGAGAAGGTGAAACTTTCGAACAGGTCTTTCCTACCAGGACTGGAAGCTTTGTGTCTCACATTACTGAGGTATACATATTCATGCAGATATGAAGACCTTGTCAAAAACTGTGGTCGATCCGTTTTACTTCCCTAGATCAGTGCTTATCGCCTAAAACTTGCAGATGTTCGCTGATGTAATGTACATAAAAGGCGCTGCAGTCAACAATATAGTTGGGGATTTATTGATGGTACCATCCCGTCTGTCCCTTTTGTCGGCCCTCGCACAACCAGAGGTCATGTACAATGGTCATAAACGAGTGCATGCTTTCAAGTATCAATTTCTGACAACTCCAAATGGCCTCATGGCACATCTATTCGGACCTGACACAGCTGGAGGCAATATCCCATGGTTTACATGGGAATACGTTATGCCTTTATGGCAATCCTGCATACCCTGTGAGGCCAAATCTTCAAGTGCCTCCCTTTGGCTCTCATAAATGTTAAACAAGACATCTTCAATGCTTCAATGTCCAAAGTTACAATTACCATTGAATGGTTATTGTCAACATTATGAACCATGCATTTAAAGTTTACAGATTACAAGCAATCACAGTAAGTGTTGGTCTCTGTCTGTGGCAAAATGTAAATTGTATCAGGCCTCCTCACTAATGCACATACATACCTGCCTCTACTGGAACAACACTTTTGTATATTTTGACTTACCACCTCCCACACTTGAGGAATACTTTCAAGGAGGCAACTGAAGTGGTTGCTGAAGTTTGTCTCTACAACAGTGTACTTACATGTATATTAACTTGGGGAGTTGGCTGAATTTCAGATTTTTATATTATTTTTGGTGGGGGGACATATCTCTAGATTCAAAAGAGGTACAATGTGCATATGTCCACATGCCCAAGATTAGTCTATAAATGTACGCGCATTGATATTTGAGAGCGTGCACTATTGTATGGCCATTGTGTATTGCCATTGTTTATATTTTGCAGTATCATTGTGTATGATCACTGTACCCCACAATTATGTAGGGTGTGCTAATGACTGATAACATTTTTATATTTTTTTTAAATATGGAAAATAGAAGAAGATACTATAACAGAATTTCCCTCCCAATAATAATGGACTTCAGTGGTGACTTCAGGCGAAATTATAGTGATCACTAGATTTTGAGGAGGTTTTGGGCTGTCCAAAACCTAGAGACAGGGGAGTGCTCTGAGGTATGGTCCACTGAACCGTGCATGCGTTCAATGGGAGCAAGTCCGCTGTGCGGGGCGCATCGTGCACTGACAAGGGCAATATGATTGTGATTGTAGACTACGGCCGGTAGATTTCAAACGTAAACATTGATAGTTCACTTTTCCTGAAAAGTTTCTTGAAGTAATATGACTGAGATTTCACACATGTTTTGTTAGGTATACAGAGTGCCAAAGTGGCGTCATCATAGGGACATGTTGTCAAGACAACTGGTTCTGAACAAAATCACTCCAGTGAGAGGTTTGCCAGTCCAATATTGTCTAGCGTACTAGTGTTGGGCACTAAAAATTAGAGTCCCCGCTGTGATCACTGCTGCTTGCTCTACCCACATAGTTCAGAACCATTTGTCTTAGTCTAGAATGACTTCACACTTCGGTACTCTATACTGCTGATTCCTGCCAAGTGTCATAACTTTTGCAAATGGGACACTCTGTCTTAAAGACAGGGTGTCCCATATGTGCTATTTTCTGATATTTTACCATTTGAGTGATGAGTTGCCATGACAATGGGGGTCTAGGTAGCCCGCAGTCTATAACTATGTGTCTGAACTATCACATTCATAGCTTAATGAACATTTTCAGGAAAAGTTAAAAGCTATTCTGGCTTATGTTTGAAACTTACGGACCATAGTCTACGTTCGTAGTCATATCGTCCCTGTCTGCACGCGATATGTGCATATCTCCAATTCCATGCATGCACTGCCGAGCGGACAGGTACGGACCATAGCGCACAGCGGGCTTGGTCCTATAGGATATAGTTGTCGGACAACCTGCCCAAAGTCTCTTTAAAATCTAGCAATTTCTATGATTTAACTTAAACTCAGTATCGAGTTCTATTATTGGGAAGGAAATTCTTACAGCACCCTCCATTTTCTGTGTTTTTTTCACACACAAAACTCGCCCTGTATAAGGGACACCCTGTTTTAGACGAGTCCAATTCATCTTTGAACTCCTCCCTCTTCTACTGGAATTCTAGGTCCCTGGAAGTATGCATGTTATAAAGATGTACAAAGCTTTCAAAGTCCACGACATCAAAGATATATGATTCCAGAAGAATGTCTCTCACTTAGCATAGATTAACCACGGCTGACAGGAGCAAAGGTGTAGGCAGCCATGAATAATACATCAATCTAGGATGTGTGTGGAAAATGATATGATTCCCTGTAGATACCAGTACAAAAGCTACCAGTAGAAACCACTGTTCCAAACATTAGTTTCCACTGATTCCTACTGGTCTCACTACTATTAGATTCCACTGGTTTCTAAGTGTTTCTACTGGCTTGACTCAGTATGTTTTCAAGCCAGTAGACTCTTCTGGTTTCTGAAAAAACAGTAGAAAGTAATAGAAATATATAATAGTGTTTAATGGAATTTTGACCTGGATATGGAGGGAGGGGGATCAAAATAGCCTTTGAATCTTTTTCTGACAATATCAGGGACTTCTGAAGAATGATACTGATCATCATAACAGTTTAATGTGTGAGAGAAGATGTTCACCTACATGTGTTGATGTAGAAGCACTCATATGTAGCTTTGTACAATTATGAGGATTGCTTTATTCCAATTTTTAAAAAAATACAGGATTGTCTCATTTTGAATGAAAATAAAGGGATGGTTTGCTTGTTGCTATTTTTCAATTTAACATGCACTAGTATACTTCAATGATTTATTCATGATTGTATATTTATATCTATCAAATACATTTTCAAGGTATTTATTTAAAGCAATTACCCAGCAGCAATATGTTATGCAGTCATTACTGTGAGGCAATATGAGTTTTATCCAAGTTTGTCATCATTTTGTGCAATGTAGGCTGAAAAACATATGTTATATTTACAAGATTATTGAGTCCTTGAACATGAAAATGTTTATTTCTATTGTTGTTTTTGAATGCATAATCAAATACTAGTTGATATAAAATATATATTATGACTATCTATTCATGATTGCATAAATCTTGCATTTGAAGTCATTTATTTGAAATGATTAGCCATGTTCTTTACAGTCATTGCTGTGAGGTACATGTGATGTCAGTTTTATCCAAGTTTGTCATTTTGTTAAATGTAGACTGAAAAACTATAATGTGTTATACGTGTCTATAGAAGAAGATGATTGAGTCCTTACACATGAATAGTTATTTTTAAATGTGCAATCAAATATATGTAGTACATGGATTATAGAGTTTGTGCACATGTTCAGTATGTTAGCTTACAATCATAAACACATGTCTTCATGTTATTTATGCAACTTTATGAATCAAAGGATATGATTGAATTTGGATGTTTGATAAATTTTTATTCATAAAACTGTAATTTACTTGTTAAAACCACAGAAATTGGTTCTCTGGGACTAAGAAGTGCTTAATAGACCACTCTTTCATTATAAATGTTTATTCATAAAACTGTAATTTACTTTTTAAAATCACAGAAATTGGTTCTCTGGGACTAAGAAGTGCTTAATAGACCACTCTTTCATGAAACAAATACCGGTACATCTCATGAACATTACATGTATCTGGAAATTCAGGAGGTGAATATTCCTGACCATTTTTATCCCTTCTGCTTTATGCCTCGTTCCCACAATTACAATTTGTGTCATGATTGAAATTGGTTCCTGTAATCAGATCTTGATGTTGTGATCTCCCATGATGTGTAATAATATGTACATGTGTACCTTTGCTCACATCCTGGCTAATCAGCCATCAGCTAGGAATGGCCAATTACGTCATTCATAGCATATTGCATGACAGTGGGAACTAGGCATGAAACTGGACACATTCATATGAAATTGGACATGCCATTTTTGGCAATGTGTATGCTGTACATGTTTCCATATTGGCAACTCATATTGATTTGAATAATATTTGCCAAGATTTTGTTTTACACTGTTTGTGTAATGTTTACACATGTATCCATATTGGCAGCTCATATCAAGTTGATTAATATTTGCCAAGATTTTGTTTTGCACTGTTTGTGTTATATGTATCAGTGTATGTTTTTTATGGAGGTGTGGAAAAATAATACATAACCAGAGCAAAGAGCATCACTGTGCAAAGAAATGACAGGTATTTACGGTCCCTATGAAATCTGGTTGTTGCCACCAAATTATATCACAATATTTGGCCACGGCTGGCCTTCTATTAGAATATTGGCCTTAGTCTGGCCTCTGGTGGGTCGGCCTTGGCCTCGGCCTAGGACAAGCCGGCCTTAGTCTTGTCCTCGGGTGATCCGGGCCATGGCCAAGCCGGCCTCGGACACAACACTGATATGTATATACGTGTACATACAGGACAGTGTATAAGCTCGTTATAATTTGTAACCTTAAATGATGTTCTCTATACTATGATGCATATTTGACTACCAGTATTTCTTTCCAGTTGTAACTTATGGGATTTAAGATATTTGAATAAATCATTTTTGTTTTGATGATAATCTTCATCTGCCCTCTTGTCAAATTTAATTTGGCATGGATGTGAAATGGAAAATGCAGTGGTCAGTAGTGAATGCTGAAATGATGGAATGCCTGTTGTTATGGTAGCCCTGTGACCATTTGTATTTAGTAGGGCAATTTAAAATTCCATTGCACTCATACATTTTCTTGTACCTTTCCTAACAAATAGAAAATCGTCATATGTATTCAAGATTTGACATACACTACATTGAGTTAAGTGACTGAGTTTGTGAAAGGAAAATAAGAGCAAAGTATAAATTGGGGTAGATGATAAAGATACATGTATATGACCAAGTTATCTATTTTTACCTGCAATATTCTAATTTATTTCTGTGAAAGTGGAATGTATCAAGAAGAAGTACTGACATTACTCAATGTAATACTTTAATAAAATTTATAATGAAATGGTAATAAATACACATTATATTGAAAACAATTTATGTGATGCCATTATAATAGATATATTGTGTTTTTAGAAATACTCATTCAATGAATTTTTTTTTTAAATAATGATACAATAGTGTGTTTATAATAAGTACCATATTCAACCTAACCAATTTTGGCCTGTAAGTATGCCAATTTTGAATGATAATGGCAAGTCTGGGCACAACAATGAGATCAGGTAATAGGTAAGGTACATAGGTACATGTACAACAGTCTTGAACTTACTCTAATAAAAACGTTTTAAAAGTTGATGAATACATATCTGACTTAGCACTTTTGAGTATCTAAATGTTGATATAAACCCTGAAGAATAACAAAAATATGATGTACATTGTACTGCAAATAAGCTTTCCAAGAGTACATCCTCCAAAATGAACAAGATAAATTAATTTGACTGCATGCACTTGACTGCTCTGCCTCCACTCTCCTGCAGTACTGCCATATTCTCAATTAGTACAAGTTCTTTCTCCAATACCTTCCTACTTCCTACTTAGCTACATGACATACCACTTGAATGAGCAATTCAACTGCCACACAGTCAATAAATATGCCTCTACTCCTTTGGTTACATTCAGGTGGTTGACCATGATAATCTTCTCAGAAGCCTTGTATGTGTGGTTGGCAATGTACCATTGAATTCCTATGTGAACTTAACCATTCAATTTCTAGTACCGGTAATTGCCAACCAAAATTGGGACATATGTTAGCCAAGTTTGACAATATTCATTGCCTGTTACTTCTTTGACTTTTAATCTCAATGTAGTCATCCATCCTTGCAACAAGTTGGTTTAAAATTGGATTATTCAATACAGTTATTTGGGAAAAAAGATGTTTGCAATTTTTTGAAAAAAGCAAGATATTGCGTCAATGGATTTTGGGTGGACAGGCATGCATACGTATGGACAACCCCAAAACATAAAGCTCCGGCCACTCTGCGGTGGAGGCATGAAAAGATCTATCATAAAAAAGACTTCAATATAGCTTCTGTAGCATGAAGTACCACTTGAAATGCTTTATTATGACCCTGGCTTTAGCCAAGCAGCCGTACTCATGTACTATACCTGGGTTGAGAGGGACAAGGATGAATAAAACACCTTGTCCCAGGATCTACGCATCGGGCTGGGCTCAAACTTAATGCCATCATGTATATGTGTGTACATGTACATATGCATATATGCACAAGGATGTTTTAAACATGGATAAACATCAGCCGTTTAATTAATGCAGATTTATTGTACTCTCCTTCTGGTCACAAAGAATCCTTCACAAAGATTTTCTCTTTGATCTTGATGTTCAATGCCGCCGATTCTCTGGATGAGTTTTGCCTGCATTTGACGCATAAACAAAATTGGATGCGCAGAAGAATTTGGGGAAATATGCTTACGCAGTTGTGACATGTAATACCTACGATGCATCAGTAAAGATTCAATGAAGGAATAGTGTTATAATATGGCAAAAAGGATCTAAACGTGATATCAAGTGGCAGTATAAAAGTCTCAATTTCACAATGTTCCGCATCATACCTGCTTACAAAATTGCATGAAACGTTACTTTCAGATATTTTCCTTTTAGACAGGTAACATAAACGCGGCCAACCATGGCCAAGCTAGTATTTCCATCTCAAAAAGTATCCAATTTCGTATTCGCTCGTCCTTTTTAACTACGTAAGAAGCACTTAGTGACAAAATTAAAAGTTCAGCAGCGAAAGCTGAAATGTATGCATGTATAGGAATGCGTATGACCTATTATGAAATCCAGGTGAACGTGACGCAATCGTGCATGCATCATATTGTTGAGAGCAGCTGCTAGTCATGAATATTAAGCGGTGGCATCAAACCTTGTTCAAAGCTATGTTTACCCATGTGCTTAAACATCCTTGATATACATGATCATTGTACCAAGCTCAATGTTATTTGGTCAAATACATGTATTTCATAAGTGATCACTTAAAGAGTTACATGTCAAGTGCAACATCACATTAACCCTATCTAGCCCGGGGGGGGGGGGGGGGGCAAAAACAGCCCCCCCCCCCTCGACATTTTTCGCAATATATTTGTAACGCACAAAGATGGCGCCGCGACGTTTCATGACTTTTTTCCTTCAAATCTCACGCAACTTTTAAGACCAAATTTGCATCGCGGGGGTACGCGGTTCGGAAGTTACGTAACATTTTGTACGTGCATGTCAGACCAAAAATTGCTCAAAAACGTGATTTCATGTACAAATCCAATGCAAATTCTGTATCTAGCCAAAATTCATAAATGTATCATTATCTTGAGTTTTACCGATGAAAAACAATAAATTTCATGTTATTTATGACTGAAATAGTGTTGCCAATGTTTTCCATCGAAAAAACAATGGAAAACATAAAGTCGAAAAAACAAAGAAATACATAAGAGATTAAAAAAACAATAAAATACATAAGAAAAACTTTGATATTTCAATTTTTTTTAAATCTTTATTTGATAATAATCCTAAGAAGAGTGTCTGGACTGAAATTTAGCAGTTTTGGGGCTATATTTAAAGATTTACAACCAAATTATGATTTTATGCATTTAATTAGCATAATTAATTAATTAAAAATAAGTTTTAATAATTTTGGTGCCATTGACAATTGAATTATGGAGATTACATCATCCGCGACACACGTGCCAATTTTCATCGCGATCGCGCAATCAACGGTCGAGATCTTAGGGGGGGGGCTGTTTTTGCCCCCCCCCCCCCCGGGCTATGCGATTTCAAAATAGCCCGGGCTATATAGGGTTAACACTACTCAAGAGTGTAATATCACATTCACACACTTACACACAGAGTGTGATATTACATTTACTATTACATTTACACTTTGAGTGTAATATTACATTGATATTAAGAGTGTAACATCACATTTACACTACTTGAGTGTAATATCACATCTGTAAGTACACAAAGTGTAATATCGCAAAGAGTACCGATTTAAACTGCATGTCATTCAGAGACTGGCAATGATAACGCATGACTAATGAAATTGGCTTGACAACCACATTTGATAACATGAAGGCCTAGCTGCAACCAAACAGTTCCACATAGCTTCTAAAATCAAGGTTTTATGCATTCAATATGAAACTTTAAAACCAAACCTGACTGCGTATATCTGCACAAGTTTTCAAAGGTCAAATCAGCCAAAAAATGGATGCGTGTGACACTGCTGTAAGGATGCTTTCAAGCAATCCCACCGAAAGTGTGACCTCGAGGTGAACATTGCACAATAGACCGTTTTCGTAATGTATGCACAAGACCTTTAATTTTGCACACGGCCGCAACCTCGAACAAACAACCGCTGCCTGTCGTCTGCACCGAACGCATGCGAAGTACAAAATGCACGGGTCGCGGGTACAAAGCATTCGATTCACTTTTCTCTTTGAACTAATTCAGACCTCGTTGTGGACAATACATCTGTCAGATTTACATACCTGGCATATAACTGTTAGTAAGATTATCAGGAGCTCAGTTTTTCAAGGGAAAGTTGATTTTTTTAGAAGAAAGTTCAGTAATAATCGGCGATAATCGGAGAGAAGCACTGCTGATGGCACGGGACATGCACGGTACTCTCGGTATGCAGTGCAGCACGTACGGCCCTAAATGCACGGGGTAAGATTTCTTCCATTCCCAAAAGTCCAAAACAAACAAAAAAATTGAAAAGTGCAAACTCTGTGTCAAGGCATGTGGAATAAAAGACTTGATGACAACAGACAAAATCACAAAAGACAGCTACATTTGCTCCAGGTATTTATTTTTTTTTGTGGGAATGGGCAATCACCCCGGTCAACCGGCCCGTAAACCCGACCTGCCGCATGTCTCTGCGAAACCCGTATATACGCATCGTACCGGCCGTGCGGCCAGCTCCCCGAGAGAGAGTACACGGCCATCGGTCTGCTTCCCAGACGCCAGAAAGTTACCGAACACTTTATCAGTTTGCTAAGCACATACCCCCATTAAAAAACAAGATAACATCGTGTAACTGCAACTTCATACAGTATGCCTTATTATGAGTGAACGGTGTGAGTTGTATGTAAATATGTGAAGCTATTCCTTTACATACGTTTGCATTTATTTTTTTTAAAGGATTATTTTTGCATCTTCATGTAACGTCAATTCCACGCTGGGGGACGGGCCGGCGAGGTCAGGGTCCGATGCAAGGTGTTCACGCCAGCTGCTTTCGCTCGCTTGCTGCTGAGGCCGACCCTTCGAATACACGGGTAGAAACACCCTTATCCTTCAAAAAATCCTGGAGCTGCTTGACAGTCATGCCGTCAAAAGTTCCTGTTGATGTTGACGACATCACAGAATTCCCTCTTATAAAAATTACACTCTTTCAGGTAAAATAAGACTGAGAATAAAATGAAAACCTCGAAAGACCCGCTAGATTTGAACGCAGTGATATTCGGACAAGATGGCGGATACCGCTAAGCTTGTCCGAGGTAGCAACAGCAACTATGAATGACGTCATTTTGCATACATTACGAAAACGGTCTATTTCTGTGTTATACAGGATTGTGTTGCCCTGAAAGATTTAACTGGTCATGAGAATTCAATGTGAAATTTCAAGCGCATAATGACTTCTCAGCTATCAACACTGAGGAGAGGTTATGCAAATTGAAACAAACTTGAATAGACTTTTAACCTGTTTGATTAGCAATTTTAATAAAACACCACATGATATTTTAGACTGGCCCACGAGAGGAGAGACAAAGGGATGAATTGACCCCTTCTAAAAGGAAATCAGATTCAGGCCCCCTAAGAAGATATTCAATTACCACTATATGATTGTATTGTGATTGAAGCAATGAGTAGTAAAACCTGAGAGTTGGTGACAAATGAAGTTGATCAAATCAAGTCAAATTGAATGAATTAGGCTTACAATTATAAATAAATATGACAGCGAGAAGTTGTCGAGCCGCTCCTTGGGGAAGGGGGTGTGTTACAGCAAAGAGCAGATAGCACACTTTGTGATGGCCACTTTGGGAGGCTGCTGCTGCTGCTGACCGCCCGCACCACCACCCCCACACTGTTTCCATTGCGGCTGCCTGTGCGCTGCGAGTCCCCCCTGCTGGGGCTGTGCACTATGCCACTGCTCATACTGAGGGTCGTGTGGGCGTCCTCCTGCGGGCTCTGCAGGGAAATGATCTCCGCCGAGGAGCTGTCCAGCCTGACCACCGGCCCCAGCCGCAGCAGGTGCATGTAGCGCACCATCTGGGTCACCACGTCCTGGTACTTCATGTGTAGGTCTGCCTTGACCCCCGACCCCCCCGACCCAGATGAAGGTCACGCAGATGAGTTGTGAGGCAATGAGGGCCAGACCGCTGGGCGGGGGCTAGAGGACCGGCTTGAAGATCATCGGGATGATGGGCTTCTTGAGTTGATCTGCCAGGCTGACCTGTCGGTTGCAGGTCTCCGACACGATGTACTCCGGCGTGATGGAGCAAAGGAACACCTGAACAAGCAGAACAAGTCTCAAATTCAAATTCATTTTATTCAATATTTACATAAAGAAAATATTGATAAAGTGAACGTCAGAAGGTACATGATACAGAACATTGTGAACATTTTACATAGTACACTGTCCCATAAAGAATATTAAAGAAATCTTTAGGAATAAGCCTAATTAGGAGCCCATCCCTCTGTAGAAAATAAGATAAGTTCAAGTTCAAGTTGATTTACAGATCTTAAAAATATTTGATATAAGAACATGCAAAACATACCATTGGTACATCAGTAAATTTCCAAAAGAAGCATTAGCAATGATAAATATTTCAGACCATGACAAATCATGTAAATTATAACAGAAAAACTAAAAGAAATTTTAGTCTAATTCTGCCTTAGCTCAGTTGGTATTCTGGAAACTTTCTTAAGTCAAAAACTGAGGCAATTGATAGGCCAATCACAGTTACGAATCATAAGGTACTAAGTCAATATTTGAGTCAAACTTTCAGTTTGTTTTCAGATATTCACTCCAGAAAGGGTCAAGAAGAACAAGGCATTAGCAATATTGTGTCTCGCCCACTTGCGAAAATAACCAGCAATATCGCGATCTCCGTTGCTACGCAAAAGAATTGTATCCCTGGCTGATTGTGAAATATCTGCCATAGAATGTAACATTCCATAAATGAGAAGGGCTATTTCACGCAATGCTACTTCCTCTATCTACTCCCCCTCCCCCACCTTCCCCCTTCTTAGTTTGATTGCCATTGTAGCAACATGTGATGAGTTATGTGTGATAAGAGAGTCTTGCAAGTAAACTTTAACATATGACCTCAAATAACCTTTGACCTTATCCTGTGACCTCCAACGGTACCATAACATGAAGGTACCCCCAGTGCATCTATGACCCAAGTTAGGTTGTAATCCAAGCAACCTATGTGAAGTTATTTGTCAAAAGAGAGTCTTGCAGGTAAACTTTAATGTATGACCTCAAATGACCTTTGACCTTATCCTGTGACCTCCAACAGCACCATAACATGAAGGTACCCCCAGTGCATCTATGACCCAAGTTAGGTTGTAATCCAAGCAACCCATGTGAAGTTATTTGTCAAAAGAGAGTCTTGCAGGTAAACTTTAACGTATGACCTCAAATGACCTTTGACCTTATCCTGTGACCTCCAACGGCACCATAACATGAAGGTACCACCAGTGCATCTATGACCCAAGTTAGGTTGTAATCCAAGCAACCCATGTGAAGTTATTTGTCAAAAGAGAGTCTTGCAGGTAAACTTTAACGTATGACCTCAAATGACCTTTGACCTTATCCTGTGACCTCCAACGGTACCATAGCATGAAGGTACCCCCAGTGCATCTATGACCCAAGTTAGGTTGTAATCCAAGCAACCCATGTGAAGTTATTTGTCAAAAGAGAGTCTTGCAGGTAAACTTTAACGTATGACCTCAAATGACCTTCGACCTTATCCTGTGACCTCCAACAGTACCATAGCATGAAGGTACCCCCAGTGCATCTATGACCTAAGTTAGGTTGTAATCCAAGCAACCCATGTGAAGTTATTTGTCAAAAGAGAGTCTTGCAGGTAAACTTTAACGTATGACCTCAAATGACCTTTGACCTTATCCTGGGACCTCCAACGGTACCATAACATGTAGGTACCCCCAGTGCATCAAACATTACATATAAAGAACAAAACCTATGACGTATTTGCTGTGATACAAGTTTGTTTGTGTCCTCCATTATATAGACATCACATTAATAATCTCATTACACCACCAAATTCAATTTCTTTGATATGTAATAAAATAAATATTTGAATACATCTAATGATAGTTGGCTATACTTTTTCTGCTGAAATCAATGTTGGCATATGTTGTTGGGCTTAATGTGATGTACAGTTTCCCAGTTCTGGCCCCGTCTCATAAAGAGTTGGGACTGAATTGATCGCAAGTCCAATCCCCTAACTCTTATGTACAGAGTTACAATTCATATAAATCGTGAGTCAAGTTGCAATTAATCGCAAATATTTATAAGACAGGGCCCTTGTATGTCACAAGAATCTGCCCAACCTGATGGAATTAACCTGATACAAAGGACCTATGGAGTCAAATCTACCATAAACTTACCCTGGCTTTTCTGAATGACATTGATGACATCATCCCTCTTCATCACTAGCGCTGGGTTGGGCTTGTCCTCGCTTAGCTTCTGGATCTTGGCTTTCTTGTAGCCTAAAGATAACAAAAAAGAAGCCCAAATGATTCAAAAGAGAGGTGTGCATTAGGAATTCTGTAAGAGTTAAAGAGAGACTCGGAGCAGACTGCTAAACAGTAAATGGAATATCTAATTTGCAGGTCAAGATAAACCTATGGAAGAAGTGTAAAAACATGACACTATTTAACATTTTATGTGTAAGACAGGAATCTAAATTAAAGGGATAGTTCATCCAGAAGGAAAATTTAATTCAATAAAAACAGAAACATGACGAATATCCGCCAAAAAATAAGAAAGTTATGATCTTTTGAAATTTCAATTTTGTGACGTCATGTGCAAGGTGCTCTTCCATATGTTGTGTACAGTGTTATTACATTCAATTGCTCTTTTTCTGTTTTTGACAACTGACTCATTAGTTGTCATCAGGTATGTGTGTAAAAACGTCTTTCTAATGATGCATCAAAGGCACAGGTAAGAAGATGCATATCTTTTTGAGAAAATGCAATTTATGGAATTATTTTGTACACAAAATATGGAAGAGCTCCTTGCACGTGACATCACAAAATCAAAATTTTAAAAGATCCGAACTTTCTTATCAGATGGATTCTCACAAAACCTTCATTAATTTGTTTCTATCATGGGTCTGCTTTCTTTAATCCAACTTAATTTCAGGGTGAACTATCCCTTTTACCAATCATGTCATCTGATTTGTTAAACCTTTGACTTGTCAGGATCTCACTAATTCTTGTGTGTGAATGGTTGTGTGACGGGTGCGTTGACACCTTACCAAGCCTGTAGGCGAGGGACAGCCAATCAGCATTCTCCGCTCCAAAGTTGAGGAGTTTGGCAGCTACCCTGACCCAGGAGGGGACGTCAACCTCCTTGATGGAGTCTTCTGACTTCAGCATCACTGGTAGAGGGGCTGTGAAAATCATGGGAGGAACAAGATTACCGGTATGCACTTTCAATCAAGGAAGGGTCTTGCAGGGTGAGAAGTATACAATGCATTACCAGACCCTGTTGCTTAAACTTACTATTGATAGTAGCTTTACTATCAATGGCAACTTCTATAGAAATCTTGAATTTGATTGGCTGTTGAGCGGTGCTACCATGGTAATTACCATTGATGGCAGAGTTACCATTAATGGTAAGTTTTATGTAACCGGGCCCAGCACCCCACAAAAGACCAATTTGGTGGAGTGTCTGACCCCATTCTCCATTTATTCCTTTGAGGACTCACCACCATCATCTGAACTCTAGCCATATAACTGCACACAGTAAAACCATAATCTCTTCCATATGTTTACACATCTGTGATTATGTAACATCCTTAAACAGCTGCACCTGAAGTCAAATTTCATAGAGCAAAATCAATTTCCAGAGTTTTTAAGATATTTCCATATGTTCAAGGGTCTCAGATTGAATGGATACCTAACAATAAATTAAAAATTAAAAAAGATCTAGCTCAAAATGGTGACATTATATATTTCATGGAAAAAATTGAAGAAAGTTTTCTCTACAGACTTGTCGAGCTGCAAACATTAGGGACCTTTCGATTTGGACGTGACGCCAGGCGTCACCATGAATGACGTCACTTTTTCGCACCGCGCATGCTTCAACGTCGACACCTCGGCTCAACACCCCTCGGCTCAACGCGTTCACCCAGGTTTTCACCGACCACCCAATTCAGTCGCGCCGGGCTCATCCCATGCTGTCTATGATGTCATACTCCTCTCGATATGGACGGTGCCGGAGGAAGATTATGCTGAGTTACAGCAAATCAGTGGGAAGTTCAACGATTTTCCATTTATTTTTCAAAATAAAATATAAATAGCTATATTACCACAAAGTTTATCATCTTCTCACTTCACATGAGCACCACTGACGTACCAACTACAGCCTATCAGGTACCTGTTTGCTCTGTCGTCTAGCAAGTTGCAAATGCACACTACAGTCCCACATATACATTTTAACCGCGCCCGTATACGTATTGCCACCAGTAGGGCCACACCACTGATCTCTATCCACCGATGATGGTGCGCGCGCTTTTCACAGGGGCCATGACGTCACTACGTTGACTAGACGTGATGCTCGAAATCGAAACGCATTTCAGGAGCGGCTCAACGTAGGGAGTAAACGCATTGACATACGCCTGCTGCCGGGCGTCACATCACTCTCGTTCACCCAATCGAAAGGTCCCTATCGACTTTTTGTCATTGCGTTTAGAAATTAAGCGCCACTTACGGTTCTCCGATGGGAACCGCTGCTGAAAGGCCTTGGTACGCACCTGCCGGGACTCGCACGGGAGCACCTTGTTTGCCAGGCATTGGTCCAGACTCTGGAAGTGTTAAAAGGCCTCCTGGCCGCAGGCTGACTGGCTGTGGGCCAAGCACACCTTGCTACAGGGGCAGGCCACCGAGAACTGGTAGCTGATCCTCCACATGCTCAGCTGCCGCAGGTCGTACAGGCTGCTGTCCAGGAAATGCCTCACCTGGGAACAAGTAGACATTGATCCTCACTAAATATTGTATACTCCATATATTTCACGATTTTTAATTTTTGTGAATTTCTTGCGTCAGGTGCTAGTCGTGAATTTAACACCACGTAAAGTTTATTAACTTTGATCCCGACATGAATACGACATGCACACACTAATATTACTCAGTGCTCTACGATCCACGGTCTAACCACTCGCAAAATTGTCGCTAAGTCTTGATTCACAAGAAATTATACTCGCTAAACATATGGCATATACAGTACTTTATATGTTCAACCATCCAAATAATAGTAAGCAAATAATCAGCGTTGGTGAGGGTGATGGGACGAACTATCACTTCCGAGGCGATCTGGATGTAGCTATCTTTCCGAAGCGCAGCTGAGGAAAGATAGCGTATACATTCAGATCGCCGAGGAGGTGATAGCTCGTCTCATTGCTTGAAACCAAAAGTTGATTATTTGCTTTATATTCCACATCTGAACCCAACTATCTATACCAAAAATGACAATTTGACGTAAAAAGGTAATGTTTACTTATCTCCATAACCCCGAGCCGCTGCCATGGGAACACGCGTTAAGACGCGCATTAGGACTGGTATTAGGACGCGCATTAGGACGCGCATTAGGACGCGCGTTAGATGTCAAGTGATAGTCCGAGTGTAACACACTTTTATTTCGCGCGTACTCAAAATATTAATCACGCATTAGGACTGTAAGGAGTGAAGAGATCAGCGAAACCAAAAAGTACTATCACCTAGAGTGTAACGAACTTTTATTCCCAGGTGATCTGATAGGAAAAACTACGCCTCATCACGTGATCAACTCTTGACCAATCATATAGCAGCATTCTTAGTATGTGGAATATAATAATAATTACTCCAAGTTCAGTATGGTTGGCATGTATGCCAAAGAGTACAGAGAGCAAAATATCCTACAGACTACTGTCTAGGAAATGACACAAAATAATACAAAGAACATTTAGAGCTTTCAGAGACTTGTTGCATGAATGGTAATGTTAACAATACAAATGCATATAAACAAAAAAAAATGTGTCTTTAAATTAGTGATAGTTTACACATACAGCTCCAATAACTGGCTGTTTCTATGGCAACAGCTAATTGGGAAGCTATAATGTAACTTGGAACGTACCTTGGCACAAGCCTCTCTGCAGGACCTGTCTATCTTCTCTGCCTCTTTCTTGTCCTCGCTGCTGACCACCTGTAAGATGTTGATCTGCCAAAAGAAAACACAAGGAGCACATCTTTAACATTACAGTGACACCTACGTACATATAGACCACTCCAGGGGGTTAAGAAAGGGGAAACAGTGAAAACTGCTCTAGCAACTACAACTCCATTGCTTCAAAACAGATCCCACTACAAAATAAGGGCTCTGCCTTACAAAGAACTGATTGATTGCAACTGGACTTGTGATTGGTATCAATTGTAACACTAGATCATTGACAGGGATTAGACTTGCAATCGATTCAGATCAACACATCTTATGCCTCTTTAATCCTTACTTTTGGGGTCAGCATTTATAAGGCTTACTGCTCAATTTGTTGGATTTGTGTTTTTATTAATATTTGTTATATCTATTCATGTTGTGGTATTATGAAAGGTTGTTTGTCGATGAATATATCTTTCTTTATAATGAATGGAATAAAATGAACTGCTATTAATCAAAACTCTTTATTAGACTGGGCAAAGAGTACATCTACATGTAATTATGTACCTAAAGATTAACTTTTTTTGGCACAAAGAAGTAATAACCACAGCAGGTAGTGACTGAACTTTCATTAATATATTCCAATATGATATTATAAAAAAAGAAGGCAATGTCTAACAATGCATGCTCTGGTGGTCCAGATGTCATGATGTCATGATTTTGCTAGCAGAAGATGATTTTAGGGGAACTTTACAAGAACATTTGATGAACCGTATGTTTGTTGTAACATGATCAAAGGTAATGCTAACAGCCATTACTTTTACGTAAACATCTGTAAAGATAGCATTTTTAATGTTGCAAGCCAAGATGTACTGAACGAAATAAACATTAATGAGTGACAACTTGAACTATTCTGAAGTAATGACTTCCATGATCACACAACCAATTGCAACATCTCTCACAATTTCTCACAGGCTATAGTGCTTTAAACTTGATTTACCGGTACATTCCATATTTCAAGGACTTTTCAACATCTTTAGAGAATGATAATAATCATGATGATATGAAGCTTTTTATAGCACTTAATACAATATAGTTTATAAGCGCCTTACAAGGCAAACTGAAAATAAATATAATAATAACTATAATAATAGTAACATAATGAAATAAATCTAAATGGAGACAAGTATGAAATCTAAGTGTATAACATTAAGAGGTAATTAAATACCAATTGTATAACATTAATTATCAATCATATAGAAACTCAATCATTGGAATAGCAAGATAATAACAGATAACTGGTAATTACTAGTGTCAAACATGAAGAGATATGAAATATCAATCCTACAACAACAAATCAATAAATGAAATAGCAAGATAACAGATAACTTGTTATTGCAACAGCTTACTTGTTGTGTTGATTGAAAAGATGAGTTTGAGTCGATTATAAATTGTATCGACAGTAGGAGAATTCTGAATGTGGGCAGAGAGATTATTCAAGAGAGCAGGGGCACACACCGAGAAAGCACGATCACCATAACGGATACCACCACGCGGGCCAGGTGCATGTTGGAGTTTTGATGATGAGCGGAAAGACATAGAGGTAGGATATCTTTTTGTGATGAGATCGATTAGGTATGATGGTGCAAGATCATGAATTACCTTGAATTTGAGAAGAAGTATTTTTGATTGAATTTTTTGAGGGATGTTTAACCAATGTAATGTTTGCAAGACAGGAGTGATGTAATTGTGCTTTCTCATGCAAGTGATGAGACGGGCAGCTGTGTTTTGAATTCACTGAAGAGGGGTAAGGTGGGAGGCAGGCAGGCTAACAAGTAAGCTGTTGCAATACAATCTGATTCAGGTACTTTCTAAGTTTCTACTTTCTAAGAATGGTAATCAATGGTCTTTTCATTACCATTCTATATAAATACACAAGATGAGACAGATCACAAGTGATATTCTCAATAAAAATATAGTTTGCCATCATACATTCCAGCGTCAGTTGTAGTAAATGAGGTGTCACTGTCATGTTTCTGCAGAAACATGCCCCATGGCATTCTTTTTTCCCCAATCATACTATAAATATTACTGTAGAGAAATATAATGTGATGGCAAAGTTATTTGTGCACGTATACCAATAAGTAATGGTTTACATGTACCTCAATGGCTCAAAATCATACTTTGAAAGCATACCGTTTTACATTAAGGTGATGGTCACGTCTTTGGCGTTGCCACATTGCACGATATCCACAGCATGATTCACTTCCATTGAGCTCTCTCTGAATATGTTGAGGAAAGAAAGAAAAAGAAATTTCACTTTTTAACACTCCAAGAAATACAAATATCTAAAGAATATTTTTTTTTTTCATTTGGGAAGGACAAAGACATACAAAAAGTGTGATCCAAATTCTACACAATTCATTGATTCCTGAATAAAACAAATGTACAGGGAGGAATTCTAGTTTTACTTTGATACCATGGAACTCTCACATGGAATCTTGCACAGTAAGAAGATGATTACATTTTATTTAATGGTTAAACCAGGGAAATGTTATGGGAGGATATAAAACAACATTCTTCTTTTGAGCCCATGCGTGGCACCGACGAAAAAATCATGTGGTCTCAGCATGTGCTTTTCATGTGTTTTAACAATAACGAACAGGATTGCCTATAGCAACAGATTCTCAGAGAGAACAAAAGAAATGTAGAGTCTTATTTCGCATGTCCACTTCTGTTGGATTGCATCAATACTTTTGTGAGGAAAAAAGATATCAGCAAACAAAAATAAAGTTTTTTTTAGTAAAATATCTGAGCTGCACGCAAATTCACGCAAACTCTGTTAATGAAAATAAACAGCTCAATATATAATTTTGATAATGATTGAATTAGACATTTCCAGAAATCTCTGGAAAGTGACGAAATTTGTTAATTATGTAAGTAAGAATATTATCTTATATCTCCGTTTGTGCATCATTTGACAATTATTTAGAAGAAAAACGATACAGGATCTTTAGTGGTGTTGCCCTTAACTTTCTTGAAAATTAAAAAAAAAATGTGATAAGAAACACAGCTTCGAGAAACAAAACAGGGAATTAGAGATATTGCTTTCCAAGTTGACGGCAGCAAAATGACGGTGCCGCACATGGGACATCAAAGCGTTGCAGTGATTGTGGAATGCTTTTGACATTCATTAGCACGCTTACAGATGTTTGAATATATTATGCTTGAGTTGTCCCTCCTTCCTAACGTATCCCTGGTTAAACCACATAAAAGGATATACAAGGGCAATAACCCATGATGACAAACCATTGTTATCATATTGGCCTTTAATTTGAGCCAAAAGTAGATTAACACTCAAAGGGCATTGCAAACACACTCATTCTTTCAGATCATTCCCATTCAAAGTGGCCCATAACCGCAAAATAAGCGCAATTTTTTTTGATAATCTTGCTAGTCATTGTGTCAGCAGAATTGGTCAGTGTTGTGACTTGTGCATCATGTCATTCTACATTATGTGGGGTGCAATTAGGTACCTGCAGCACTCATAATGGATGGGGGAATGATGTCATACCTCTTCTGTCTTCAGGTATTTGCTCTAGCTTGCCAATGCAATTGAAGAAGACCAAGCTCACCTTGCTCTTACACTTAGAATTGTGCACTTAATACAACCCATTCATGGACACCATTCATATCAAGACCAAATCTAATACCACAATACAGTGTATCTATTTTGTGTCTTGTTCTGTGCAAACTATATTTTCAATTTCATTTTTACATTTTCAATAGTGGCAAGAAAATTCTTACCAACGTGCATCTATAATGTTGCAATATAATATAGGTAATATATATCCTATAGCCACTTTGAAGCCATTTCAGGAGAAGTAGGAATTCCATAGAACTATTTTTTCCTTTGTTCAATCTGTTGAAAAGGAATAACAGTTGGCTAACTGGCAAAGGGGCAACCCACAACACATTGTCAATGAAACATAGAAGTAATAACCTGATCAATCATTAACAATCATATAATGTCTTTCAATAATTTAGTGAAGACCATATACACATACATGGCTGAGAACAACGGTAAGATGAGCTACAGAACAAAGCATAATCAAAATTGCCTGCCTGCCAATTTTAACATGCCTTCTGCTCCCAGAAATGTATTATAATGATGGATATACCTATTTACTGTCACAGAATACAAGAATTAAGCAAATTTGGTAACTTACAGCAATAGCTCGGACTATGTCAGCTTCCGGTGATTCAGGACAACGACGACGAAGACCAAGTTTTCTGCAATTACGCTTCACCTGATGAACACTAGAGTAAAAAAGAAAGCGTACAATCGCTTAGTTGATTTTGGTTTATCTGAGATTAAGCAGGCCATAACTCTGGGCAAGGTTCATCTGCTGTTAATTGATATTTGGAGAATTCTACAGAAGCAAAGTTAGCACTGCCAATGTTAACAACATTAAACTATAAGTCTATCATTCATGCTTACATCTGTTGTTTCATTGTTCAAAGGTATGTTATTTCATCACAAGGTCTTGTCTGTAATACTTTCTATTTTTTATATAATTTTCGTTGCATATTACACTTTAAGTGCATTAAGATGTCTAAGATGGTATCCCTGTATTCTTTGTTTGGCCACCTTTTGAAACGTGCTTACAATGACCAATGACAAACATGCACACAGACAAATCTTCAGTGCAAACACTTGCGATTATGGATTATGGAAAATAGAAGACATTATCATGTTTAATGACAGGATAGCCCTTTTCCATGGCCCCCAATTTGCATTTTGTAAAAAGAAAAGAAATAAGCATATTTCAAAAGTGCTTCCTTCCCAACGATAGGACTGGACACTGACTTTGAGTCGAATAAGAATATTTCTTCATCACATTTTTTGAGAGCAGAATTCTTTTTAATTTGATATAACGTAAAATCAAATTTGGCTTGCTGGGAAGCCTTCTAACAACTTTTAGGAGGTACTAAAATACCAAACGTCAACCGTCATCTGCTATAATTGTGCAGTCTGTTGCTGGGCCACCCCCCTAACCCCCCCTACCCCCCCCCCCCCCCCATGCATTGAGGGGTGACGTGGTGCACGCAGAATAATAAAATTTATCGTTCTGCACCTTCTACGTCACATATTCATGGGGGCCAAGGGGGGAGCCTTGTCCCAGGCCCAGCCCATTTATCTAGAATGTTTGTCTAGCAAATCTTTGCAAAACTTTCATTGAAGGGCTTTACACCTTCTATTAATATACTGTATTGAGCTGGTCTCCCATATCTCCTATCTCTACCATTGTTGCTCAGCGTCGAACGAGATTCGCTGGTCACTGCTTTAGGGCTAAAGACCAAGTAATATCAGATGTTATTTGCATGAGACTCCCATGCCCTAACAGAGGAAGGAGACCTCTGAACTATATGGATTGCATTGCAAGGGACATCAAGTGTGAAACTGGGGACTTGCAGACATTGATGAATGATAAAGACTCATGGCGTTGCATTGTGAACTCAATCTCGGATGCGTCCGCTTAGTAGTAGTAGTCCCATAAGGTGATGCCTAGAGTTATTTACCACGATTTTTATATCAGATCTTTCAGGTTTATAAAATCCAAAATGGTTGACGGACGAGCAGCTCATTAAGTGTAAGAGCGCTAGCACTAACAGACTGTAATCACACAAGAGCACCCAATAAAAAAACATTCTTTTGGGATCAAACTGTGCATAAATAGTTTGTTGATCCAAAACATAAACATAGATTTCCCTGATCTTTATCTTATCATTGCATTAGTTTTGGGTGAAGTTATCCTGTAATCCATTCAATTCTTTGATTTAAACTTGATCTGTGACCATTAAACCATAGGACTCACAATCTCCTCAATTATCAGGTATTTGTCCTGTCACATATCATAAGCAACCATGAATAATGCCATTTTAGCACTTTGTGATGGAAGCATAATCACATAAATGTACACTATACCTTCTTGAAACACCATGCCGGTAAAGGAGAAAGGCACAGATAACAGACATACTATAGCCTGAAATAAAATATCCAGCTACAAGTTGATATACTGTAAGAAAGAGCAATGGATTAAGGAAAAACCAAGTCAACATAAAATAAACATGAATGCAATTGTTGTTTCTTCCATATGTAGTTTTATCAGGGAAACTTATTCCTGTGATGTGAAATGAAATTACAAGTAACACTTGTCATACCTGTACTGTGTTCAAAAACTTGTTTTCATGACATCCACCTGATTTAATAATGCACTCAGAATATCTTACAGGTTATGCTAGCTAGTGGACCAAACCTCCAAAAAGCACTGGAGTTACCATGAAAACATATTATACAAAGTACTGGTAGTGCATATATTGAAATTGGAGTGTTCAGAACTGAATTCAATGGAAACCTCACATGAATGAAAGTTTCTCTCCTCAAGAAAAGGATACAGTCAGCATGGTTTCCAATTCCATCTTGGGCTGGTGTGTATGGAGGAGCAATGCATACCACCTCAAGAGTAAGTAGATGCACCACAAACAAGATCATCTGTGGAAGAAAAGCAATAAGTAATAAAAATGATATAAAGATCACTGCACATTCCACAATAAAACAATTTTGTATAAAATAGCCCACATGTACCTCCTCATTTCGACATTCATTAGTGTAGAAATGTTACAAGTAGCCCAAAATAATAAATCTTGTAATATTTGTCATGACGTTATTAGTTGCCACGGGTTGTTGCTAACTGCTGTCCTGCTCTCAAAATCAGAGAATAGATGCACTTTGTATGGATTTTACACAAATGTAGCACTCAAGAAAATTTATGCACATTTTGCTGCATAGTGTAATAGCAACAATGAATCCTATTCAGCTTTCTGGAAAATATTCACATTCATACATTTTAAGGCAGTTTGATTGAGATGTGTCAGTCACAACTACACAAAAATTCCAAAAAGTATGCAAGATCTGTGTTTTTTCTCACAAATTCATAGATCCCAACACATATCAGATGTTAATCCATGCATTTTTGAGGATTTATTTACTTTTATCTTGTTGCAGTCCTTTATACTGCAGCCAGCCCAGTCACGCTGCCCGGGAGCCTAAATAAATAACCTTAAATAACCATTTCATTCGGGGCATTCTTTGATCGAAATTACATTTTTGACATACCCGCGAGGGTGTTCAGGAGAGCCAGATCGAAAGATGCAATTTCAGCGAATCTAACGTTCTAGTCCTACACAGGCTACAGACTACAGTGACTGATTTTTTTATCTTCCCCTTACCCGGCCTGTCGCAGAATCTCTGCCCTTTCTTTAATTTAACGTTACTAGGCCTAACAAATGACATTTGGTCAGTAGAATTCCAAAGGAATTTCAATCGTGCAATGAGCCTACGCCGAATAACCCGTACAATAGGGAACCGGGTTATCCCACTAATTTCACAAATTTTAACCCTTAACCTAACCCTGATCCTAACCCAACACAAAAATGTACCAGCTTAAGTGTATCCGTACTTCGGCACCGGCAGCCTAGGCGGCTAGGCACAGGCAACTAGCTGCGTGCTGAGCGCGTGCTTGCTGTGTAGCAGCATGTATTATTACACATGTAACAGGTTTGTCCCAGGGCAAGGGCCTGAACGGGCGCTAATACAGACCTAGAAATCACTTTTTTTTGACAAATTCAATGGAAAAGAAGTTGTCTAGGGTTAGGGTCAGGGTTAGGTTTAGAATTAGGTTTAGGGTTAGGGTCAGGGTTAGGTTTAGGGTTCAAATTCATAAAATAAGTGCCAAATATATGGATACATCGTACAGGGGGTGTTTCACCAAGCTGTTCGTAAGATATACGAACGTCTTTACAGACGACTGTGATACCACACTTTGTTCTCGAGAATCTGACTTAGCACAAAAGATCACCAGTCGTTCATGAATACTTTGATACCTTAGACCCCCATTACACCAACGCTACGTCCATGCAGTTCTCGCTACGTCAAAGATAATAAATTAATGGCCATGACGCAGTAACTGCCATGACTGCTGCAGCGTACTGAGAGCGTAGCGAGAACTGTTATTGACGTAAGTGGTAGGCCTATATACCCCCATTATACCAACGCTACGTCAATGCAGTTCTGTTATTCATACCATATCCCCGTCATGGACGTTCCTTGGACTTAACAGCTTGGTGAAACACCCCCAACGGGATTGCCCCTACGCCTCACCCTCGGTGCTTGCTCACACCAGCCAGACCTAGCCCCGGGACTGCTCCCGCTCAGCGCCCAGCCCGCTCACGCAGTGAGCGGGCTGATCGCAGTAAAGCCTGACCAAGCATGAAGCCACAAGCGTCAGCAGACTTTAAGTCAGGAAATGCAGAATAACAAAACGATACCTACCCTTGGATTGTCATCCTGCTGGTTGCCACTGACATGATCAAAGTCATATTCTATCAATCGGATGCTTTTCTCGAGGCTAAATTGGCCGCACCGCGTATAGCATAGTACATGTATATGCAAAATAAATCAAAACGAAATTGTCGATAAATTCGCCAAATCATGACGAAATTGTCGATAAATTCAACCACAAAATTGGCGGTTAATTCGCCAATTCACGACAAAATTGGCGACAAATTCGTCCCAATCGCGAATTTATCGTGAATTTATCGCGAATATATGGTGAAGATTTTCTCTGGCTGTACTGTATGAGTTACGTACCGCTCAGCGCGTGAAAAATTTTCACGACAAAATTGGCGAGAAATACGCAACAATCGTGAATTTATCGTGAATTTATCGTGAATATATTGTGAATATATCGTGAATATATTGTGAATATATTGTGAATATATTGTGAATTTCTCTAAAGTTGTGAATATATTGTGAATTTCTCTAAAATTGTGAATATATTCACAATATATTCACAATTGTAGACCGTATATTCACAATATATTCACAATTATAGACCGCACGTAGGAGGCGCCATAACTCGCGCTACACTCAGTGGCTACACTACGGTAGCTTTGTGCGACCCCGATGCGAGTTAGCTGGCTTGCTATGCTTTGAGTTTGATACACGTCATCATGCCATACGTACGGTACCATGACTTGACTCCGAGGCAGGGATTTAACATATCTGTGGCCTTATGGATTTCTCTGCACAAACGTCAATGTAAATATTGGATATATGGGCCTAACTTCGCTGTTTCACACGTTTGCCGATGTAGAAAAACGCTATTTCTTTAAAAACAAATCCTCTTTCAATTCACAAGAGCCCTCATCAACGTTCCATATTTTAAATAATACATGCATGTCTTGAGCTAATTCGTAATTTCTTAAATATAATCAAAGCAGATCGTCTCAGCTAGGCCCTGTAAAACATAACATCTGCCTATGCCCAGCCCATCAACATAAATACAAGCTTTATTAACGGCATCAAATGTAAAGTTATTAATGCACAATTAAAGGAGATCAATAAAATCAAGAAATACATCATGTCAACTAAATTTCTGCATTGATCATTAGGGATGAGACTGTGTAGTCAATTTTGATGTTCTTTTTTTTTTTAAATTATAATGCAGTATACACACACACAAACAACAATCCAAAGTGACATCTTGCCTAGGTCTAGCTCACCTCATTCAAATATTAATCGTGTCACCTACAGAATAATAGACCTAAGGTTGCCTAACTATTGTACGTTCTTAATCGATCGTCCTTCAAACATAGGGGAGAGCGGGATAATCATACGGACATATAATATCAAACTTCTGTAAGTACGTGTTATCACAAGGAGTATTCCCATCATCACCCTCATTATGGAATAGATAAAGGAAAACAGCGTTAATTCTTTTTTAACTTGTCTTTAAAAAAGTACTTTCATAAATGTCTGCTATTCCCCGACCAAAAGTGGGGAATTACGGACCGAGGTATACGGATGGAGGATAACGGTTGACTGTTTCGAGCTTTGCCTGATTAAGCTACCCTTCAATCATTATTATGACTTGTATCAGTATGTTGATTATTGTCCTACGGTCATATATACCTCTCTCTTTCTCCCTCTTCCATCTCTCACTCTGAATGACCATCATCATTATTATGACTTGTATCAGTATGTTGATTATTGTCCTACGGTCATATATACCTCTCTCTTTCTCCCTCTCCCTTCTCTCACTCTGATAACCATCATTATGATGGCTTGTATCAGTATGTTGATAATTGTCCTAGGGTCATATATACCTCTCTCTTTCTCCCTCTTCCTTCTCTCACTCTGATGACCATTATTATGACTTGTATCAGTATGTTGATTATTGTCCTACGGTCATGTATACCTTTCTCTTTCTCCCTGTCCCTTCTCTCACTCTGAATGACCATCATCATTATCATGACTTGTATCAGTATGTTGATTATTGTCCTACGGTCATATATACCTCTCTCTTTCTCCCTCTCCCTTCTCTCACTCTGATAACCATCATTATGATGGCTTGTATCAGTATGTTGATAATTGTCCTAGGGTCATATATACCTCTCTCTTTCTCCCTCTTCCATCTCTCACTCTGAATGACCATCATCATTATTATGACTTGTATCAGTATGTTGATTATTGTCCTACGGTCATTTATACCTCTCTCTTTCTCCCTCTTCCATCTCTCACTCTGATAACCATCATTATGACTTGTATCAGTATGTTGATTATTGTCCTACGGTCATATATACCTCTCTCTTTCTCCCTCTTCCATCTCTCACTCTGAATGACCATCATCATTATTATGACTTGCATCAGTATGTTGATTATTGTCCTACGGTCATGCGTATACCTCTCTCTTTCTCCCTCTTCCATCTCTCACTCTGAATGACCATCATCATTATTATGACTTGTATCAGTATGTTGATTATTGTCCTACGGTCATATATACCTCTCTCTTTCTCCCTCTCCCTTCTCTCACTCTGATAACCATCATTATGATGGCTTGTATCAGTATGTTGATAATTGTCCTAGGGTCATATATACCTCTCTTTTCTCCCTCTTCCATCTCTCACTCTGAATGACCATCACATCATGATGACTTGTATCAGTATGTCCATTATTGTCCTACGGTCATGCGTATACCAACCTTGGCTTTGAGGAGGAAGGTCTGAGAACCACCATGTTTAAGTCAACTTCGTCCACTGAGCCTGGCAGCCCAAGGTGGAATTGGACAAATAATGGCCATGTACAATTCTCATGAGTGTTCAGATGTATTCATGATATGCCACATAAAAATGAATAAATAAACCAAGTACAGTACCTACGACTACACACAGAAAAATAACATTTTACACATGAATATGTGAAATTATAATAGAATATTTTCCCCAATTTATTTGTCTGATATATAAATGAACGATTCATATTCATAATGTGCAAAGAAAGATGCATTAAGATGTTTACAAAATAAACACTGATTAAGATACACATATAAAAATATTTCATTTAAAATGATGCAAGTACAGATACTATGTGTTACTTCAATACTTTTAAACTTACTCTACATTAAATAGTGTCTAATACGACGAGCTTAGCACTGTGGGGAAGAGTACTGAGTAGAGGTGATATTTCACGCAACCTTACTTCACTCTTTAATCATCAATCATACTGGAGTGAACATATTAAAGAACTGCACATGCATATTAAATGGGAGATCATCATGAATGCGTGAAAGCACGAGCATACGGGTGACACATTAACATGGCGCAAACAGTGCATACATGTGTACAGTGATACAAGCACGGTTACAATTAACATGGTGCAGACAATGCATGTGTAACGTGATACAAGCACAGTTACAAAGTCATATATTTATCCCCTCTTCAAAGACAGGCTAGCCCTTTTGCAGGTCAATTTTTTTTTTTTGTAAAAACCACAGAAAATGGAGGAAACTGCTGTATAAGAACTTTCTTCACAATATGAGAGAAGGAAACTAAGTTTGAGTGGAATTAATTTTGATGTTTAGATTTCATGGAGGCTTTGGATGACCTGTCCTGCAGCCAAGAGACTGAGAGCGCACATCACCGTAAATAATGTAAGCAATGTGTTTAAATACGAGAACTGCGCTGCTCCTTACTGCTAGACAGTTCATAAATGTAGACTATGGTCGCTGCATTTCAAATGTCAAAAAGGATAGTTTTTCACTTTTCCTGAAACTATTTGTGAAGCCATGACCGTGCAATTCCATATGTTATCGGTAGGGGATACTGCTGATATATGCTGTTGAGTTTCAGAACTTTTGAAAAAGGGCTACTCTGTCTTTAACCACTTACAATGTGACAAATACTAACTCCATTTTGTTCTAACATATCTACTAATAATCTGCATAAAAGTTTGTTAATTATACAAACTACTTAAACGTGCCAAATATTTATAGGAGGGGAAGTGTACATCCTTTTGCATACTTTACTCTGAATGGAGAGAGCGCCATCTCTCAAGCTAGTGTCTCCATAGCACCGTCATATCACACCAACTCTGGTGGATCATGAGGTTCCATTTTGTGACAATCAATGTAAACTTTTAACTCTGCTTTCTACTCTCACTTTTGCCTTGTGCAATCAACCTTTAATCTAAACAGTTAAGATGCTGCTGCTATCAGATTTACTCCTGAATATATGTTTTTGTATAACAGTAGTATTTTTCAAGAGTCTAATGAATTGAACAAATAATGACACAGACTGCCAGTGAAGGATAAAGTTTATTATTACCTCTTGGTTACACGCTTTGGCTACATAGGCTACATTGTGTAAGATAATGATACAGTGTGGTGACTATTCTCTGCGTGAAGACGAAACGATGAAGACACCGGGTCCTTTGGTACTGCAGTTCTCTTGTCAACCCATGAGACCCAGACCACAAAGTGTCCGTCCCTCTCTGTAAAATTTGATTTTATAAGCATAGAATTCTATCTGATCTTGGACCCAGATTTGCTCTCTGCTCCCCCCACCAATCAATCCCAAATCTTATTTTCGCTCTATCCATCCCAAGTCTTATTAGGGTCCTTCTAACCTCTGATCCACATGAATACCTCACTTTCAATTTGTCCCCCAAGCCCGCACAGGCATACATGTACATGCATGGCACTGTCATTCAGCCATTTAGCTTTTTTATACATTCATACAGCGCCCTAGCAAAGAACAAAAAACAATTGAGATTTCAAACAAAACAAAACCAGCAAAACTTGCATGAACATAACAGGAGCTTGTAATTCAAGGCAAAGAATAATATTTCTAATGATTCGTTCATGATTACTCCAAACTACTCCTGAGCATATGGACTCAGCTGCATCCCTCTAAGGATGCCTCGTTGTTAAAGACCAGAACAGACAGAAGGGAACAAGAACTGATAAATCATAAAACATGTACACATTTACAAACACATACAATATGTTATATCAAAACACAAAGTAAAAAAAATTAAAAGAAGTTTGCAAAGTATGTCATGCGCAAATGGAAATACCTCACTCGAGCACCAATTGCTTTCAATACTGCACCAGGATGCCCCTAACTCTCTGCATTCTACTCTAACCAGTAGCCAGTCTACTAGGGGGGCATTTCATCAAAGGACTTGTCGGATATTTTATCTGACAAGTTTGCTCTCGGCCAATAAGATGCAAGCATTTCAGTAGCTTATAACAGTTTGTCGGATAAAACGTCTGACAAGTCCTTTGATGAAATGCCCCCCAGGAGGGCCAGTCACCGGTGACTAGCCTGGCACAGTGCAGAGTTTAATGTGTGGGCCTGGCACAGTGCAGAGTTTAATGTGTGGGCCAGCCACAGTCAAGCACAGATCTCACTCAAACACAAGCTGCCTAATAGGGGGATGGGCTCACGTTCACGCTCATGTTCAGACCAGCTACGTCAGATGACAATCTCTACATTGTCCAGCAGAAGATCCGGCCAAGACTTCTGGAGACACTATGGAAGGACAATGAATCAAGCTCACTGGCATCTCAACATGTATGTCTCCTTCTGGCCAGACATCTTCTTAAAGAAACCAAATTGGACTCACTGGACCATCTGGAAGAAGTCCATTCCTTCATTCATTTTGAGCCTAAACAGATCCACAGGAATGATGAAAACTACAGAAACATGAAACGAGACTGATTCCACAAATCTACCTGTAAATAATACTCATAAAAATTCCTTTAACAACAACACAGAGAGAAGTATATGAGTTGGTGCATTATCATAATGAAATCTAATTTAAGAACAGAAATGAATGAAAACATACATAAATGATATACTGTTAAAAAATAATAATCATATCTTCTGTGTATCTACAATTTTAAATACTGCAGCAACATCCAAATTGTTTTTGCACTCATAACCACTTCCATTCTCCATCACTTGCACACTGGAACAGAAGTGGGTATGACTAAGAAAAACAGGTGGATGACACTGTGAGGTGCATTAAGGAATGACTTTGTTATTATGTGTTATGGAGAATTATGTGTCTATGTTAATACCTCCACTGTATACATTATACAAAAGTGAAATTATGATTTGATGACAGTTTGATGTAGCAGCAACCATTTAGTTCTTGCCATCAAAAGAGAGTCAGGCAATACAGAATAGCAACATGATTTGGTTATCATAAAAGAGTACTTTCAACATATGCAAAAATCTGTCGACATAATAAAAACAAAATGATCAAAGCAGTATGACCATTTTTCGCTTCAGATTGTCTGCAATTCATGATTTCTCATTTGTCCTAACAAAATGATACACACATGATCCCCAATTAGCACCATGATTTCTACTTCACACAACTTTCCTACGCTTCTATGATGCAAACACACAGGGAACACGTACACAGATCTCCCATGTATAGACACACTATTTCACCCTTGAGATAAAGCTGAGATGCACATTGAAAGATACACCGCTCTCTAGACAGCAGAACTTGCACAAAATATATAAATGATCATACTAAAACTTTTCAAATTACAATAAAAATCATTCTGAACATCATTCAAGCATAAGTACTCTTACATGTACATAAAATATTCAAAATATTGACTTCTTCAATAGGATCATGCACCTACACTAAATCTACTGAGATGTTATCAACAGCCGTTCTGAGCCTACTCATACACATATTAGTATACATGTAGCAAGTTTCTATTCCACCCTCAGTGTTTCTCTTCTTTGCTAACTACCGTAGCTCAATGTAACAGCTTACTAATATATCACTACAGTAAAAATGTTGGATTCATGCATGTATGACTGGATACTACACTAAGCAAATACCCTGACTTTTTGACACAAATTCCTTGATCATCTATTCTACTTTTTCTCACTCAACACTACATATTGTTATTAAATAATATTATGTGGGAATATAAAATCATTGAGTAACAAAATTAATTAATTTATGTTTACAATCATGTAATCATTACTCCATCCCCTCACAAAAGACTATGATTAAGCCACTTTTTTTGTTTAATTTTGTACTATATAATTGGTACTGAAAATTCAATTTTGATCATATCTGGCTTTTGTACGTGTATCTATATGTCATGGGTCACACTCTTCTGAAAAATCTGATAAACATACATGTATACATGTACTTACATGTACTTACATGTACTTACATTAATAATACCAGTATAAAAATATCTTAATTTCTTTTCACTGGTAACATTGCTTTTATAAAAATGCTTGCACCATATGAGCAAGGGATCATGTATACTTTCTAATACAAGAGAAAATTATCAAATTGCATATTGTCTACACTTCAATCATACATGTATGTACAGATGTGATATCATTAAGTTACTTTCATTCATACCAAACAATATGTATACACATATATATATATATATACCTACAGCCACACACAGCTATAACATGTTATAATAATGATAAAAACTGTACTGATACACGCACATATGTATGTAGAACATCGGTATGCTGGTATGTACACATACACATCAATTGTGTTCCAACATAAAAAGTATCACCAGGAAGTACAATACAGGTTTCAATTTGACAAACCTGGTATATATAGGCTTGGTATATCAACATATGTTTTTATTGAGATAATACAGAAACAACAACTCTACTTATATTGTGATGGAGAATGTAGTTCATAAATACCGTACATGTTTTTCTCACACATTGTGCACTGTGCTATCAGATGTGACATGCAGATTCCTTGTCACAGGCACAATGCTGGCAATCTATTCTCCATGGAGCAACTCCCCTTGACCATAGCAGGCATGCACAACTCTGGCCTGCCAATGGATTAACACATCAGGAGGTGTTGCAGGATATATAGATGCATTCTGGAATGCTTCAGAAATCAAATCATGTCAGAACTCTATTAAAGTATTGATTCTATGGAATTTCAGTAAGGTATGAAAATGGAATGCAACGTGCTAGTACATGTAATTAAGGAAAGAAATGTTTACAGAGGAAGAGTACTTTCAGATTTGACAGTGACGATATGACATGTGCAGTAATGGATTGGGCTCTTGGTAACAGCACGGACAGTCACGCACTGCACAATTAACGAAACAACTGAAACAAATGAAGGAACATATCACACATTAGAAAATGCTACATCTTATCTTAAGATTGTCACCAGCTCAGTTCTGAAGAAAAGGCATCATGCTTCATATCAGAAGGAAGCATTGTTTGTTGCCAATGTTACCATAGCAACCATACAGCACCATTACCCTGGTGTTGATGCAGAGTCTCTGGGCATGACAAGCTACTGCTCAGTAAAGCCAAGCAACCGTTTGGAAGACAAACATTATAAGGGAGAAATCACGTTTCTTAAATTAATCAATTGTTTTGGTATGCAGCAACTTTGATGGATCTTTGGGTTACTGATTAGTGGTGCATATTATGAAATCTTGACATGACATATCCACTTGAATGTATTATCCTGTATAGCAATAGAAGGTATTTGGGCACTGAAGCACACTTTATCTTTATGGGTATATAACATAACACGATAATTCTAGTATAAACTTCCACTGCCTTTGGCCCAAGAGAGAAATAGTACATGTTAAGTACAACACAATGGCATTGGCATTAGTAAACTAGTGCAATTTCAGTCATCACATCAAGTAAGTTACCCGATATAAATAAAAAAAATCCATTTCTGTACAGAAAAAAGAGGCACAAATCATACGCTTTTCACTATTTCCATATCACCCCATGTCAAATAACTGGTGAGTAAAGAATGAATATGGTACTCTTCTTTTCATTTCAGTTACATTTTTGTCTCAAGCTTTGGCCTCCTGCAATCAATAAAAACAACTACAATCTGGGGAATCGCAGGGAAGCTGCCAGGTCCAAGCATGCATTAGCCAGGATGACACCATGCAGACATGATCTGATCTGGTGTGAATCCAGTGTCTCGTACTACACATAACAACAATATTAAAAGATCATTTCTTGAGTACATGAATCAGTGCATGTGCATCTTACAAGTAACATGAAGCAAGGCCAGTATGTGCCAACCTCAACATACTATCAAAATCACAACAATGTACAGACACATACTTGGATTTAGTATAAAAAGATGTATGTCTACTTTGCATTATTTCTTAAGTACATCTCAGGTGCATAAATACAGTTTAATTTTAACTTGATTGAATCACATAAAAATCTCTGTACATTCATCAGAATGTACCATTGACATACACCTATCATCATACTTCAATCTACAGCGTACAATACATTACTAGGACTTCTCTTCCATACAAAATGAGTGACCCTTAGCTACGTGCACAGACGAAGGGCGTGTATTGCAATTGTACCTCCACTTAACTCTTGTGGTCCTCCTGGTTGTGTGAACAGTGCTTTGGGTAGCTGCCTGCTGACAAGCAGTGTTCACACAATCAAACTTCACAGGACTTTACAATGTCACAAAGTCATATGGTCACATGGTCACATGGTCACATGGTCAGATGATATCATAACCACAGGGTCACATGGTCACATGGCCATGAATGTTGATGAAGAATGACTGTATGAGTTAGAAGCTGTGTTCCCACTAGTGGATGCTCTTTTCACACATGCATTAGTTCCGTGGCATAAAGTTCTGGTATTCGTTGCTCTGGCTCTCAATGTACTCCACGATGGCAGAGTAGCAGAACTTGTACTGCGCCTGAAAGTAGAGGAGGGGAAAATGCCAAAGGTGAAAAAACATTCTTCTCCACATGTTCCCATCATTGTAACAATGCAGACTTTATGGGGCCCATCTTGCGTAGGTTCTATGTGAGGTGGTAAAATAGGCAGGCTGGGTAGCTCTTTCTGTGTCAGGCAAAATGTTGCTCCCTAAGATCTATTTGTACTGCTGGGGGTGTTTCACCAAGCTGTTCTTAAGCTAAGAACAACTTTACGCATCACTGATGACCCCTTCTTGTGCTAAATCAGATACCCCAATTTGTTCTTGTTTCAACATGGTGGGAGTTAATTTCCAACAATCGTCATCAAATTTGACAAATAATCAACTTTACAGTATTCAGATACTTGTTAACAACAAGAATTTTGATTTATTAAGCTGATGGGAATCAAAGTCAAATCTGATTTAGCACAAGAAAGGGTCACCAGTCGTTTGAAAGAGATTGTAGCTTAAGAACAGCTTCCTTCCTCCTCTGCAACCAGGTCCTTTCCTACAAACCTATGACGGGCAAGGCAGGCTCCCCAGAGAGGAAGGATCACTGTACACACTGCTCAGGAGATAGACAGACAGGAGAGGAAGACAGGAAGAGAGGAAGAGAGCTGACAGAGAAAGCGACAAAGGGGAAAAGAAAGAGAGGAAGAAAATTAGGAGAAAGAAAGAAAGAAGTGAAAGAGAGGAGAGGAAGGAAGAAAAATAAGAAGAGAAAAGAGAAAGTGAGAGAGGAGAGAAGAAGTAAATGAATAAAAGGAATAAAGAGAAGAGAGAGAGAGATAGAGAAAGATAAAAAGGGGGAAAAAAGAAAGATAGGAAGTGAGGAGAGGAGGAGAAAGGAGAGTAGAGAGATATAAATGTAGGGAGTAAGAGATGAATAGAGGATAGAAAGAGGGATACAGTGAAAAAGAGAAAGAAAGACGAGAGAAAGAAAGAGAGAGGGAGAAGCAGCGTACCAGGTCTTGGACCATGTGAGGGCGCTGTTGCCTGAGAGCTCTAACGGTCTGGAAGACATCCACCATGCTTTCCTCCTCGCTGCGGCTCATGAGGTAGCTGAGCGTCAGGAACACACCGGTACGCCCAGATCCAGCGCTGCAGTGCACCACAATGGGGTATGCTCCCCGCTCACTCTGTGGAGACAGACAGACAGACACAGGTGGTGTCAGAACAGTGGTAGCACTAATACTGTTAAGTAATACTATTGCTAATCCCTATTTCACTACGACTACTTCCATGGTACCACTACTACTACTGCTGCTAGTACTCTCATTGTGACAACCAACTGCACTTAACAGTACTACTACAATAATAATTATACTGCTATTACCGTTCATACTCTTTTATACTCTCTCTCTTGAAAAAATATACTTCATACTCTTTTATACTTTCTCTCTTTAAAAAATATAATCCGCCAACAAAGCCCTCTGACATCACATTTTCAGAGGGCCGAAAAGTGCTACCAGTGCTAGAAGCGATAACTAGGTGTCAAATGTCTACTCATCCTTGTATATTAAGCACTTTTTTTATCTGAACAGTGTTTGGCTGAGGTGCAACATGAATTCCTGTTGTTTTGTTCAAGCTACAGGAAAAACAAATGAGTGGCTTCTCTATATCAAACAAGAGAGGAATCTTTGGGATTACAACATTTGGATTCATTCCTGCTTGTCCCATCATAAAGCCTTGATGACAGCTGTCAAACAAATAAACACCACTTCAGCTTGAGACACCAAAGAAATCTATCCAAATTCGGTGTCTTCAATTGTCACTTCTGCCTTCAGGGAAAATCCCCTCCAAAATAAGTACAATCAAAGTTACCTAATGCGCATAGATTTCACCAGCTGCTCTTGAGGTGGTATATATTTGTATACTAAACTATGATTATTACAGTACCACTGCTTCTTCAGCTCCTAGTGCCCTATTATCACAACCAACTATATTCAATATCATCAGTACTCCTACTACAAGCACTTCTACTGATACTGCTACTACTACCTAAATCTCCTATTAGTACTGCTGCTACTGCTTCTTCATCATCCGTGGCTGCCTAGCTTACCTGGTGTAGGTGCACCTTGTTAGCTAGATGTACCAAGTCCAAGCCAGACTCAGGCACGCCCACCTCAGGCCAGCCTCGGTAGTGGTACTGTCGGATGTGCCGCACATCCTTCATCTGAGCAGCCAAACAACAACAACAATAACATGAGCACAGTCTGATCTCAATGACAGGATTGAGCAGGGTTTAATCTGTTGCTCATTGTTAGATCTCATGTGAACCCTGGCCTAGTTAAGATGTCACAATTTGCCATGGGACAGCAGTAACCAAAGGGATGTGGTTAAATTGTGTTCTATAACATGAATTATGAATAGCACAAATCATTTAGTACTTTTGACCACATTCATAGTAACATGTGATGTAAATTTAGTGAGATGGAAAGGTCTGATGTAAACAGGGTATGGTGAGAGTGATGTGATAGAGTATGCAAGAGTGATGTAAACTGGGTAAGATGGAAAGATCTGATGTAAACAGGTTATAACAAGACTAATGTAAACATGGTATGATGAGAGTGATGTAAACTGGGTATGCAAGAGTGATGTAAACTGGGTAAGGGAAGATCTGATGTAAACGTGGTAAGATGAGAGTGATGTAAACAGGGTATGCAAGAGTGATGTAAACTGGGTAAGATGGAAAGATCTGATGTAAACAGGGTATGCAAGAGTGATGTAAACTAGGTAAGGGAAGATCTGATGTAAACGTGGTATGATGAGAGTGATGTAAACAGGGTATGCAAGAGTAATGTAAACAGGGTGTGGTGAGAATAGTGTAAACAGGGTATGATGTATGGTAAGGAGGATTTGATGGGATGGTGTAATGTGAATAGGAAATGATGGGAGTGAGGTAGACAAAGTAAACAGGGTACAATGGGATGATGTGATGTAGACACGCTGTAATGACATGGTGTGAAATATTTAGCGTAACTCATATGATAATTCATGTTTCTTAGAAGAGTATGTTATGCAATCATTAATATTTAACCTTTAGCATGCCAGTCATGAGTCTCTTGCCAGATTAATCTGATACTAGCTAGTAGAGGCAATAGTTCAGAGATAGATAGGCTAGCACTATCTGTGCATAGTGGATAACCATGTAGAGGCAATAGTTCAGAGGTAGATAAGCTCGGGTCATCTGCACATGGTGGATAACCATGCAGAGGCAATAGTTCAGAGGTAGATAGGCTAGGACCAGCTGTACATGGTGGGTAACCATGTATAGGCAATAGTTCAGAGGTAGGTAAGCTCGGGTCATCTGCACATGGTGGATAACCATGCAGAGGCAATAGTTCAGAGGTAGATAGGCTAGGGCTATCTGTACATGGTGGATAACCATGCAGAGGCAATAGTTCAGAGGTAGATAGGCTAGGACCATCTGTACATGGTGGGTAACCATGTAGAGGCAATAGTTCAGAGGTAGGTAAGCTCGGGTCATCTGCACATGGTGGATAGAGGGAAGTAAGCTAGGGTCATCTGCCCATGGTGGGTAAACTTGTAGAGGCAATAGTTCAGAGGTAGGTAAGCTCGGGTCATCTGCCCATGGTGGGTAACCATGTAGAGGCAATAGTTCAGAGGTAGGTAAGCTCGGGTCATCTGCGCATGGTGGGTAAACTTGTAGAGGCAATAGTTCAGAGGGAAGTAAGCTAGGGTCATCTGCCCATGGTGGGTAACCCCGTATGAAAGGTGGCCTGAGCTTGGAGGCATGTTAGTGAGAAGGTTAGTAGTGGAGCTTTGGAGGGTGCTTTCAGCTGCATGGCATTCTAGTATTAGAGAACACACTGGGCACAACACACATTATCCTGCCACAAGAAACACAGCCTAAGGCAGAGCAAGAGAAGTTACTCCACATCCTCAACTTGCTACGAGACTGTCAAAATATCCACCCACACTGATTATCATTGTGATACTTTGCCTGTGCATCATCTTAAGTCATGTTTGAAAAAAATAAATGCGCTACTTGCAATAGAAGAGGGACAGAGTTTAGAGATTTACATCTACATCCTTCTTAAAGAAATTTCCTGATAACCATCACTAAATCTTGTAAGGTTTTTATTTTGTGCACAAATGTAGGTAGATGCAGCACTACATGTACATGGTATACTTGAAACACTCTTTTCAATATCCAAACAAATCAGCCAGGCAGCTGACAGTACAGTGACCCTTGACCTTGCCTTGGGGGACACAAGCTTACTTGAACTGTTCTTATCATCTTGTCACAAACCCAAATCAGGATGAAAAATGCAAGAGATAGCTTACGCTAATCCCAAGATCTCTCAATTAAGCGTCTTATGGCCAAAAGTTGACCTCTAAATGACCCTTCAATTGGAACCTGAATACTACCATAGCATAGCCTTAGGTTCCTTCCCTGCACCTTATTTCACTGAAAATGGTTGGTGATACTTATCTGTATTTACAGACAAACCAGTAGTCTTGTTCTGAATTTGAAGTAGCTTGTATCCCCCTCCAACAATTGTAAAGTTGACCAACAGAATGACACCTACCTCTCTCATCAATGCACTTTAAAGTAAAAGGCTTATTCATCATATGCTGATTATGATAAAATGGATATCAAATTAGTTTTTGTCCTTCTGCTTTTTTCATTTCTATGGTAACAGCTCAAACCATAGGGAACAGGAATAGGAATGCAGAATAAAAGTCATAGCCTTTTCAGAATACTAGGCGCTAAAAAGCAATTCAACATTGAACTCAAAATTGCAACTCAAATCAAGCTGAAATGTTTACATGTTTAATGCTGTGTCAAAACATGGACTCTAAATAAATCTTCAAAAATCATTGCCAGTGTATGAATTTAATAAATTTCACCAGAATGCCTGCCCTTAACATTTGACATCATTCAGCTTAACTTACTTAAATTCAATGTCAAACTGTGTTGCAGTTATTATCAATAAAATTAGCCAATGTACTCTATATTCAAACACCTGTTACAAACCAACTCACATTAGTTAAATTAACAGTAATATGTATTGAAAGATACTGCATTGCCATTGCAAGGAGGTGACACTGGCAGTGATAAAGTAACATTATTTGCACTGTTCTATGGAGATACATGTAGGGCCATTTGATGAGAGCTTCATTTACTGCATGTAGGTTTTTTGGTTTCTCTTTTGAATTGATTTGCTTTGCTTTTCAAAAATGAGCTTACACTTGTGGGAGAGGCTGGTCCATTGTCTATGTTTCCATACAAGGCCGTTTCAGAATTATCGGAACTGTTTGGTTCATCATCTACGTTTCCATAGATGTTCTGCATCATCTAGACAAGGTACCAACATGACAAGACAAAAACACAAGAGGGAGCTAGTCAAATCGATTCACTACAAGCATAACTACACATAAAAACTAATTTAGATTAGGTGTGGGAGGTGGGGTGAGGGGGTCATTAACCATTATTTGCACAAAAAGCCTCATGTCATGTTTGTAAATTTCTCAAAAGAAGACAATTTGTACACAAAAGTTACAAATACATTTTTATCAGAATCTCAATAACAACACTTCCCACAGGGCAAACTGTCATAACATTGGTTTATTCTAAGAGAGCTAGGTAAGGTGGGGAAAAAGACAAGAGGGAAGAGAGGAAGAATGTGTGCATGTGAGCTTGTAAGTTCAAGAGAGAGAGAGAGAGAGACAGAGAGACAGAGAGAGAGAGAGAGAGAGAGAGAGAGAGGGAGGGAGAGAGAGAGGGAGAGAGAGAGGGAGACTGTAATGAAAAAAATGAGAGAGGACATAAGGGGGGGGGGGGGGGGGCCAGAAAAGGTGGATGTTAAGGAATTCTGCTATCAAGTTGGACATGCTGGTCAGTATCTGGAAAGAGAAGGTATTTACTGACTAACGATGCTAAGTATAAAAATGGGGATGTCTTACATGTGCGTGAGTGATGTCTATGTCCCTTATAGTGAACTCTCCTTCGTCTGCTTCTTCCTTCAGTGTGATTGTGATGTCTCCTTGCTCCATGGGCTCCTCCGGCTCCTCGGGCCAGTACTGGGCACACATCTCCTGCAGGAGGGGGGGGGGGGGGGGAGGAGCAGGAGGGGATTCCAGCAAGAAGCAACAGGTTGTTCAGATCATCAAGCCCTGGCTTCTTATGACAACACTTCACACTTCACATTATGTGATGGATGTAAAACAAAGCACTTTGAATCCATAAAGTTTGGCTTATGATTTACCCTCATTTGTATTTAATTCAATGTGTTCCATTTCTGTTAAAAACTTTGTACTGATTAGCACATTTGCTATTATGTTTGCATGTGGTGAATTAAAAATCAATAAAAAAAATCAATGTGACATGGCCCAAGACATAAGCTTTCTAAGAAAACAGCCTTGAGTCAGTCTCAAGGGACTCTGTGACATGACCCAAGACATGAGCTTTCTAAGACAGCAGCCTTGAGTCAGTCTTAAGGGACTCTGTGACATGACCCAAGACATGAGCTTTCTAAGATGGCAGCCTCGAGGGCGGTGTTGGGTACTCACGTGTCCTCGCTGGCTGATCTCGGTCAGCATGACGATGGTAGACGTCTGGCTCTCCCACACCATGCGCCAAAAGTCTGCCACGGTGTTGGGCAGCGGGCCCTGTGTGGCAATGTACATGGCCTTCCTCTCATAGCCCTGTACACAAACACACAGGCAATGCATTAGGATTATGAACACACTCACATTCAGGATTACATGAGGATAACATCAAGAATTACAACTAGGACTTTACGTAGGATATACTTTAAGACTACATTAAAATTACAGTTAGGATATTACTTTTGTGATTACATCAATGATTACATAAATGAATATGGAATCCAGATTGATATTTGTTTTATTACATTTTGGATTTCAAAGATGACATTTCAATCCATATCTACTGAGATGTACATGCCTTTCTCTCAAGACCAGGGCAAACACTAACATACATTGTATGTCAGGCTTTCTGACCTACATGTCAGTCCAACAACTGACTATACATGAGATTTCCAGCCCACATGGCCAGTACATGAGGATCAATGAGCAGGCAGAAATATGTTACACTGCTGTATGATGGCTTGAGGTGTTTGTTCATGGGAGTATATGAGTGGACCCATTATCCATATTGAATGCCAGCTCCAGTCCTCACAGCTTGGTCTGAACTGCATAAAGTTGATACATTGTATGTATCAATTGAAATACACTTATGCAGGTTAGCTTGCTCTGACAGAAAGCTATCCTGATAAAGCAGTGTTGACTGTGCTCTCTTCATGAGGCAGCAGATTACTCTATCATTTGTCTGACTGGTGACTTACTGTGATGTAGGAAGCATTGATGTAGTCTGAGTACTGCTGACCAATCAACCGCTCCAACTTCACAATGTTCTTGTCATCTGTCAAAGGTAACAATGGCAAATCATGACAGTCAAACAAAACTCATTGGTAAGCCCAAATTACAGATTAGAGCAGTTTTGCAAGAATGATTAAATTACATTAAATGAAAACTGACATTAAAATTGCCATAAAGAGTCCATTCTAAATTGAAAACTTTTAAAACTACAAGTCAGAAAAAAATCCATTTCTATACTTGGTAACATCTTATGACATAATGATCAGTCGTAGGATGAAGTGTACAACTGTATATCTATCTATGATATCACTAGAGCCACTGGCACAAGTGTGAGTGGCAGGATGACACATGGCAACTTACATGGGAGAATGTGGCCGATGCGGTTCTTGTCTTTATTTTCCTCGATGTTGGCAAATGACTGCTCTGGCTTGTTCACTGGTAACCTGGCTGCTCTCTGTAGAAGGCATGAATGCAGAGAATATGATAGGACACACTAGTAACGTATACTACAAGATATTCAATGGAGACTCAAAATCATTCCTTTAGACAACAACACAAACATGTACAGCCGATGAGGAAAGGGTTCCAACCTTGCACTGTAGAGAGACAGGTGTAAGCCATGAAAGAGGCATGTGCATGTATATCTGAGATCAGACACTGCCATCAGACGGAGGCATGTGCGTGTAAATCTGGGATCAGACACTGCCATCAGACATAGGCATGTGCATGTATATCTGGGATCAGACACTGCCATCAGACAGAGGCATGTGCATGTATATCTGGGATCAGACACTGCCATCAGACAGAGGCATGTGCATGTATATTTGGGATCAGACACTGCCATCAGACGGAGGCATGTGCATGTATATCTGGGATCAGACACTGCCATCAGACGGAGGCATGTGCATGTATATCTGGGATCAGACACTGCCATCAGACAGAGGCATGTGCATGTATATTTGGGATCAGACACTGCCATCAGACAGAGGCATGTGCATGTATATCTGGGATCAGACACTGCCATCAGACAGAGGCATGTGCATGTATATCTGGGATCAGACACTGCCATCAGACAGAGGCATGTGCATGTATATTTGGGATCAGACACTGCCATCAGACATAGGCATGTGCATGTATATTTGGGATCAGACACTGCCATCAGACATAGGCATGTGCATGTATATCTGGGATCAGACACTGCCATCAGACGGAGGCATGTGCATGTATATCTGGGATCAGACACTGCCATCAGACAGAGGCATGTGCATGTATATTTGGGATCAGACACTGCCATCAGACAGAGGCATGTGCATGTATATTTGGGATCAGACACTGCCATCAGACAGAGGCATGTGCATGTATATCTGGGATCAGACACTGCCATCAGACAGAGGCATGTGCATGTATATTTGGGATCAGACACTGCCATCAGACATAGGCATGTGCATGTATATCTGGGATCAGACACTGCCATCAGACGGAGGCATGTGCATGTATATCTGGGATCAGACACTGCCATCAGACAGAGGCATGTGCATGTATATTTGGGATCAGACACTGCCATCAGACAGAGGCATGTGCATGTATATTTGGGATCAGACACTGCCATCAGACAGAGGCATGTGCATGTATATTTGGGATCAGACACTGCCATCAGACAGAGGCATGTGCATGTATATTTGGGATCAGACACTGCCATCAGACAGAGGCATGTGCATGTATATCTGGGATCAGACACTGCCATCAGACAGAGGCATGTGCATGTATATTTGGGATCAGACACTGCCATCAGACAGAGGCATGTGCATGTATATTTGGGATCAGACACTGCCATCAGACAGAGGCATGTGCATGTATATCTGGGATCAGACACTGCCATCAGACAGACCCAACTGAGGTAAGGAGAGGATGTAGGAGAGACCTCAGAGAAATGGAAGAGCAACTAGCATGCCAGCTCAGTCAAGAACAGCTGTTGTGTCTTTTTTCTACAAAGTGGTTACAGGCATGATGGAAATAAGAGTTGGGCTCTGATTCATCAGGCTCATTAATCAGGAACAATTTTTACATTAATAGCATCACAAGATGTTAATGCAAGGCACAAAATTTACACGTCATTATGGAGCTGAATTTTTACCCTTTGCGTGCTAGATAAACTAGAAATGGTGTGAATTACTTGTGGAAACAATGACATGTAGCAATCTAAGAGTCTAAGAGAAAGGGAGCTAAGTGGGAGGGACTTTGCCCTTGAATGTACCCTGAACTCCAGCTCCAGATTTGACAGGTTTTCATCGACTTCTGACTTCTTGCTGAGCTGCTGGTAGTAGGCTGACACCTCTGTGACTGCAATGTCTGTATGACCAAACAGGTGCTCCTCAAGGAGGGCCATGTGGATGAAGTAGTACTGCACCTAGGGTCAAAGAAGACAACACCGTGTGGATGAAGAAGGTATTTGAAGTATATCAGTCTACTGCATTAAGATTAGGAAGAACAGGTAGGATGGTCAGGGCAATATGAGAGAAAAAGAAAGAATACATGAAAAGGATGGGAGGGATAGGAAATGGAGAACAGGAAGACAAAGAGGAGGAAGAGGAGGAAGAATGGAAAACAAGGAAGAAGACAATCAGGAAGGGTTTAGGGAAGGATAAATCTATACCAAAAAAAGAGAAATACTAAAAAAGGGGAAGATGAAGAGATAAAAGAAAAGATACAAGAAACAGAAGACTGAGACAGTGAAGAGAGATCCATCAACTTACAAATGACTGAACGAGGGTGTTCCTCTGCTGCCGGATCTCATGGATGAAGTTGTAGATGTCTACTTGCTTCTCGCTCTTCATCTTGTCCATCATAGCATCAATCACAATGTATGTCCCTGTTCTCCCAACACCGGCACTGAAACAAGATGCATGCAACAATGAGTAATCCAGCACTGAAACACGATGTATACAACAATAACTTCCCTACCTCAGCACTGAAACAGAATGTATACAACAATAACTACATGCAGGACTCATGATCTCATGGATGAATCAATGATGTACCTTAATATTTAGTCACAGTGTTATCGACATGTCAGAAGCTGGTGAGTCACAGAGTGTGATCACTAAAGTGATTGCCTGAGGGCACACATACCTGCAGTGCACCACCTCTGATAAGCTTGGAGGCGAGTCACAGAGTGTGATCATTAAAGTGATTGCCTGAGGGCACACATACCTGCAGTGCACCACCATGTTGGCCCTCTGATAATCTTGGAGGTGAGTCACTGAGTGTGATCACTAAAGTGATTGTCAGAGGGCACACATACCTGCAGTGAACCACCATGTTGGCCCTCTGGTCTATCATGGAGGTGAGTCACAGAGTGTGATCACTAAAGTGATTGCCTGAGGGCACACATACCTGCAGTGCACCACCATGTTGGCCCTCTGATTCATCCTAGAGGTGAGGTGGCGCACCCGTTTGATAAGGCACAGCATGGGGTATGCGTAGTCTGGCTGGCCATGGTCAGGCCAACCAAGGAAGTGGAACTGAGTGATGTTACGTGGCTTGTTCTCATTGCCCTCCTACAGGATGAGAAAAGGAGGACGGAAAGAGGGAGGAGAGAGGTTAGGAAGTAGAGAGGATGGGGAAGGGAAAGGGGCAGAGAGGCAAAGATAGAGGGAGAAAGGTTGGAGAATGAGAGAGAGAATGTATCAGGAGATGGAGGAGAGAGGGAGAGAAGAGCAATAAGAGGGAGAGCAGGGAAGAGGGTAAGGGAGGGAAGAGAGAGAACATTTATTGTATCTACAGCATGAGTAGGGGCAGTGTTGATATGATGAGGTTTAGAGGCATGATGGCAGCCAGCCTTGGGTGCATGTACACCCTGTGGAGGTATGCTGGTGAATGAGGATGTTACTTCTTCTACTCAGTGTCTGTAGATGTATGACTAGGGTGGCACTGGTTCTACTCAGTGTCTGTATGACTAAGGTGGTACTGGTTCTACTTAGTGTCTGTAGATGTATGACTAGGGTGGTACTGGTTCTAATCAGTGTCTGAATGACTAGGGTGGTACTGGTTCTACTCAGTGTCTGTATGACTAAGGTGGTACTGGTTCTACTTAGTGTCTGTAGATGTATGACTAGGGTGGTACTGGTTCTAATCAGTGTCTGAATGACTAGGGTGGTACTGGTTCTACTCAGTGTCTGTATGACTAAGGTGGTACTGGTTCTACTCAGTGTCTGTATGACTAAGGTGGTACTGGTTCCACTCAGTGCCTGTAGATGTATGACTAAGGTGGTACTGGTTCTACTTAGTGTCTGAATGACTAGGGTGGTACTGGTTCTAATCTGATTGTATGATTAAGGTGGTACTGGTTCTAATCTGATTGTATGACTAAGGTGGTACTGGTTCTACTCAGTGTCTGTAGATGTATGACTATCATGGCACTGGTTCTACTCTGATTGAATGACTAAGGTGGTACTGTTTCTACTTAGTGTCTGTAGATGCAAGACTAGGGTGGTACTGGTTCTAATCTGATTGTATGACTAAGGTGGTACTGGTTCTATTTAGTGTCTGTAGATGCAAGACTAAGGTGGTACTCGTTCTAATCTGTGTTTGTATGACTAAGGGGATACTGGTTCTACTCAGTGCCTCTGGGCAAGTAGTTTACTTAGGGTTACTTGAATACTATTCCCACACAATCACGAGCATTTACTGATGAAAGATTAATGTAAAATAGGGGGTCCAATGTTCATTTGAGGAACACGTTTTTTGTGATTGAGACGAACTACACTATTCAAGATATGTGTTGTATTTGGTGTGCTCATTTTTTTTTTTTATTCTCTATAGCATAGAGACAGAGAAAAGAGGAGGGAAAAATACCTCATTGATGAAGAATGACCTGATGACATACTCTGCTGTATGTTTGGTGGTGTCCATGGTGACTCGGAGGTTGCCGTATGTGATAGTGCCTTTGTCTGGCCAGTACTGGGAGCACTTGTCCTGTGAGGGAGAGAGAGAAAGAGAGGGGCTGGTTGAATGGCAGTTTGGCTCACAGGCAGGGTTCTGGGCTGACAGCAACCAAGCAGCTGGATATGGATTGCTCTATCCTCCTTACAAGCCTAGTCAACCTTCAATGTAGAATGCAACATACCACCCTAAATGGCTTAACTATTACTTTATAAAAGAGAATCTGAAATAATAAAGGCTGGCCTATATACCCAAATACAATTGCAGAATGAATATGCACTACATCTAAGGTGATGCCTTCATTTTTCAGTAGAAACATAATGGGCTACTCTCTTCTACAGTACAGCAAAATCAAATTATTAAAATTAAAAATAAGTAATATTTTCAAAATGATAACCTGAACCAATAAAACTAAACTAAACTAATTGAGTGAATTGAGCTGTATGAAGCAAACTCTGGAGCAGCAGTCTGGTAGGTCTCACCTTGCCATCCTCCACACACTTAGTCAGCATGACAATGGTGGAGCAGCCCTGCTCCCATACCATCCGCCAGAAGTCATCCAGGGTGTTGTCCTTGGGGCCTGTCAGGAGGGAGCAAGGAGTATAAAATCTATCAAAGCTCTGAGTACATTAAAGGGGTCATCCTACTTTATACAACAAATCATCCAGGGTGTAGTCCTTGGGGCCTGTCAGGAGGGAGCAAGGGGTATAAAATCTATCAAAGCTCTGAGTACATTAAAGGGGTCATCATAATTTATACAATAAATCATCCAGTGTGTTGTCCTTGGGGCCTGTCAGGAGAGAGCAAGGGGTGTAAAATCTATCAAAGCTCCGAATACATTAAAGGGGTCACCATACTTTATACAATAAATCATTCAGGGTGTAGTCCTTGGGGCCTGTCAGGAGAGAGCAAGGAGTATAAAATCTATCAAAGCTCTGAGTACATTAAAGGGGTCATCCTACTTTATACAATAAATCATTCAGGGTGTTGTCCTTGGGGCCTGTCAGGAGAGAGCAAGGAGTATAAAATCTATCAAAGCTCTGAGTACATTAAAGGGGTCATCCTACTTTATACAACAAATCATCCAGGGTGTAGTCCTTGGGGCCTGTCAGGAGGGAGCAAGGGGTATAAAATCTATCAAAGCTCTGAGTACATTAAAGGGGTCATCATAATTTATACAATAAATCATCCAGTGTGTTGTCCTTGGGGCCTGTCAGGAGAGAGCAAGGGGTGTAAAATCTATCAAAGCTCCGAATACATTAAAGGGGTCACCATACTTTATACAATAAATCATTCAGGGTGTAGTCCTTGGGGCCTGTCAGGAGAGAGCAAGGAGTATAAAATCTATCAAAGCTCTGAGTACATTAAAGGGGTCATCCTACTTTATACAATAAATCATTCAGGGTGTTGTCCTTGGGGCCTGTCAGGAGAGAGCAAGGAGTATAAAATCTATCAAAGCTCTGAGTACATTAAAGGGGTCATCCTACTTTATACAACAAATCATCCAGGGTGTAGTCCTTGGGGCCTGTCAGGAGGGAGCAAGGGGTATAAAATCTATCAAAGCTCTGAGTACATTAAAGGGGTCATCATAATTTATACAATAAATCATCCAGTGTGTTGTCCTTGGGGCCTGTCAGGAGAGAGCAAGGGGTGTAAAATCTATCAAAGCTCCGAATACATTAAAGGGGTCACCATACTTTATACAATAAATCATTCAGGGTGTAGTCCTTGGGGCCTGTCAGGAGAGAGCAAGGGGTGTAAAATCTATCAAAGCTCCGAATACATTAAAGGGGTCACCATACTTTATACAATAAATCATTCAGGGTGTTGTCCTTGGGGCCTGTCAGGAGAGAGCAAGGAGTATAAAATCTATCAAAGCTCTGAGTACATTAAAGGGGTCATCCTACTTTATACAATAAATCATTCAGGGTGTAGTCCTTGGGGCCTGTCAGAAGGGAGCAAGGAGTATAAAATCTATCAAAGCTCTGAGTACATTAAAGGGGTCATCCTACTTTATACAATAAATCATTCAGGGTGTAGTCCTTGGGGCCTGTCAGGAGGGAGCAAGGAGTATAAAATCTATCAAAGCTCTGAGTACATTAAAGGGGTCATCCTACTTTATACAATAAATCATTCAGGGTGTAGTCCTTGGGGCCTGTCAGGAGGGAGCAAGGAGTATAAAATCTATCAAAGCTCTGAGTACATTAAAGGGGTCATATTTTGGTAAAGTAATGTAAAGTAGAAAAACAACATCCTCATCATGTGCTATGGGCCATGTATTGGAAGCTGATGGGTAGCTGATGGGTAGCTGATGGGTAGCTCATGGGCAGTCTCCACACATCCCTCAGAGTGAACAAACAACCCTAACAACTCATTAACTTCATGTCTAACTTCATTTGGATAGGCTGACTCAGCAAACAATATATCACCAGAGAAATAAAGCCACATACCTTGTGCAGCAATGAACTTGTCTGGTGACTCGTATCCCTGAGAAAGAAGAGATCGAGACATGAAGCAGAGATATAAGCACAGGTCTTATGGCGTACATACATGGAACAGACATCATTGAAATACACATGTAGAATAAAACTTAAGTATACAGCTCAACATATGTCAAGTAGATCTCACACTTCTAACCATAAAATGTTTCATCATTTAAAAAAGCGGCGCAATCAGGAAAACTTGTTATCACTTACATTGACATAGGAATGGCTTAAGATATTACATTGATGTAGGAATGGCTTAAGATATTACATTGATATAGGAATGGCTTAACATGCTACATTGACATAGGAAGGGCTTAAAACATTACATTGACATAGGAATGGTTTATGATATCACTCACATTGACATAGGAAGCATTGATGTAGTCTGAGCCTTCAATGCCATCAATGGGTCTGAGCTTGACTCTGGTGTGGTCATCTATATGGAATCAAAATAATATATTGCTCATATTAAAGGACCCCTGTCATCAAAATATATGTTGACCTCTGTTGATGCAACTTAATGTGTATATAACAAAATCACTAACTGTTCAGTGGAAATATGTGTCCTATATTTCAAAACAATTTTTATTTATTTTTTCTCAGCACTGATAAGTCCAAAATATCCTCCAACTCAAGATTTCCCCTGTGATATCATCAAAGGTAGAAATTAGCAGGATAATATAATAATTTGTATTAATAAATTATAAATAATAATTTATGCACAAACTAAACATTGCAATGACTACCTGCAAGTGCTCATAATAGCATCACATAGCTAGCACATTTCTGACAGAAGGAAACAATTATTCCAACATGAAAGGTTGTTAGATGGTATTGTGTGAAGACATGTGATGCTCCTGTGGGCAGGTGGAGGTAGTCATTGCAATGTTTAATTTGTGCATAAATTTTGCTTATCATCCTGCTAATTTCTACCTTTGATGATGTCACAGGGTGAATCTTGAGTTGAAGGATATTTTGGAGGTGGGGCTTATCAGTGCTGAGAAAGAATATAGAAATATTATTTTAAAATACAGAACACACATTTCTGCATCAACAACAGTCGACATACATTTTCATGTCAGGGGACCTTTAACAATTAACATTTGTGCTATCAATAAGAGTAGACAGTTAAATTGTTACAGATGCCAATCTCTTATGAATGAAAATTTATTGTTAACGCTGAAAAAGTACTTTGGCTCTAAAAACAGCATTCTCAATCTTTTTCAATAGAAGTGTTCATGATATGATCCAAAAGTAACAAAGCATTTTCAGACATTTTGCTCAAAATCCCAAGTATTTGCAACGTGGAAAAGTAGTCAATACTACAAAAACGGAACAGATGGCATCTCAGAATTCTGTCCTGCTGCATGACTGTGCTGATGACCCTGTAGTCTTCCTCTCATACTCACATGCAATGATGTTGATGTATCTGTTCTTGTCCTTGTTTGCAGGCAGATTGCTGTGGTTCATGGTCACCATAGGAGGGGGTCTGTTTGGTAAAGACTACCACCCAGGAGTCAGGACAAAAAACAAACAAATCGTTACTAGTTTTAAGGTGGCTACATTCTGTGCATCCAATATTAAAGATGTCAGGACAAAGAGAACAATCATTACTAGTTTTAAGCTGGCTACATTCTGTGCATCCAATGTTAAAGATGTCAGGACAAAGAGAACAATTGTTATTAGTTTTAAGCTGGCTGCATTCTGTGCATCCAATGTTAAAGATGTCAAGACAAAGATAACAATCGTTACTAGTTTTAAGGTGGCTGCATTCTGTGCACCCAATGTTAAAGATGTCAGGACAAAGATAACAATCGTTACTAGTTTTAAGGTGGCTACATTCTGTGCATCCAATGTTAAAGATTTCAGGACAAAGAGAACAATTGTTACTAGTTTTAAGGTGGCTACATTCTGTGCATCCAATGTTAAAGATGTCAGGACAAAGAGAATAATCGTTACTAGTTTTAAGGTGGCTGCATTCTGTGCATCCAATGTTAAAGATGTCAGGACAAAGAGAACAATTGTTATTAGTTTTAAGGTGGCTACATTCTGTGCATCCAATGTTAAAGATGTCAGGACAAAGAGAACAATCGTTACTAGTTTTAAGGTGGCTGCATTCTGTGCATCCAATGTTAAAGATGTCAGGACAAAGAGAACAATTGTTATTAGTTTTAAGGTGGCTACATTCTGTGCATCCAATGTTAAAGATGTCAGGACAAAGAGAACAATCATTACTAGTTTTAAGGTGGCTGCATTCTGTGCATCCAATGTTAAAGATGTCAGGACAAAGAGAACAATTGTTATTAGTTTTAAGGTGGCTACATTCTGTGCATCCAATGTTAAAGATGTCAGGACAAAGAGAACAATCATTACTAGTTTTAAGGTGGCTACATTCTGTGCATCCAATGTTAAAGATGTCAGGACAAAGAGAACAATTGTTATTAGTTTTAAGGTGGCTGCATTCTGTGCATCCAATGTTAAAGATGTCAGGACAAAGAGAACAATCATTACTAGTTTTAAGGTGGCTGCATTCTGTGCATCCAATGTTAAAGATGTCAGGACAAAGAGAACAATCATTACTAGTTTTAAGGTGGCTGCATTCTGTGCATCCAATGTTAAAGATGTCAGGACAAAGAGAACAATTGTTATTAGTTTTAAGGTGGCTACATTCTGTGCATCCAATGTTAAAGATGTCAGGACAAAGAGAACAATTGTTATTAGTTTTAAGGTGGCTACATTCTGTGCATCCAATGTTAAAGATGTCAGGACAAAGAGAACAATCGTTTCTAGTTTTAAGGTGGCTGCATTCTGTGCATCCAATGTTAAAGATGTCAGGACAAAGAGAACAATCATTACTAGTTTTAAGGTGGCTACATTCTGTGCATCCAATGTTAAAGATGTCAGGACAAAGAGAACAATTGTTACTAGTTTTAAGGTGGCTGCATTCTGTGCATCCAATGTTAAAGATGTCAGGACAAAGAGAACAATTGTTATTAGTTTTAAGGTGGCTACATTCTGTGCATCCAATATTAAAGATGTCAGGACAAAGAGAACAATCATTACTAGTTTTAAGGTGGCTGCATTCTGTGCATCCAATGTTAAAGATGTCAGGACAAAGAGAACAATTGTTACTAGTTTTAAGCTGGCTGCATTCTGTGCATCCAATGTTAAAGATGTCAGGACAAAGAGAACAATTGTTATTAGTTTTAAGGTGGCTACACTCTGTGCATCCAATGTTAAAGATGTCAGGACAAAGAGAACAATTGTTATTAGTTTTAAGGTGGCTACATTCTGTGCATCCAATGTTAAAGATGTCAGGACAAAGAGAACAATTGTTATTAGTTTTAAGGTGGCTACATTCTGTGCATCCAATGTTAAAGATGTCAGGACAAAGAGAACAATTGTTATTAGTTTTAAGCTGGCTGCATTCTGTGCATCCAATGTTAAAGATGTCAGGACAAAGAGAACAATCGTTACTAGTTTTAAGGTGGCTACATTCTGTGCATCCAATGTTAAAGATGTCAGGACAAAGAGAACAATCATTACTAGTTTTAAGGTGGCTGCATTCTGTGCATCCAATGTTAAAGATGTCAGGACAAAGAGAACAATTGTTATTAGTTTTAAGGTGGCTACATTCTGGGCATCCAATGTTAAAGATGTCAGGACAAAGAGAACAATCATTACTAGTTTTAAGGTGGCTACATTCTGTGCATCCAATGTTAAAGATGTCAGGACAAAGAGAACAATCGTTACTAGTTTTAAGGTGGCTGCATTCTGTGCATCCAATGTTGAAGATGTCAGGACAAAGAGAACAATTGTTATTAGTTTTAAGGTGGCTACATTCTGTGCATCCAATGTTAAAGATGTCAGGACAAAGAGAACAATCATTACTAGTTTTAAGGTGGCTGCATTCTGTGCATCCAATGTTAAAGATGTCAGGACAAAGAGAACAATTGTTACTAGTTTTAAGCTGGCTGCATTCTGTGCATCCAATGTTAAAGATGTCAGGACAAAGAGAACAATCGTTACTAGTTTTAAGGTGGCTGCATTCTGTGCATCCAATGTTAAAGATGTCAGGACAAAGAGAACAATCGTTAGTAGTTTTAAGGTGGCTACATTCTGTGCATCCAATGTTAAAGATGTCAGGACAAAGAGAACAATCGTTAGTAGTTTTAAGGTGGCTACATTCTGTGCATCCAATGTTAAAGATGTCAGGACAAAGAGAACAATCATTACTAGTTTTAAGGTGGCTGCATTCTGTGCATCCAATGTTAAAGATGTCAGGACAAAGAGAACAATCATTACTAGTTTTAAGGTGGCTGCATTCTGTGCATCCAATGTTAAAGATGTCAGGACAAAGAGAACAATCGTTACTAGTTTTAAGGTGGCTGCATTCTGTGCATCCAATGTTAAAGATGTCAGGACAAAGAGAACAATTGTTATTAGTTTTAAGGTGGCTGCATTCTGTGCATCCAATGTTAAAGATGTCAGGACAAAGAGAACAATTGTTATTAGTTTTAAGGTGGCTACATTCTGTGCATCCAATGTTAAAGATGTCAGGACAAAGAGAACAATCATTACTAGTTTTAAGGTGGCTGCATTCTGTGCATCCAATGTTAAAGATGTCAGGTCAAAGAGAACAATTGTTACTAGTTTTAAGCTGGCTGCATTCTGTGCATCCAATGTTAAAGATGTCAGGACAAAGAGAACAATCGTTACTAGTTTTAAGGTGGCTACATTCTGTGCATCCAATGTTAAAGATGTCAGGACAAAGAGAACAATCGTTACTAGTTTTAAGGTGGCTGCATTCTGTGCATCCAATGTTAAAGATGTCAGGACAAAGAGAACAATTGTTATTAGTTTTAAGGTGGCTGCATTCTGAGCATCCAATGTTAAAGATGTCAGGACAAAGAGAACAATCGTTACTAGTTTTAAGGTGGCTGCATTCTGTGCATCCAATATCAAGATCTCAGGAAAATTCCTTCTTACTAGCTCCATGTGGACTACGCTCTTGTGCCAGTTATGAAACCTGTGGATGATACTGATGCTTCTATACATAACAATGGAAGAACTCTATGAATCCAGAAAATAAGAGTATGAACCAACTTTTACTTCTCAATGAAAGACAGGATTCTCAGAAGCACTTCTACTAAAATGGAGGGGTGGCTGTATATACTGATGAGCCAGACTTTTCAATCTGAACAGCATTTTCCACTGAATGCTTTCTTAAGATGAAATGTTTTATGGACATTAGCCTCAAGTCATTTACTACCATTCATGCTTCTTAGTATATGACATGTACTTTTAATGTATACCATTGGTAAGTGAACCATTGGTTAGTGTACCATTGGTTACTGAACCACCGGTCATTGGTCAGTATGGCTGTGTTGCAACCCTGACCCTTACCTTGTACTCAGCCCAGAAGATACGCTTCTCCTCCTGACCCTTGCGTCTCACCTCCTTCTCCAGGTTCTCTAGCTTGATGGGCTGCACCACAATCTCATCTGCTACAAGGAAGAAACAACAACAAGCAGAGTGGTGTGTGCAAGGCCAGGCAGTCACGATGTCACAGTTACTGTGTGGCTATATTACTCCTTACTTGTTGCAGACACATTAATGCTTTCCCATGAGACAGTAATAAAGGTTAAGGTTTGCTTGCTTGTAAATAGGATAAAGCTGAGACATTTGAACTTTTAATGTACAACTAACCAGTAACACATAAGGGCCAAAATTCACACAGGAGTCCTCGATTTAGACCATGGTTTAAGCAAATTTCATGGCGTATCATGAATAAGTTTGCTTGATTTTTCCCATACACTTCAAAAAGGTCCAATAATGAATGCATAAATTTTGCCTAGACTCACACTAGTTACTATGGTTAAGACCATGGTTTATTCAAATCAACTTGATTAGACCTTGGTGTTAATTTACAACTCCTCTATGAATTTGGGCTTTGGTGTTTATGCTGTCAGTAAGAGCACCATCCAAATTCATTTTGACAACTTCAGATTGTCGGATGAATACAATTCAAGCACTCTTTAAAGGGAATTTATTGTACTAGGACGACAACAAGCCTTCAAAAAGGTTTATCGTGAGCAATTTTCTTTCCAATGGTCTTAAATTTATGTATTGTCTATTTCAGGAGCTTGCTGAAAGTTATTTGACCTCAAATGATCCACATTTGAAATAATAAGTCATTAAATCACAAATCCTCAAAATGTTCGGCCCCAAAATTTTGAGAATTTGTGGTGTAATCAATTATTACTCCAAAGTCTAACTCTAAGCCAAGCTGACAATGAAGCGCCTGGTAGGTAATACCACTATGTGGAAGGCAAGGTGTCCTGCTCACTGATAGAAAGCAGCTTTAACAAGCAAAAGCTATGATTTATAATGCACATCTCAATGCAAAGCTGCTAGTAACTATGGACTTACATGTATTACTAACACCAAATTGTTTTACCACATAGCACCAGCTGCCTCCTTATTGTACTACACTTTAACTATGCAACCAGATTCACCTCCATTCCAAACTCATATGAGAGTATACCAGCCCAAGGACATGGTGCTACCAAATCAACTGTGCGATATATGCTCTGCCACCCAGCTTGAACCAATCACTACACTTAAACTAACCCAAGTCTGATCCAAATACTATACCTCAGCATGAACCTAACATTGAGGCCTATCGCTACACTAAAACTAACCCAAGTCTGATCCAAATACTATACCTCAGCATGAACCTAACATTGAGGCCTATCACTACACTAAAACTAACCCAAGTCTGATCCAAACACTTTACCTCAGCATGAACCTAACATTGAAGCCTATCACTACACTAAAACTAACCCAAGTCTGATCCAAATACTTTACCTAAGCATGAACCTAACATTGAAGCCTATCACTACACTAAAACTAACCCAAGGCTGACCCAAATACTTTACCTAAGCATGAACCTAACATTGAAGCCAATCACTACACTAAAACTAACCCAAGTCTGATCCAAATACTATACCTAAGCATGAACCTAACATTGAGGCCTATCACTACACTAAAACTAACCCAAGTCTGATCCAAATACTTTACCTAAGCATGAACCTAACATTGAGGCCTATCACTACACTAAAACTAACCCAAGTCTGACCCAAACACTATACCTAAGCATGAACCTAACATTGAGGCCTATCACTACACTAAAACTAACCCAAATCTGATCCAAACACTTTACCTAAGCATGAACCTAACATTGAGGCCTATCACTACACTAAAACTAACCCAAGTCTGATCCAAATACTATACCAAAGCACGAACCTAACATTGAAGCCTATCACTACACTAAAACTAACCCAAATCTGATCCAAATACTATACCTCAGCATGAACCTAACATTGAGGCCTATCGCTACACTAAAACTAACCCAAGTCTGATCCAAATACTATACCTCAGCATGAACCTAACATTGAGGCCTATCACTACACTAAAACTAACCCAAGTCTGATCCAAATACTATACCTAAGCATGAACCTAACATTGAAGCCTATCACTACACTAAAACTAACCCAAGGCTGACCCAAATACTTTACCTAAGCATGAACCTAACATTGAAGCCAATCACTACACTAAAACTAACCCAAGTCTGATCCAAATACTTTACCTCAGCATGAACCTAACATTGAGGCCTATCACTACACTAAAACTAACCCAAGTCTGATCCAAATACTTTACCTAAGCATGAACCTAACATTGAAGCCTATCACTACACTAAAACTAACCCAAGTCTGACCCAAACACTTTACCTCAGCATGAACCTAACATTGAAGCCTATCACTACACTAAAACTAACCCAAGTCTGATCCAAATACTTTACCTAAGCATGAACCTAACATTGAAGCCAATCACTACACTAAAACTAACCCAAGTCTGACCCAAACACTATACCTAAGCATGAACCTAACATTGAGGCCAATCACTACACTAAAACTAACCCAAGTCTGATCCAAATACTATACCTAAGCATGAACCTAACATTGAAGCCAATCACTACACTAAAACTAACCCAAGTCTGATCCAAATACTTTACCTAAGCATGAACCTAACATTGAAGACAATCACTACACTAAAACTAACCCAAGTCTGATCCAAATACTATACCAAAGCACGAACCTAACATTGAAGCCTATCACTACACTAAAACTAACCCAAGTCTGATCCAAATACTTTACCTAAGCATGAACCTAACATTGAGGCCTATCGCTACACTAAAACTAACCCAAGTCTGATCCAAATACTATACCTCACCATGAACCTAACATTCAAGCCTATCACTACACTAAAACTAACCCAAGTCTGATCCAAATACTATACCTAAGCATGAACCTAACATTGAGGCCTATCGCTACACTAAAACTAACCCAAGTCTGATCCAAACACTATACCTCAGCATGAACCTAACATTGAGGCCTATCGCTACACTAAAACTAACCCAAATCTGATCCAAATACTATACCTAAGCATGAACCTAACATTGAGGCCTATCGCTACACTAAAACTAACCCAAGTCTGATCCAAATACTATACCTAAGCATGAACCTAACATTGAGGCCTATCACTACACTAAAACTAACCCAAGTCTGATCCAAATACTATACCTAAGCATGAACCTAACATTGAAGCCAATCACTACACTAAAACTAACCCAAGTCTGATCCAAATATTTTACCTCAGCATGAACCTAACATTGAAGCCGATCACTACACTAAAACTAACCCAAGTCTGATCCAAATACTATACCTCAGCATGAACCTAACATTGAAGCCGATCACTACACTAAAACTAACCCAAGTCTGATCCAAATACTTTACCTAAGCATGAACCTAACATTGAAGCCTATCACCACACTAAAACTAACCCAAGGCTGACCCAAATACTTTACCTAAGCATGAACCTAACATTGAAGCCTATCACTACACTAAAACCCAAGTCTGATCCAAATACTATACCTAAGCATGAACCTAACATTTGAGCCAATCACTACACTAAGCTTGAACCAATCACTATACCTAACCATGAACCTAACATTGGAGCCTATCACTGCACTAAAACTAACCCAAGTCTGATCCAAATACTATACCTAAGGATGAACCTAACACTGAAGCCAATCACTACACTAAAACTAACCCAAGTCTGATCCAAATACTTTACCTCAGCATGAACCTAACATTGAAGCCAATCACTACACTAAAACTAACCCAAGTCTGACCCAAACACTATACCTAAGCATGAACCTAACATTGAAGCCAATCACTACACTAAAACTAACCCAAGTCTGATCCAAATGCTTTACCTCAGCATGAACCTAACATTGAGGCCTATCACTACACTAAAACTAACCCAAGTCTGACCCAAATACTATACCTAAGCATGAACCTAACATTGAAGCCAATCACTACACTAAAACCCAAGTCTGACCCAAACACTATACCTAAGCATGAACCTTACATTTGAGCCAATCACTACACTAAGCTTGAACCAATCACTATTCCTAATCATGAACCTAATACTGGAATTAATCACTACACTAATCCTGACCCAAAGCCTTCAATAACATGAAGCAAATCTTGCTGGAGCAAAAGATCAGATTTACCTCACACACACACACACACTCACTCACTGAGAGCTGAAATGTACATGAACAGCTGTCTTTCTTCAGAATGTCAAACATGACAACACTCTTAAAAGCTTTACAAAGCATATTTAAATCTTATTATTCTGTCCTTTCCCCAGAGGTTTCAATGTAGACCTAACTCTAGAGTTCATGTTTGTGTACTTACTGCATGCGAGTACATAGGGAGTGTTATCTCTTGCGTGTGGAATGGCGGCCTACAGTGTATGAGCACACAGGAAGACAAGACAGTGGCAGGCAGCAGCTAGAGCACACACAGTGTCACATGTGATCCCAGGGGCCCCTTTCCCTCTTATCTTACCATCCTCTATACCTAGATTCACCATGCCCATGCTGCTGCTTCCTCCGTTCTCCACTGGCCGGTTGTTTTCAAGGTGGATTGGTCGGTCCTCTTCATCAAACGTTTTTCTCCTGCAGGCAGACAAATAGCATATCATCAGTTACTGTCATGAGTCACAGTACACAAGTATTCACATAATGTAAATATGTTATATACCTCAACTCAAATACCAATAAAAAAAACAATAGGGCGGCAAAAGCAGCCCCCCTCCCTACGTAACATTTTGCAGGTCAACCAAAAATTGCTCAAAAAGGTGATTTCATGTACAAATCCAATGCAAATTTTGTATGTAGCCAAAATTCATAAATGTATTATTGTTTTGTTTTTTCTGATGAAAAACAATAGATTTCATGTTATTTATGACTGAAATAGTGTTGCCAACAATTTCCATTAGAAAAGCAATGAAAAACATGAAGTAAAAAAAACCAAAGAAATACATATGAAAAAAAATGATATTGCGATTTTTTAAAAGCCTAATTTGATAACAATCCAAAGAAAAGTGTCCGGACTGAAATTTAGCAGTTTGGGGGCTATGTTTAATGATTTACAGCCAGATTATGATTTTATGCATTAATTAGCATAATTAATTACTTAAAAATAAATTTGAAGAATTTTGGTGCAATTGACAACTGAATTGTAGAGATTACATCATGGGTGACGTACGTGCCAATTTTCGTTGCGATCACGCGATCAACGGTCGAGATCTTGGGGGGGGGGGGGGGGGGGTGTTTTTGCCCAACCCCCCAGGCTATGCGATTTCAAAATAGCCTGGGCTATATAGGGTTAAGCAGGATAAATCAGGACACAAGTCACAGAAGCAAAGTGTTGAAAGACTTGCTTGTTGAATTCAATTTGATTCAAATTTATTCAGCACTTTTGTAAAAACATACAATATACAATAAACAATACATATAAGCAATTTTGAAACACATTTAACAACGGATAAACACAAATCAGACATAACCATACAGCCTTTTGAAAAAAAATGCCTTGGACCAATAGGAAGGCCACGAAGGCCTTATTACATTGGTCCACATAACTCAATATTAACATTTACATGCTGCACACCCACACAGATACGCCCACACCACACCCACACATTAAACACAAACAAATTACATAATTAATTGCACAATTATCTTCAGCTTTTTTACGTATATGCATCAAATAAAGAGATCTTGAGTCGGCATTTCAAAGAATTAAGTGTTTGGCTCTCTCGAATGTGATTTGGAATATCATTCCAGATGACGGGTCCTTTATAAAAAATAGAATTATGAAAAACAGTAGTACGGGGTTTAGGCAAGTGAAAATTGTTGGCATTTCTGGTATTGTGATTATGGTAACTGCAGTTGAGGTTAAAATGACTTAGCAAAGTAACTGGAAGGAGTTTTTTATAACATAAATACATAAATATTGCTATTTGGTGCATATAAATATCATCAACATTAAAAACATTAAGATCATAAAATATTGGTTTGGAATGGGCAAGATAGGCAGAGTGCGATATGACCCTTATTGCTTTCTTTTGCATGTTTAATATTCTTGTTATATTTTGATTACTAGTATTGGCCCAGGATGTGATACAATAATTGATATGAGGAACAAATAATGTATTGTACAACAACAGAAGTATGTCCTTAGGTAATGATTTTAGTCTATATAATATACCAACTGCCTTTGACAATTTGTTGCATAAGACACAAATATGTTCATGCCACATCAACTTTTCATCAATTATTACACCTAAAAATTTCAAATGAGGAACACGCTGGATAGTATGATTGTTTACAGCTAGTCTAACATTACTATGTTCAATATGCTGTTTAGTAATATGTTTAGTTGATATGCAAAAGAGACCGATTGTTGAAGAAAACAAAATTGTTAGGCAGTCAGTGTAAACAAACCTTTGGATCAGCATGAAGATGACCACAATAAGACAAATAGCAATCACAGCGCCAAAGATTCCTCCGACAATCGCTGGTGTGTTTGGATCTGAGGATGAAAAATACATACTTACTAGGTGACTGGTTTGGTCTACACTTTCACAACACTTTACAAGCCCCTAAAACACAGACCTACGAGGACCACTTTGACAGTTAGAGCTGACAACATTAGAGACCAAGTTGTGTATCAAATAATATAGAATTATGGAGGATTTGAAAAGTATGTATGCTACAATTTATTGTCACAATAATCCTTATCATTTTGATATTTGTATATTTTATAGGGGATGAGAGTGACCATTGTTGCCTTTCACATGACAATCAGAGCAATGGCAAAACACATACAATGAAATGAGTGATTGAATTCAATTCACATTCAAAATTATGAAAAATCAAAATACTTACCTGCGGGATCTGTAGTTTCGACATATGTAGGCAGGTAGAAAGAAAGACACAAAAAACACACATTAAGACCGAACTTCAATGTAGATCGCCTTGCTCAATCAGAGACTGGACACTATCAGCTGAATACACCAACAATCTAAGCAATTAATTGGTGCAACTCTCAGGACATTACAGCAAGAAATGTATGAGCTACAAAGACAGAATGCCAGGATCATTGAAATCACATTTTATGTTTGGTGAACAGTGACCCAAAGCAGTGGCGAGGTCCAAACAGTATTCAAATGGTGGTGTAATATACTTATCATTAGTATTCAAATGCATATCACTATTCAACAGTGAAGTCAGTGGGAAGAAGAGTGCTTGTAAGAAAGCTATAATCATCAGCCTATACGGTGTACAGATGAGATTGGGTGGTGTAGCAGGTACATCATGACTGACATCCTTCCACGACACAATCAATGTCTGGCAAACATCAAAGAGCAAAACCCATTTGGCATCAGTACAGAAAGCTCATGAGAATTATAAGAGTCCTAAAAATCAACTGAAAAAAAGAAATTAGAGACACTTACTGAGCTGGACTGGGGGCATGAAAGGACCGCTTTCAAAGAATACCTGTGATGTGGACAAAATATCAAATATGGTTATAGAAAAATGTTTTGATGTTTTGAATTGAAATGTTTGAATTGAAAAGCATATCAGCTCCACAAAATTACCTTGACATGGCTACCATGGAGTCTTGACATTTTACAGATAATTATTTATTCAACCACCCTCCTCCCAGATACAGCCTCCACCTTCCCCTTAATCCCCTCCTACCAGCATACAGCCTCCACCTTCCACCCTTAATCCCCTTCTACCAGCATACAGCCTCCACCTTCCCCTGAATCCCCTCCTACCAGCATACAGCCTCCACCTTCCCCTTAATCCCCTCCTCCCAGATACAGCCTCCTCCTTCTCATTAATCCCCTCCTACCAGATACAACCTCCACCTTCCCCTTAATCCCCTCCTCCCAGATACAGCCTCCTCCTTCCACCCTTAATCCCCTTCTACCAGCATACAGCCTCCACCTTCCCCTGAATCCCCTCCTACCAGCATACAGCCTCCACCTTCCCCTTAATCCCCTTCTCCCAGATACAACCTCCTCCTTTTCATTAATCCCCTCCTACCAGATACAACCTCCACCTTCCCCTTAATCCCCTCCTCCCAGATACAGCCTCCTCCTTCCACCCTTAATCCCCTTCTACCAGCATACAGCCTCCAGCTTCCCATTAATCCCCTCCTACCAGATACAGCCTCCACCTTCCCCTTAATCCCCTCCTCCCAGATACAGCCTCCACCTTCCCCTTAATCCCCTCCTCCCAGATACAGCCTCCTCCTTCCACCCTTAATCCCCTTCTACCAGCATACAGCCTCCACCTTCCCCTGAATCCCCTCCTACCAGCATACAGCCTCCACCTTCCCCTTAATCCCCTCCTACCAGCATACAGCCTCCACCTTCCCCTTAATCCCCTCCTACCAGATACAGCCTCCACCTTCCCCTTAATCCCCTCCTACCAGCATACAGCCTCCACCTTCCACCCTTAATCCCCTCCTACCAGCATACAGCCTCCACCTTCCACCCTTAATCCCCTCCTACCAGCATACAGCCTCCACCTTCCACCCTTAATCCCCTCCTACCAGCATACAGCCTCCACCTTCCACCCTTAATCCCCTCCTACCAGCATACAGCCTCCACCTTCCACCCTTAATCCCCTCCTACCAGCATACAGCCCCTGTTGCCCTAACCCTATTAGCGGGGGTAGCGGACGTTGTGGAAAGCCCCTCGGTTGGCGGCAGCGTCGCGGGCGGGCGAACACTGGTGGTAGCTGCACAATTCTCCCTATCGCATATAGCTCTCCGAATCTGAACGTGTGTGGCGCTCTATTTTTTTTACCTTTAATTCTTGGGATATGAACTTCCGGTCCACGAACATTCGGCAACCCCGTACAATAGGGGACCAGGGTATCCAACTAATTTTTTATTAATTTTAACCCTAAACCTACCCCTGACCCTAACACTAACCCTGAACCTAATTCTAAACCTAACCCTGAACCTAACCATGACCCTAGACAAATTTTTCGCTGCTAAATTCATAAAAAAGGTGATTTCTAGGTCACTTTCTGCCGACGACAAACTCTTACAGGAAGTATACGTCCCAAGAGCAATCGATCAGATATCGGTATCGCGAGGTGATATCGCTTGATATCGGCTATATGCGATAGGGAGAATTGCTACTTTGACTTTGCCGCCAACCGAAGGGCTTTCCCCGACATCCGCTACCCGCCCGGAGGTCGCACCGTCCGTGGCTAGTGATTGGTCGATTGCGCCGACCAATCACAGCGCGGCGGTTCCGGCACCTTCGGAACGCAGCTTACCCGATGAAAGATGCGCGCAGCGACGATTGTCCACATTGCCTGATGAAGACTAGCAGTAGTCCGTACTATAGATGCATATTTTACAAATTTCTTTTATTTAATTGAAAAAAGATGGCATGAAGGTCAAACTTTCTCTTAACATGCTGAGTTGCATAATCAACCATTTCATGTTAACAAACTTTGAAAATTATAAATCCATTCTTATGTATTTTATTGTTTTTTAAAAAATATCTTATGTATTCTATTGATTATTTCCAATTATTTTTCTTGATTTTTATTATTATTTTTGCTTCAGATATGCATTTTGATAAATTTCAAGTGCAATGTGATCAAGCCAATGGCCTAGAAGGCACAACTGCCACTCATATAGAGCAGTTTAGGAATAGCTTTATTTTGTACTCAAACCTATGTAAAATCTAATTTTTTGTCAGATTTTGGCCTGACATTCTTAATTCTATTGAAACACATTTGTGAAGGTTTAATCACCTCATTAACATCATCGGAAGGTGTGTACACCCGTACAAAAGAGGAGTAGATTCCCCGTGGTGCAAGAGGACCGTTCGTAGCAGTCAAATTCCCTGCTCTTGTGGTGCTCCTCTTTGATCGGCGTATCCTTGATGACTCTCCCGTTCCAGTGTGGCACGTGGTCTTTTCGCTCTCAGCACCAATGACCAACATGTTGTCTGTGGGCAGTCTGTTCCAGAAGGAAATAAGGAGATAGCTCATAATAGAGTGACTGATTTTTTTGGAAACCCCCAAACCAGCAAAGATGCCCAGAAGAGGGATTCCAGCTTCTGCATGTACAAGAACCATCAGATTGCTAAGGCACATACTGCTTACTGGCTAGGAATGATTGGGTACATACGTAGCAAAGACCATTGCCCAAGAACCATTAGATTGCTAAGGCACATACTGCGTACTGGCTTGGAATGCTTGGGTACTTACATAGCAAAGACCATTGCCCAAGAACCATCAGGTTGCTAAGGCACATACTGCTTACTGGCTAGGAATGCTTGGGTACTTACGTAGCAAAGACCATTGCCCAAGAACCATTAGATTGCTAAGGCACATACTGCGTATTGGCTAGGAATGCTTGGGTACATATGTAGCAAAGACCATTGCCCAAGAACCATCAGATTGCTAAGGCACATACTGCTTACAGGTTAGGAATGCTTGGGTACTTACGTAGCAAAGACCATTGCCCAAGAACCATCAGATTGCTAAAGCACATACTGCGTACTGGCTAGGAATGCTTGGGTACTTACTTAGCAAAGACCATTGCCCAAGAACCATTAGATTGCTAAAGCACATACTGCTTACAGGTTAGGAATGATTGGGTACTTACGTAGCAAAGACCATTGCCCGGTAGGGTTTGCCATAATCATTGTCCTCACTATAAGATCCAATGCGGTCAATGTGGTAATCAGGAGACCTTGAGTCCAAGACAACATCAGCCTCCTTTAGCCTGACAACAATCACCTCGTAGCAGCTGCAAGCAGAAAAAATAGAAGAAATGACTGGAAACAAAATCTAAGACAAACATTGAGTGAAATCAATTGTGTATGGACAGGTAGCTTATTAAGGAAAGTACCTGATAAAATGCAATGTTTCAGGACTTTGTGGGAAGGGTCCTGAACATATCATCTTGATCATCCACACTGACTCAATATCTAGGGAACTCTATGGACACTGTGGGTCTGACCCCTGACCTGTCCTCTTTGACCCTACTTCACATAATCTATAGCTCCTGAAGCAAGCTGATCTCTCTCTGTACATTGGGTCAACATCTGAAGTTTCCCTTAATGTCTCAGCAGGGTTAGGGTTAGGGAGGGTTGGGGTTAGCTCTTGAAGCAAGCTGATCTCTCTCTGTACATTGGGTCAACGTCTGAAGTTTCTCTCAATGTCTCAGCAGGGTTAGGGTTAGGGTTAGGGTTGGGGTTAGCTCCTGAAGCAAGCTGATCTCTCTCTGTACATTGGGTCAACATCTCAAGTTTCCCTTAATGTCTCAGCAGGGTTAGGGTTAGGGTTAGGGTTGGGGTTAGCTCTTGAAGCAAGCTGATCTCTCTCTGTACATTGGGTCAACATCTCAAGTTTCCCTTAATGTCTCAGCAGGGTTAGGGAGGGTTGGGGTTAGCTCTTGAAGCAAGCTGATCTCTCTCTGTACATTGGGTCAACATCTCAAGTTTCCCTTAATGTCTCAGCAGGGTTAGGGTTAGGGTTAGGGTTGGGGTTAGCTCCTGAAGCAAGCTGATCTCTCTCTGTACATTGGGTCAACATCTCAAGTTTCCCTCAATGTCTCAGCAGGGTTAGGGTTAGGGTTAGGGTTGGGGTTAGCTCCTGAAGCAAGCTGATCTCTCTCTGTACATTGGGTCAACATCTCAAGTTTCCCTTAATGTCTCAGCAGGGTTAGGGTTAGGGTTAGGGTTGGGGTTAGCTCCTGAAGCAAGCTGATCTCTCTCTGTACATTGGGTCAACATCTCAAGTTTCCCTTAATGTCTCAGCAGGGTTAGGGTTAGGGTTAGGGTTGGGGTTAGCTCTTGAAGCAAGCTGATCTCTCTCTGTACATTGGGTCAACGTCTGAAGTTTCCCTTAATGTCTCAGCAGGGTTAGGGTTAGGGTTAGGGTTGGGGTTAGCTCTTGAAGCAAGCTGATCTCTCTCTGTACATTGGGTCAACATCTCAAGTTTCACTCAATGTCTCAGCAGGGTTAGGGTTAGGGTTGGGGTTGGGGTTAGCTCCTGAAACAAGCTGATCTCTCTCTGTACATTGGGTCAACATCTCAAGTTTCCCTCAATGTCTCAGCAGGGTTAGGGTTAGGGTTGGGGTTAGCTCTTGAAGCAAGCTGATCTCTCTCTGTACATTGGGTCAAAATCTCAAGTTTCCCTCAATGTCTCAGCAGGGTTAGGGAGGGTTGGGGTTACTGTATAAGCTGTTATTTTCGCGTACATATATTTTCGCGAATGGCGGCTTCTGCCACATATTCGCGTGTTGTTAAATTCGCGTTCACGTACACTCATCCAGGGAAATTCCCTGACACCATACGACCATGCTGTTTGTAAACACTCAGTCTCAGCTCACTTGTTCTCGTGATGTTTGTACATACAGCTCCATTCACAGTAACAAATCCATTACTCACTTATTTTCGCAGTGTATAGTATTTCTTTCACATGCACCGAGCCCCAATCTATGTGCACACAACTCCAAACTGCATGCACGCCCCAGGCCCAACCTTAACCCAGCTGGACACACAATCACGCCCCTGGATTTCGCTAGCTCGAGCTCGTATTAAACACACAGTACACAGTACTAGTACTCATACGCGCAGCGCAGCCTTTGCAAGCCCTATCCATGCAAGTTGATATGAGAATATTTTCGCGCGTTGTTAAATTCGCGTTTGCTCGTTCATTCGCGAAATTCGCGAAAATAAAACCCTCGCGAAAATAACAGCTTATACAGTAGCTCCTGAAGCAAGCTGATCTCTCTCTGTACATTGGGTCAACATCTCAAGTTTCCCTCAATGTCTCAGCAGGGTTAGGGTTAGGGTTGAGGTTGGGGTTAGCTCTTGAAGCAAGCTGATCTCTCTCTGTACATTGGGTCAACGTCTGAAGTTTCTCTCAATGTCTCAGCAGGGTTAGGGTTAGGGTTAGGGTTGGGGTTAGCTCCTGAAGCAAGCTGATCTCTCTCTGTACATTGGGTCAACGTCTGAAGTTTCTCTCAATGTCTCAGCAGGGTTAGGGTTAGGGTTGGGGTTGGGGTTAGCTCTTGAAGCAAGCTGATCTCTCTCTGTACATTGGGTCAACGTCTGAAGTTTCTCTCAATGTCTCAGCAGCATCTCACCACATATAACGTGCATCCATGCACAGTGCCCCATGTCAATTGTTGGACATGTGTTTGGACCAGATTGGTGCAGAAAAGTCTCCCTCTTCATCTCATCAGCATCACAAGCATCATTACCATCATTGAGATTACAGGATATCAACTTGTTTACTTGAACTCAATATAGAAATGGCTGCTAAGTTTGTACCTGACTGGTCCATTGCGTTCATCATACACGAAGGAGTCCAGCATAATTGTGAAACTCGTCTGAGAAATATGCTCATCAGCTGGGCTGGGCAGGCTGGGAGGAACTTCAGGAGCTGCAGGGGGCACATTTGAAATTAATTAGCTTAAGCCAACAAGGGGCAGATCAAAATGGATTTAGGTACACAGGGTGGACTCAGGACTCTGCAATTAAACAAGCAACGACCACAAAATGAGTGACGTAACCTCAAAGTCTGCATAAGGAGATTCATTCAAATTGATTCATAATTAATTATGTTAATAGTTAAAAAATGTATCATTTGGGGCATTAAGCTTCTTTATGATTCTATTTATAAATTTGCAACATGGGAAAATTACAAATGCCACGTTTTCCCTTTTGTATTTGTTTACTTTCATGTGTTTTATGTTTTTAATTGAAATTGATATCACTCCACTGTTGAGCCCGGAAAGACCAACATCAATCAATTGAAGTGTTTACAATCAATTTTTTTTTTGTGTGTGAATTGCATTAAAAGAAGACACTTTCCATTGGGTTTGTACACAGAATTAAAGAAATGAGCCAAATTTGTGATGACATCGTCTTACGAAAATGATATGGCGTGGCAATGGTATTATCGATTTTGGTCTCAAAACTTGTGTGAGACTACAAAGAAAAAAGTCAAGAAATCTAGCAGCAACAGTGGTAAGCTAGTAAGGGGCAGATCAGAAATGGAATATGGCAATACACACTTCAATGTCAGAGTGCCGGATTGCCTAAAAGAACACACCAGGTATGTAGCTGGTGTCATGGTAAGAGCATTAAACAATAACCCGCTGGCTACTTACTTCCACTAGGCGTCTCACATGTTCCATCTGAGCTATTTATTGCTTGCCCAACTCCTACACTTGTGGCAGCAAACACAGAGAAGCGAAAGATGGAGTATCTAGCCAGGTCATCCTTCAAGTATGAAAAGGTAAATGTCGACCCTCCCACCTCACTGACCTCCAGAGATCCATCCTTCCTCTTGTTGTCAACGCGAAGAATGTCACCAGTAACCTAAAAAATTTAAGGAGAATAACACCAGAATCTTGGCAAATTTGCCTGGTAAACCTCAACCCTCCAGGACAAATCCTACAGTAGGGTTACCATCAATCCTCATGGTAAATTGGCCCTGTCCAATGCATGGATAATGTATTTTCTGTCTATTTACTCATTCACAACATTGGCCATTGTTCAGTCCTGGGGCTTGCTGACCAGACCTAAGCTGGAACGCTCAATCTCTGTACATCAGCACTTTGGCACTGCTTGGCAGACACAACACAGACATGTGACTAAGCACCATTCACTAAACTCTGTACATCAGCACCTTGCACTGCTTGGCAGACACAACACAGACATGTGACTAGCACCATTTACTAAACTCTGGACATCAGCACCTTGCACTGCTTGGCAGACACAACACAGACATGTGACTAGCACCATTTACTAAACTCTGGACATCAGCACCTAGCACTGCTTGGCAGACACAACACAGACATGTGACTAGCACCATTCACTTCCAGTGTGTTCATAAATGGGGAGGGATCAACACTGAGTGTTTCTCTTTAATGGCATACACTATGCACTTTAACCCTATTCTGACTGGGTTTTTGAGAGCTGGTTTTGACTGAAGGGGGGGGGGGGGGGTCATTTTAACACCCCCCCTCTTATCTCTGCCACAGCAGATTGTATCAATGGAAATCGCATGGAGTTGAGAGCATGAAGTTGAGAGCTGCATATTTTTTTTTGTTCACTTTTGGGTTAATTAAAATTTACTTGCAGATATACTTGTTACATGTATACAATATCATGCGCAGCAAGTTTATACATAATCATGAATATTCACCCGATTTGGCCGTATGTTAATCAAAATGGCAAATTCTTTTGATGCAATTGTATGTTGGAGGTCAAAATTTACCAAGTGTGAAAAAAACATTAAATTATAATAGGCAGAAAAATAGTGCAAATTTGAGACAAATATGTGGTTCTATAAAAATGAAAAATGAAAATGAACTCTATACTCTAATGTCAATCGCTTTTGGGCCCCCAACACTTATAGATCATCTGAAGCAGTATCAATTGTAGTTTTTGAACATACCACTTTTTTTTCAACCTCTCCTTGTAGAAGGGTCAGGATCCAGCAAAATATCAACCATGTTCTAATCCAAAATGCATGAGACATGATGAAGTTGTGAGCAATCCTAACCAGCCAATCATAGTCCGTGACTGTTGAATCGCCGGTGGCATGTCGTTATTATCGCGGACAATGATTGGCTGGTTAGGATCGTTCACAACTTCATCATGACTCACGCATTTTGGATTTGAACATGGTTGATATTTTGCTGGATCCTGACCCTTCTACAAAGAGAGGTTGAAAAATACTGGTATTTTTAAAAAGTACAATAGATTTCGCTTATGATGATCTATAAATGTTGGGGGCTCAAAAGCGATTGACATTAGAGTATAGAGTTCATTTTCATTTTTCATTTTTATAGAACCACATATTTGTCTCAAATTTGCAATATTTTTCTGCCTGTTTCACTTAAATGTTTTTTCACACTTGGTAAATTTTGACCTCCAATATACAGTTGCAAAAGAAAGCATACAAAAATATGGTTTATTCATGGAGATATCGCAGTTTGAAAAGGAGACCTTTTTCGTGGTTCGAGAGGTCAAGTGAAGGTCACGACTACCGAGCTGAAAATAAAATAAGCGTATTTTCTGGGGCCTGCCAACTGGCTGCTTTATACGGACAGCTGTTGAGTCAACATGCATTGAGTAGCGATGTCACAACACGGTAACACACGCGCTGGTCAAAATTTGTATCTGCCACTGTACCAACAACGCATTAGAATCCGTTCTTATCGGATTCTTCGGGACACCAAAAATATTTTGACAAACACATTTAACAGAACACATGCTCACTTTTCACATCATCAGTGTTATTTTACAGCTGAGTGAAATTTTATCGATAATTTGTGGGTTTTTTTACATCGTTTTGATCAGTCAACGACTCTCGCCTATCCGCCATGTTGGATTTCGTGATACCTATGCGAAATGCCACTTTTTGTCAGATTTTGGTGCAACACATCATTACATATTGCGTAACCGCTGAGGGGAGTGTCTGATTATTGCATCATTTTATTTGTGAATAAAGATTCACCCTGATACAAAGAGGTTTATTCCCTAATTATGCAGCTGGGCGTGTTCTTGGCAGCTTGCCCAATATCAATATCACTTATCACCTGGTAGCTTGTCATTGGTCAGTTAACCAAGGTTGACCTTTGTCCATAGCAAACAACTTAGAGCAGATGTATATATCAAACCTTGGCCAATCTGAACTGTGATCTAATGATTTTCTTGTCTGTTATATATTATCATTGAGCAACTTTGGTTAAACTTGGTCACAGTTATTATAAATTATTATGAAAATAGTGAAATTATAGGGATTTGACTATGACCTATGGCCTTTGATATATATATGTAACCTACTGTAAATCAAAACGGTGAATTGCTCTGTCAGGTAAAGGCCATGTCTGTCTACTGGGTGTGTGTGACTCACCTTGTACATTGTGATGACACCATTGGTCTACTGCGTCACGTGTGTGACTCACCTTGTAATTATTGATGACCCCATTGGTCTACTGTGTGGTGTGTGTGACTCACCTTGTACATTGTGATGACACCATTGGTCTACTGTGTGGTGTGTGTGACTCACCTTGTACATTGTGATGACACCATTGGTCTACTGTGTGGTGTGTGTGACTCACCTTGTAATTATTGATGACCCCATTGGTCTACTGTGCGGTGTGTGTGACTCACCTTGTAATCAATGATGACACCATTGGTCTACTGTGCGGTGTGTGTGACTCACCTTGTAATCAATGATGACACCATTGGTCTACTGTGCGGTGTGTGTGACTCACCTTGTAATCAATGATGACACCATTGGTCTACTGTGTGGTGTGTGTGACTCACCTTGTAATTATTGATGACACCTTTGGTCTACTGTGCGGTGTGTGACTCACCTTGTACATTGTGATGACACCATTGGTCTACTGTGTGGTGTGTGTGACTCACCTTGTACATTGTGATGACACCATTGGTCTACTGTGTGGTGTGTGTGACTCACCTTGTAATTATTGATGACCCTATTGGTCTACTGTGTGGTGTGTGTGACTCACCTTGTAATTATTGATGACACCATTGGTCTACTGTGTGGTGTGTGTGACTCACCTTGTAATCAATGATGACCCCATTGGTCTACTGTGTGGTGTGTGTGACTCACCTTGTAATCAATGATGACCCCGTTGGTCTACTGTGTGGTGTGTGTGACTCACCTTGTACATTGTGATGACCCCATTGGTCTACTGTGTGGTGTGTGTGACTCACCTTGTAATCAATGATGACCCCATTGGTCTACTGTGTGGTGTGTGTGACTCACCTTGTACATTGTGATGACACCATTGGTCTACTGTGTGGTGTGTGTGACTCACCTTGTAATCAATGATGACCCCATTGGTCTACTGTGTGGTGTGTGTGACTCACCTTGTAATCAATGATGACCCCATTGGTCTACTGTGTGGTGTGTGTGACTCACCTTGTAATCAATGATGACACCATTGGTCTACTGTGTGGTGTGTGTGACTCACCTTGTACAGTGTGATGACACCATTGGTCTACTGTGTGGTGTGTGTGACTCACCTTGTACATTGTGATGACACCATTGGTCTACTGTGTGGTGTGTGTGACTCACCTTGTAATTATTGATGACACCTTTGGTCTACTGTGCGGTGTGTGACTCACCTTGTAATTATTGATGACCCTATTGGTCTACTGTGTGGTGTGTGTGACTCACCTTGTAATCAATGATGACCCCATTGGTCTACTGTGTGGTGTGTGTGACTCACCTTGTAATCAATGATGACACCATTGGTCTACTGTGTGGTGTGTGTGACTCACCTTGTACAGTGTGATGACACCATTGGTCTACTGTGTGGTGTGTGTGACTCACCTTGTACATTGTGATGACACCATTGGTCTACTGTGTGGTGTGTGTGACTCACCTTGTAATTATTGATGACACCTTTGGTCTACTGTGCGGTGTGTGACTCACCTTGTACATTGTGATGACACCATTGGTCTACTGTGTGGTGTGTGTGACTCACCTTGTAATCAATGATGACCCCATTGGTCTACTGTGCGGTGTGTGTGACTCACCTTGTAATTAATGACGACACCATTGGTCTACTGTGTCGTGTGTGTGACTCACCTTGTACATTGTGATGACACCATTGGTCTACTGTGTGGTGTGTGTGACTCACCTTGTACATTGTGATGACACCATTGGTCTACTGTGTGGTGTGTGTGACTCACCTTGTACATTGTGATGACACCAATGGTCTACTGTGTGGTGTGTGTGACTCACCTTGTACATTGTGATGACACCATTGGTCTACTGTGTGGTGTGTGTGACTCACCTTGTAATTAATGACGACACCATTGGTCTACTGTGTGGTGTGTGTGACTCACCTTGTACATTGTGATGACACCATTGGTCTACTGTGTGGTGTGTGTGACTCACCTTGTAATTAGTGATGACACCATTGGGCTCAGCAGGGCGGGTCCAGGTGAGTGTGCAATCCTCATCTCCAGCAGCAATAGTTAGGCTCCCTGGTGGACCGGGAGCTACATGGTTGTGTATGAAAGAGGGAAGCATCAAGTGTCAACCAGTAACCATTCATAGAGCAGTCCAATTAACATTCCACACACCTGCCTGGGGTTTGCTTCCGATTTTGGTTAGACCTAGCCCTTGCCCTAATCTGCTACATGTACCAGAATCAGATTTAGCAAAACCTTCAGACATCAACTTTGGGTCAGCTTTTGGTTGGACCTAACCCAAACCCTAACCTGTTCATGTCTCAGAAGAATGCCCAGTAATCCCTCGAGGAGCTAACCTTTAAGTTTTCTCTTCATACACATGACTGACCACTTGAGGACCAATCAGCTACATGTATAATGATACAATGGGACTACAGAGTTTGACCCAAATCACTACTCTTCGCTCACAATTCAAAGACATATTCATACACAGTAATATCCTCAAAGAAACGCTGAATGCATCCCTTAATTATTTGAATTAAGCCATCGCAATTGCTACATGTGATGCATTTGTTTTGATCCCATTGAGATTAGGGTATCTAGCCCATTACCTGTATAATGACAGGGTATAAAGCATTGCGCACAACTCAGTAAATTCCTTAAAAGAAGCAATTTTCCTTAAGACGTTTCATAGAATCATGTCATCATATGACATTGATTAATATTTGGCAATACAATCTGTTTATGACAAATCACTGATATAACTTGATATTAATTTCCATGGTGTACCATAGTAAATGGCTAAATTGCAATGTTTAAAGAAAAAGGAGACCTTGATTGTATGCACAATTCAGACTGGACATTGTTTAAGACAGGGATAAGAAGAAGATTTCTGCAACTTCTGATTACATTTGCTCACTAATGTAGCAAACAAAATTACAGAACTTGCGAGAAATATACAATGTATTGTAGCTGGCCTTACTATTTTTCATTATTTTTGGAAAGACTGAATATTGGCCAAACCCAGCACTTCCGAACGAGTCAACCATGTGAGTCAGATGAACTAACAACTCCCTGGTTAACCCTCAAACAATTACAAACCATGAATGATTCATATACATACCATCTTCCAGGGTACTAAATAGGCTAGAGGCCACAGAGAAATCACTGTAGACCTGCTTTATCTGTCCTGCATCAGTCCTTTGATTGAAAGCCCGCACTTTAATGCTGTAAGTTGTACCAGGCACAAGATTTCTCAATGTTTGAGTTGTCGCTCGGCCAAGAAAAGCTGTTATGAAATATATCAATAAAACATGTTCAATATTGCAATTGCCTGTCACAGAAAAAAAGTGTGATATGCATGCAAAAGGGTGTTCTTCGGACAACAATGTTACCATACATGACAAATTTTGTCACAAGGTCATAACATATATTCTCTCCGTCCCATTACATAGTCTTCCCATACATTTCCTGCAAATGTTTACAGTCAAGAGAATAAGTTGTCTCAGCAAGAAACGTGATGTGATAACTGTTACGATCTTACCATATAATAGTGCCATTTAGAACAATTTCTGCATGAAACTGGTGAAAACTATAGCAAATCATGTTCCAAGAGCCTTTCAAACAATCTTGTTATCAATCATCATATAATCACTTTACTTGTACCCTTTTTTTAATCATGAGAAAGTATACTGGTAGATCCATAAATGTGGAATGATAGCTTTGTGAGAACCTTGCATGGAATCAGTGTTTATTATTATTAAATTACTCAACAGTCCTCAAGATAATGCACAACTCTACGGGGAACAGACATTACAGGCCTGGTGGTGGCAAAGAAAACCAATGGAATTTGCCTGAAATGCTTACATTCTGACACAACTGTTCCAATGGGTTGAGAAGTAGCCTCCATGTAGTAGCCATCGATGGGTCCATTCTTGACAACCGGGGCATCCCAGGAGACAACAAACTGTCTCTGGCCACGGTCAGACACTGTGACATTCTCAGGGGGGTCTGGCTCTGAAAACAGCAGAGTAAATCAAATCAGAACATCAAGCTTGAAACGCTTGAAATGGAGTAGCCTACTTCTGTTACTCTTAAATCAAAATCCATATATAGGATTAAATCAAGATAAAGATATTCTATTTACTGATGTGCTAACAACAGTAGAAATAATGTTAAATATGCTACTCATTGCAGATAAATGGCTACTGATAATTGTTTGTCTCGCAATGTAAGGAAAAACGGAATCGAAAAGATCACAACGTTTCGTGCGCCGCTGCAACACTTCGTCAGGTGTGATACAAAATGGTAGTAAGTAGGGGTTTAAATACCCTATGGCCAGTGCAGAAGGACCACCCATATTGTTTACAATACAATAAAACAGAAAGCTTAACAATGCTAGCTAAACATATTTCAAGTTTACAGTATGAAAAGCTGGGAAAAGCTCTGAAAATTATTCAAATATGCATGATAATAGATCAACATAAATGATGGTAGCAAAATTATGTGCACAAATTGATACAGTAGTGTCATTCTCATTGGGCTTTTTTCTCCTGTATCTTTATTTGTCATATATTTTTGTTATCATAATTTTGCAATTTCCATATGTTAACATAATTTTACATTAGTGTCATTCTCATTGGGCTTAAAAAATCGCGAAGTTAGAAAAATCGCCAAGGTAGGGGACCGGGAAAATATGACCATTCGGCTTTTGGTACAGTTGCTAGGCAACTTTCACCCTAACTTTGCGATTTTCTAACTTCGCGATTTTTTAAGCCCAATGAGAATGACACTAATGTAAAATTATGTTAATATATGGAAATTACAAAATTAAGATAACAAAAATATGACAAATAAAGATACAGGAGAAAACAGAAGACAGAGGAACAAGTTCAGAAACCGACAACCTGCTCAGACACATGAATGGCCGCCACCCATCCATTCAGTTTACGTCGGAGGTTGAGTGTGAAGGGAAGATAGCATTCTTGGACACGATGGTTCACAGGCACGAGAACCACAGGCTCTCCACCTCAGTCTACAGGAAGCCTACCCATACAGACCAGTACATTGCGTTCGACTCTCACCACCCCACATCGGTGAAGAGAGGGCTGGTGAAGTGTCTTTTTGAACAAGCATCACGCCTCGTGACAAACCCACAACAGCCAAGCAAAGAGCGGACCCGTGTCCCCAATGCCTTGAGTCTCAACGGTTACCCACGCCGTTTCATACATAACACCAAGAAGAAAGTCCTAGAACAAAAGGATCAGAAGGAATACAAGTCGTTCGTAGTCTTGCCTTACGTTGATGGAGTGTCCCCACAACTCAGGCGCAACCTGGAAAGCCATGGCATCCGTTCGGTTTTCCGATCAGATACCACCCTCCAACAACAACTAACACGCCCCAAAGATCCTATCCCTCAACACAGACGGGACGGAATCGTGTACAACATCCCTTGCAAAGGGTGTGACCGTTCGTACATCGGTGAAACTGCCCGACCGATTTCTGAAAGAATTTCTGAGCATAAGAGGGATGTCAGGCTCCGCCGGACTGACAGCTCAGCAGTAGCCGAACATGCATGGGATAACCAGCACCAACCGGAATGGGATGGCGTTCAGTGCATCTCCCAAGAACGGCACTGGTACACACGTAGGATTAAGGAAGCCATCAATATCCGTCTCAATCCCAACAATTTCAATCGAGACAGCGGGATCGATATCCCTGCTTTTTGGATTCATACAATACGCCGCCATGACACTCCTCGCCATGACACTCGACCGCCGTTCGATACGACTTAACAGCCCGTTGTTAGTCTATAGCCAGCCTTTGTTACCGCCCAACAATGTGCACCTATTAGCAACCCTTGGACTTGTTGGTCGCCTGTAATTACCGGCCTGTGGCTTTTTCCTTTTTGTCCTTTATCGGTAACATGATGGAGGCAAAATTATGTGCACAAATTGATACAATGTAAAATTATGTTAACATATAGAAATTGCAATATTATGTATAAAAAAATATATGAAAAATAGAGATACAGGAGGAGACAGAAGACAGAGGAGGAAGGCAAAGCAAAAGCAATCAACATATCAACTGTGTCCAGCAGCACTTACGTCCAGGCTCAGTCCGCTGGTCTGGGAAGGGTAGAGGCTCACTGGCTCCTACCACATTGCTGCAGGTCACACTCACAGAGTAGTTGGTGTATGGAGTCAGCTCTGTGATGTTCCCGGATGTACTGGTTGGCAAGGTGACATTGGTCATATTACTGGAGCCAGCTACGCCATAGGTTGCTGTACAAGAGATTTCAGCATTGCCCAGGAAGGCTATTTCCCAGCCAAGCTGCAGCTCCTCTGATCCAACAGTTATGTAAGTAGGATTGACCAGCTCAGGTATCTCTGTGGCAAGGCAGAATACAGGTAGATAAATGAGCAGAATAAGTGAGGTGTGTTACAGGGTAAGAAACCACACTGTACTGGCCTTCTCATACAATCACATCATGGAACTATTATAGATGGACTGTGCTCAGATGGCTTCCTTTGATCTAGCATAACTGCAGCCTCATGAAAATCCCAGACATTCAGGTTATTAAACAGTATTCTGAATTTCTAATTATGCAACGCCTTTCTCTGAATAAAAAAAAAAAGGAGAAAATCTGGTTTGACAACCATTAAGCCTACGCTGATCTTTAAGGGAAAGTCTACCCTGAAGTAAAGTTGGCTTTGACAAAAGTTAAAAAAAAAACAGGAAAGAAACATATTAATGAGAGTTTGAAGAAAATCTGTCAAGGATAAGAAGGTTATGAATTTTTAAAGTTCTAATTTTGTGACATAACATGCGAGATGCTCTCCCAAATTTTGTGTTCTATTTTCTCATAAGGATGTCAATAATCTAACTGTGAATTTGTATATCTTTAGACACATGGCTTTACACACATACCGCTAAGGCATCAGAAAACAGAAAAAGGGGAGTTTATGGATTCATATAGCATATTGCATATGTGCACCTTGAACCACGATGTAAAAATCAAGTGAATCTGTCTGTTCCTCTTCAGCTGTGTCATTGGCGATGCACACATATGTGCCATTGTCATCACGGACAACGTTCGTAATAGTGAGATCACTGGAGAAGTAGAAGTAGTCTCCATCAGCAGGTTCTTCTGTGGGCGGGTTGATGGTCACTCTGTCTCCTGATGACAGCTCCTCTCCATGTCGCTGCCATGTGATGCTGGTATTCCTGCTGCTAGAGAACACTGTGCAGTTAAGCAGCGCCGTCCCATTGAGCTGAACCTCTGACTCACGGATGCTGGCATCTGGAACAATGCGACCAGTCACTGAGGGGCAAAGAGCAGGGGTGTGTTTGAAGGGAAAGAATCAGGTTAATGCATCCCTCAATTCATGAATCTTCCTCATGGATGGTCCAGCAAGAACACAACTAAATATCTACAGTAATCTCATTGATTCTAGTACTCACCTAACACATCTACAGTAATCTCATTGCTCCTAGCACTCACCCAACACATCTACAGTAATCTCATTGCTCCTAGCACTCACCTAACACATCTACAGTAATCTCATTGCTCCTAGTACTCACCTAACACATCTACAGTAATCTCATTGCTCCTAGCACTCACCTAACACATCTACAGTAATCACATTGCTCCTAGTACTCACCTAACACATCTACAGTAATCACATTGCTCCTAGCACTCACCTAACACATCTACAGTAATCTCATTGCTCCTAGTACTCACCTAACACATCTACAGTAATCTCATTGCTCCTAGTACTCACCTAACACATCTACAGTAATCTCATTGCTTCTAGCACTCACCTAACACATCTACAGTAATCTCATTGCTCCTAGCACTCACCTAACACATCTACAGTAATCTCATTGCTCCTAGTAGTCACCTAACACATCTACAGTAATCTCATTGCTCCTAGTACTCACCTAACACATCTACAGTAATCTCATTGCTCCTAGCACTCACCTAACACATCTACAGTAATCTCATTGCTCCTAGTACTCACCTAACACATCTACAGTAATCTCATTGCTCCTAGCACTCACCTAACACATCTACAGTAATCACATTGCTCCTAGTACTCACCTAACACATCTACAGTAATCACATTGCTCCTAGCACTCACCTAACACATCTACAGTAATCTCATTGCTCCTAGTACTCACCTAACACATCTACAGTAATCTCATTGCTCCTAGCACTCACCTAACACATCTACAGTAATCTCATTGCTCCTAGCACTCACCTAACACATCTACAGTAATCTCATTGCTCCTAGTACTCACCTAACACATCTACAGTAATCTCATTGCTCCTAGCACTCACCTAACACATCTACAGTAATCACATTGCTCCTAGTACTCACCTAACACATCTACAGTAATCTCATTGCTCCTAGCACTCACCTAACACATCTACAGTAATCTCATTGCTCCTAGCACTCACCTAACACATCTACAGTAATCACATTGCTCCTAGTACTCATCTAACACATCTACAGTAATCTCATTGCTCCTAGTACTCACCTAACACATCTACAGTAATCTCATTGCTCCTAGCACTCACCTAACACATGTACAGTAATCTCATTGCTCTTAGTACTCACCTAACACATCTACAGTAATCTCATTGCTCCTAGCACTCACCTAACACATCTACAGTAATCTCATTGCTCCTAGTACTCACCTAACACATCTACAGTAATCTCATTGCTCCTAGCACTCACCTAACACATCTACAGTAATCTCATTGCTCCTAGCACTCACCTAACACATCTACAGTAATCTCATTGCTCCTAGTACTCACCTAACACATCTACAGTAATCACATTGCTCCGAGCACTCACCTAACACATCTACAGTAATCTCATTGCTCCACACTCACCTAACACATCTACAGTAATCACATTGCTCCTAGTACTCACGTAACACATCTACAGTAATCTCATTGCTCCTAGTACTCACCTAACACATCTACAGTAATCTCATTGTTCCTAGTACTCACCTAACACATCTACAGTAATCTCATTGCTCCGAGTACTCACCTAACACATCTACAGTAATCACATTGCTCCGAGTACTCACCTAACACATCTACAGTAATCTCATTGCTCCTAGTACTCACCTAACACATCTACAGTAATCTCATTGCTCCTAGCACTCACCTAACACATCTACAGTAATCTCATTGCTCCTAGCACTCACCTAACACATCTACAGTAATCTCATTGCTCCTAGTACTCACCTAACACATCTACAGTAATCACATTGCTCCTAGCACTCACCTAACACATCTACAGTAATCACATTGCTCCTCACTCACCTAACACATCTACAGTAATCTCATTGCTCCTAGCACTCACCTAACACATCTACAGTAATCTCATTGCTCCTAGCACTCACCTAACACATCTACAGTAATCTCATTGCTCCTAGTACTCACCTAACACATCTACAGTAATCTCATTGCTCCTAGCACTCATCTAACACATCTACAGTAATCTCATTGCTCCTAGTACTCATCTAACACATCTACAGTAATCTCATTGCTCCTAGTACTCACCTAACAAATCTACAGTAATCACATTGCTCCTAGTACTCGTCTAACACATCTACAGTAATCACATTGCTCCTAGCACTCACCTAACACATCTACAGTAATCACATTGCTCCTAGTACTCATCTAACACATCTACAGTAATCTCATTGCTCCTAGCACTCACCTAACACATCTACAGTAATCTCATTGCTCCTAGTACTCACCTAACACATCTACAGTAATCACATTGCTCCTAGCACTCACCCAACACATCTACAGTAATCTCATTGCTGACAGTACTCACCTAACACATCTAAAGTAATCTCATTGCTCCTAGTACTCATCTAACACATCTACAGTAATCTCATTGCTCCTAGCACTCACCTAACACATCTACAGTAACCTCATTGCTCCTAGCACTCACCTAACACATCTACAGTAATCTCATTGCTCCTAGCACTCACCTAACACATCTACAGTAATCTCATTGCTCCTAGTACTCACCTAACACATCTACAGTAATCTCATTGCTCCTAGCACTCACCTAACACATCTACAGTAATCTCATTGCTCCTAGTACTCACCTAACACATCTACAGTAATCTCATTGCTCCTATCACTCACCTAACATATCTACAGTAACCTCATAGCTCCTAGCACTCACCTAACACATCTACAGTAATCTCATTGCTCCGAGTACTCACCTAACACATCTACAGTAATCTCATTGCTCCTAGCACTCACCTAACACATCTACAGTAATCTCATTGCTCCTAGTACTCACCTAACACATCTACAGTAATCTCATTGCTCCTAGTACTCACCTAACACATCTACAGTAATCTCATTGCTCCTCACTCACCTTACACATCTACAGTAATCTCATTGCTCCTAGCACTCACCTAACACATCTACAGTAATCTCATTGCTCCTAGTACTCATCTAACACATCTACATTAATCTCATTGCTCCTAGTACTCACCTAACACATCTACAGTAATCTCATTGCTCCTAGCACTCACCTAACACATCTACAGTAATCTCATTGCTCCTAGCACTCACCTAACACATCTACAGTAATCTCATTGCTCCTCACTCACCTAACACATCTACAGTAATCTCATTGCTCCTTGTACTCACCTAACAAATCTACAGTAATCTCATTGCTCCTAGTACTCACCTAACACATCTACAGTAATCTCATTGCTCCTAGCACTCACCTAACACATCTACAGTAATCTCATTGCTCCTAGTACTCACCTAACACATCTACAGTAATCTCATTGCTCCTAGCACTCACCTAACACATCTACAGTAATCTCATTGCTCCTAGCACTCACCTAACACATCTACAGTAATCTCATTGCTCCTCACTCACCTAACACATCTACAGTAATCTCATTGCTCCTTGTACTCACCTAACAAATCTACAGTAATCTCATTGCTCCTAGTACTCATCTAACACATCTACATTAATCTCATTGCTCCTAGTACTCACCTAACACATCTACAGTAATCTCATTGCTCCTAGCACTCACCTAACACATCTACAGTAATCTCATTGCTCCTAGCACTCACCTAACACATCTACAGTAATCTCATTGCTCCTCACTCACCTAACACATCTACAGTAATCTCATTGCTCCTTGTACTCACCTAACAAATCTACAGTAATCTCATTGCTCCTAGTACTCACCTAACACATCTACAGTAATCTCATTGCTCCTAGTACTCACCTAACACATCTACAGTAATCTCATTGCTCCTAGTACTCACCTAACACATCTACAGTAATCTCATTGCTCCTAGCACTCACCTAACACATCTACAGTAACCACATTGCTCCTAGTACTCACCTAACACATCTACAGTAATCTCATTGCTCCTAGTACTCACCTAACACATCTATAGTAATCTCATTGCTCCACACTCACCTAACACATCTACAGTAATCTCATTGCTCCGAGTACTCACCTAACACATCTACAGTAATCTCATTGCTCCTAGCACTCACCTAACACATCTACAGTAATCTCATTGCTCCTAGTACTCACCTAACACATCTATAGTAATCTCATTGCTCCACACTCACCTAACACATCTACAGTAATCTCATTGCTCCTAGCACTCACCTAACACATCTACAGTAATCTCATTGCTCCTAGCACTCACCTAACACATCTACATTAATCTCATTGCTCCTCACTCACCTAACACATCTACAGTAATCTCATTGCTTCTAGTACTCACCTAACACATCTACAGTAATCTCATTGCTCCTAGCACTCACCTAACACATCTACAGTAATCTCATTGCTCCTCACTCACCTAACACATCTACAGTAATCTCATTGCTCCTTGTACTCACCTAACAAATCTACAGTAATCTCATTGCTCCTAGTACTCATCTAACACATCTACATTAATCTCATTGCTCCTAGTACTCACCTAACACATCTACAGTAATCTCATTGCTCCTAGCACTCACCTAACACATCTACAGTAATCTCATTGCTCCTAGCACTCACCTAACACATCTACAGTAATCTCATTGCTCCTCACTCACCTAACACATCTACAGTAATCTCATTGCTCCTTGTACTCACCTAACAAATCTACAGTAATCTCATTGCTCCTAGTACTCACCTAACACATCTACAGTAATCTCATTGCTCCTAGCACTCACCTAACACATCTACAGTAACCACATTGCTCCTAGTACTCACCTAACACATCTACAGTAATCTCATTGCTCCTAGTACTCACCTAACACATCTATAGTAATCTCATTGCTCCACACTCACCTAACACATCTACAGTAATCTCATTGCTCCGAGTACTCACCTAACACATCTACAGTAATCTCATTGCTCCTAGCACTCACCTAACACATCTACAGTAATCTCATTGCTCCTAGTACTCACCTAACACATCTATAGTAATCTCATTGCTCCACACTCACCTAACACATCTACAGTAATCTCATTGCTCCTAGCACTCACCTAACACATCTACAGTAATCTCATTGCTCCTAGCACTCACCTAACACATCTACATTAATCTCATTGCTCCTCACTCACCTAACACATCTACAGTAATCTCATTGCTTCTAGTACTCACCTAACACATCTACAGTAATCTCATTGCTCCTAGCACTCACCTAACACATCTACAGTAATCTCATTGCTCCTCACTCACCTAACACATCTACAGTAATCTCATTGCTCCTTGTACTCACCTAACAAATCTACAGTAATCTCATTGCTCCTAGTACTCATCTAACACATCTACATTAATCTCATTGCTCCTAGTACTCACCTAACACATCTACAGTAATCTCATTGCTCCTAGCACTCACCTAACACATCTACAGTAATCTCATTGCTCCTAGCACTCACCTAACACATCTACAGTAATCTCATTGCTCCTCACTCACCTAACACATCTACAGTAATCTCATTGCTCCTTGTACTCACCTAACAAATCTACAGTAATCTCATTGCTCCTAGTACTCACCTAACACATCTACAGTAATCTCATTGCTCCTAGCACTCACCTAACACATCTACAGTAATCTCATTGCTCCTAGCACTCACCTAACACATCTACAGTAATCTCATTGCTCCTAGTACTCACCTAACACATCTACAGTAATCTCATTGCTCCTAGTACTCACCTAACACATCTACAGTAATCTCATTGCTCCTAGCACTCACCTAACACATCTACAGTAACCACATTGCTCCTAGTACTCACCTAACACATCTACAGTAATCTCATTGCTCCTAGTACTCACCTAACACATCTATAGTAATCTCATTGCTCCACACTCACCTAACACATCTACAGTAATCTCATTGCTCCGAGTACTCACCTAACACATCTACAGTAATCTCATTGCTCCTAGCACTCACCTAACACATCTACAGTAATCTCATTGCTCCTAGTACTCACCTAACACATCTATAGTAATCTCATTGCTCCACACTCACCTAACACATCTACAGTAATCTCATTGCTCCTAGCACTCACCTAACACATCTACAGTAATCTCATTGCTCCTAGCACTCACCTAACACATCTACATTAATCTCATTGCTCCTCACTCACCTAACACATCTACAGTAATCTCATTGCTTCTAGTACTCACCTAACACATCTACAGTAATCTCATTGCTCCTAGCACTCACCTAACACATCTACAGTAATCTCATTGCTCCTCACTCGCCTAACACATCTACAGTAATCTCATTGCTCCTTGTACTCACCTAACAAATCTACAGTAATCTCATTGCTCCTAGTACTCACCTAACACATCTACAGTAATCTCATTGCTCCTAGCACTCACCTAACACATCTACAGTAATCTCATTGCTCCTAGCACTCACCTAACACATCTACAGTAATCTCATTGCTCCTAGTACTCACCTAACACATCTACAGTAATCTCATTGCTCCTAGTACTCACCTAACACATCTACAGTAATCTCATTGCTCCTAGCACTCACCTAACACATCTACAGTAACCACATTGCTCCTCACTCACCTTACACATCTACAGTAATCTCATTGCTTCTAGTACTCACCTAACACATCTACAGTAATCTCATTGCTCCGAGCACTCACCTAACACATCTACAGTAATCTCATTGCTCCTAGTACTCACCTAACACATCTATAGTAATCTCATTGCTCCACACTCACCTAACACATCTACAGTAATCTCATTGCTCCTAGCATTCACCTAACACATCTACAGTAATCTCATTGCTCCACACTCATCTAACACATCTACAGTAATCACATTGCTCCTAGCACTCACCTAACACATCTACAGTAATCTCATTGCTCCTCACTCACCTTACACATCTACAGTAATCTCATCGCTTCTAGTACTCACCTAACACATCTACAGTAATCTCATTGCTCCGAGCACTCACCTAACACATCTACAGTAATCTCATTGCTCCTAGTACTCACCTAACACATCTACAGTAATCTCATTGCTCCTAGCACTCACGTAACACATCAACAGTAATCACATTGCTCCTAGTACTCACCTAACACATCTACAGTAATCTCATTGCTCCTAGCACTCACCTAACACATCTACAGTAATCTCATTGCTCCTAGCACTCACCTAACACATCTACAGTAATCTCATTGCTTCTAGTACTCACCTAACACATCTACAGTAATCTCATTGCTTCTAGTACTCACCTAACACATCTACAGTAATCTCATTGCTTCTAGTACTCACCTAACACATCTACAGTAATCTCATTGCTCCTAGCACTCACCTAACACATCTACAGTAATCTCACTGCTGACATTTCGCTGAGTCCCCACGTCTACCACAGCCTCACAGCGGTATGTCCCAGAATCATCGGGACCTGCATTGATGATGGTGATGTTGTATTCTCCACTGCCTGGATCATTGACAACCTGGTACTCGTCATTGGTTGTGTTAGGAAGCCTTTTGTATCCCTGATCATTGGCCAGGTACCAGGCCACCTCCACCAGGTCTTTGTCAGCTAGATTGACTTGGCAGGAGAGGGTGAAGTTGTCTCCTTCTCGCACAGCCTGCTCCATCCAACTGGCCTCCACAGTCAGATTGGCTGTGAACACAACCACACACAATATATGTCAGGGCATCGGGTAGATAAGATGTAAAGAATCACAGTCAGTGGGGGAGGAATGGAGGGAAGGGATTGATGGGGAGTGGGGAGGGAGGGGGAGTGGGGAGAGAGGGATTGATGGGGAGTGGGGAGGGAGGGCTTGATGGGGAGTGGGGAGGGGGAGGGATTGATGGGGAGTGGGGAGAAAGGGATTGATGGGTAGTGGAGAGGGATTGATGGGGAGTGGGGAGGGAGGGATTGATGGGGAGTGGGGAGGGAGGGATTGATGGGGAGTGGGGAGGGAGGGATTGATGGGGAGTGGGGAGGGAGGGATTGATGGGGAGTGGGGAGGGAGGGATTGATGGGGAGGGAAGGGAGGGATTGATGGGGAGGGGAGGGATTGATGGGGAGTGGGGAGGGAGGGATTGATGGGGAGGGGAGGGAGGGATTGATGGGGAGGGGAGGGAGGGGGAGTGGGGAGGGAGGGATTGATGGGGAGGGGAGGGAGGGATTGATGGGGGAGGGGAGGGATTGATGGGGAGTGGGGAGGGAGGGATTGATGGGGAGTGGGGAGGGAGGATTGCTGGGGAGTGGGGAGGGAGGGGGAGTGGGAAGGGAGGGATTGATGTGGAGGGGAGGGATTGATGGGAGTGGGAGGGAGGGATTGATGGGGAGTGGGGAGGGAGTGGGAGTGGGGAGGAGGGATTGATGTGGAGTGGGGAGAGAGGGATTGATGGGGAGTGGGAAGGGAGGGATTGATGGGGAGTGGGGAGGGAGGGATTGATGTGGAGTGGGGAGAGAGGGATTGATGGGGAGTGGGGAGGGAGGGATTGATGTGGAGTGGGGAGGGAGGGGAGTGGGGAGGGAGGGGGAGTGGGGAGGGGGGGATAGATTTGAGGTGGTGTACATGGGGGAGGAGGTGTACATGGGGGAGGTGTACATGGGAGAGGAGGGGGTGAGGGGGAGAGGGAGGATAAATAGGGAAGGGAGGGGATAGATGGGAAGGCAGGGGATAGATGGGAGGGGGAGGGGTACATGGGAGAGGGGAGGGATAGATGGGAGGGGGAGGGATAGATGGGAGGGGGAGGGATAGATGGGAGGGGGGGGGATAGATGGGAGGGGGAGGGGTACATGGGAGGGGGAGGGATAGATGGGAGGGGGGGGGATAGATGGGAGGGGGAGGGGTACATGGGAGGGGGAGGGGTACATGGGAGGGGGGGGGATAGATGGGAGGGGGAGGGATAGATGGGAGGGGAGGGGTACATGGGAGAGGGGGATGAGGGATAGATGGGAGGGGAAGGACGGAGGGGCCATCAGTCAACTGAACAGATCTAGCAGTCATCTTCCATGGGCCTTTGCCTGTCTGCATGATATCCAACCTTTGTCACAGGTCGCTCCAATGAAGGCTTCTTCACAGGTGCACTGGCCATCTACATTGCTGCAGTTGGCCTCACTCACACAGGTGCAGGTCTGAGAGCAGTAGGAGCCATAGGTCCCAGAGGTACAGCCTGCAAGCAAGCAATGGGACAAAGGACACATGTATGCAACATAACTCAATCCAGGGACATGTTGAACATTGATACCACTAACATGACAACAGCTCCAATGATGGAAGCTCAGTGGCTGTTTCTAGGCTAGTTATCTACATGTAGCATGTGCTAGAGTGGTGAACATAATCTTGGACAAAGCTGTCTAAAGCATTGATCATTTTCATTTAGAGGGAAAATGATTCTTGCACATTAGAGAGAATAGAAGTCCTCCACAACCCAACTGTCATGTGTGGCACACACCAACAATATGATACTCGGAAGACTTGTTTCATATTAAGAGATGAACTCCATTGAACAATCATTTGTTCAAGTCAGGGGGTCATAAACATTTCTTTTCTTGACAGACTGAGCCACTCAAATACTGAAGGAGGTAGTCTTTCATTATGAGATAATGCATTCTTTTAGCATACATTAGATTCCAGCGCATAGAAGATGAGGCACATTAGAGTTCCATGTTAAAAGACAGGGTAGCCATTTTACAAAAGTCAAGACACTCACAGGAATCAGCAGTGTAGTCTACCAATAAAGTTTATGAAAAACATTTTCAGGAAAGGTGAAAAACTTGTTAACATTTGAAATGCCACATTTTGGAGTGACCATAGTCACATTCCATATTGAAGCACCCAGCGCCATGGTGCTTGCATTACTGAGGACAATCAATGACCTCTGTGCAGACAGTACGAGGTAAAGACCTGCTTTGTGTGCTGATTGCGATCCCGATCTCCAGGCTATAGGCACCATCCAAAACCTACTCGAAATCTTAGGATCAATTTAACTCCGCTTCAAGGAAGTTTCCAGTGCCATTCTCGGAAAGGTTCTCGCACAGTATTTTCTTCATTTTCTGTGGGTTTTTTTGCAAAATGTGTTTTTGAGACCTGCAAAAGGGCTAACCTGTCTAAACTTTCTCTGTGCTGTCCATCTTTGCTCCTACACTACATTGCAAATTTGGAAGGTCACAAAAGGAGCCTCTTGAATAATGCAGAAAAGCACAGGAAACATCACTAATTTCAATGATTAAGTTCTAGCTGCAGATCTTGCTTGATAAAATGTTATCCTTTTATGATATTTTTGCAATTATTCAGACTCATGGAAGTAAAAATACTCACCTTTGGGTTCATTTACACTTTCTTTTCAGTTGATACATATGTCATGCAATGTGTTTAAACTGACACCATTGAGCATAATAAAATTACTAAAAGAAAAATGCATTATGGGAAAAAGGTAATCAAGAGCATTTACATGTGGATAAGGTAAAATATGATTAGATGAGAGACACGCAAAGAGAAAATAGAAAAAGGGGGAGATGGAAAAGAAGAAAAAAAGGAAAAGGAATATTGAAGAAATCAGGCAATGCAGTTAGTCTACATACTAGTTTCGCAATTGCTGCCAAAAAAGCCATCAGCACATGAGCAGTTGTATAAGCTGGGACCATCAAATTCATTGCAGGTTGCACCATTTCACATGGATCGTTGTCCACACTGTCGGATATCTAGAATCAGGGGGAAAGGGCATTCATCAACACAATATCATCTTTGACTTGGACACACAGTGACATATGTCCCTATCATACAGTATGGGGCAAAGGTTAATATGATGGACACATGGTTTAAATGAAACACGTTGCATGGTTATAGTAATGCATATGTACCACTAATCAAAACTTTGTAGAATAAAGTTCATTTTGAGAATAAAAACTATGTGCAGTAGAATTGATGAAAGATAACATTTCAAAACATTTTTTGAAAAAAAAAACTACCAGTGCATAATAACATTGATTATATTGATTTCTACATACATGCAGCATATGTTAAAGTGAGATACAAATCAAATCATGCAGAAATCATAGTTACTTTTCCTAGAGACCATTTTGTGGGCTCAAGATTATGTGTCAGCTCATTCCTTAACACTATCTAGCCCTGGGGGGGGGGGGGGGGGGGGGAGGGCTGTTCCCCCCTCGACATTTTTCGTGATAAATTTGTAACAAGAAAAGATCGCACTGCGACATTTCATTACTTTTTTCCTCCATGTCTCACACAACTTTTAAGACCAGATTGGCGACACGGGGGTACGCGGTTCCGAAGTTACGTAACATTTTGTATGTGCGTGATTTCATGTACAAATCCAATGCAAATTCTGTATCTAGCCAAAATTCATAAATGCATCATTATTTTTATTTTTACTAATGAATAACAATAGATTTCATGTCATTTTGGCTGAAATAGTGTCGCCAACGATTTCCATCGAAAAAAACAAAGAAATACATAAGAAATTTAAAAAAAAATACGGAAGAAAAAAGTTGATATTGCCATTTTTTTTAAATCCTTATTTGATAGTAATCATGAGAAGAGTGTCTGGACTGTATTTAAAGATTTACAGCCAAATATGATTTTATGCATTAATTAGCATAATTGATTAATTAAAAAAATTTTAAATAATTTTGGTGCAATTGACAATTGAATTGTAGAGATTACGTCATGGGTCGCGATCACGAGATCAACAGTCTAGATCTTGGGGGGGGGGGGGGGGGGGGGGTGCTGTTTTTGCCCCCCCTCCCGGGCTATGCAATTTCAAAATAGCCCGGGCTATATAGGGTTAAAGAGTGTCATCTACTTGCTACAGGTGAGAGTCGTAACCCCCCACCACTCCATGCATGTGTGTGTGTGTATGTGTGTGTGTGTGTGTGTGTGTGTGTAGGGGGGAGGGGTGGTCCCAGGTGAGAGTCCCGACCCCTAACCAGTCCATGTATGTGTGTGTGTGTGTGTGTGTGTGTGTGTGTGTGTGTGTGTGTAGGGGGGAGGGGTGGTCCCAGGTGAGAGTCCCGACCCCTAACCAGTCCATGCATGTGTGTGTGTGTGTGGGGGGGGGGGGGGGGGGAGGGGGAGGGGTGGTCCCAGGTGAGAGTCCCAACCCCTACCAGTCCATGCATGTGTGTGTGTAGGGGGGAGGAGGGAGGGGTGATCCCAGGTAGACTGGGCTCCTGATAGTACATTGTGCCTGTGTGCACATGCTATTAATGCAGGGACATTGGATCCATGTAACATGTCATCTAATTAAATGAAGTATGAAGGGAGGAGTGAGGAGGAAGTGAGGAGGAAGGGTGTCTTCACAGAAAATTTACACAAACTAATAAAATTTTCAGAAATAAGTGGTGATTTTAACAAGATTTTTCACAATCTTTGGAGAAATTTCAATAATCTCTTTTACATAAAAACACACACCAGACCACTGTAATGTTATACTGATCGATCCATTTCCTATGGTATGAATTGCTCTTTGATATGGTACAAACCCTCTGTGCAGTTGGTCCCCATCCATCCAAGTGTGCAATCACAAGTATAATTTGCCTCCAGAGGGAAGTTATTAGTGTTGGTGCAGTTGGCTCCATTACCACAGGGGTTGGGATCACAAGCATCAATGTCTTCATGGAATGGCCATCCAAACAAACAAAATACAAGCATTTACAATAGAAACAAATCAAACCATAAATCATGCAAAATAAAATAGTTTCAAAGGAAATGCAAATTTAACATGCTGAGAGTATGTATAGAGATGCTTTCTACTTTTCTTTCAAGTTAGCAAAGTTAGAAATAATCAACGTGGTAATGCTTTCTATGGCTACTGGAATGCAAATTATTTTGAATGTGATTAGATTCTATGTGTTCTCGACTATGCGTATACTCAAGTCTAGAACATTACAAGAAAGGACTCACACTCTATCATGCACACTACTCAAATAAGTGTCTGGCTATTCTATCATAACATTATATAATTTTTCAGTTTCATAGTTTTCAAGGCCTAGTAATAACTCCCTTTTTTGCTTGAAAGAATAGAATGCATATGAAAGCGTGGTGATGGCCCTAGGTTACCAGAGTGTTACCAAAGTTAGCATGCATGTCTCATCTCAATATCATAGATGACAATGTAATATACAGTTGAGGCCAGAAGTTTACATACACATAGGAAATTCAAAGAAAAGTTGACACTTGCCAAACATCATGAAATTTACTGTATCTTATAAAATATTTGTGCTTTCCTCACAAATTTGATATCAAACAAATGAGTCTGTCATGTCTCTTCATCACATTGCTTTGTCATCAGGATCTGAAAATATTCAGGTGTCATTTTTTCACAAAAATATTCATATTTTAGAAAAATTAAAAATAAAAACTTGACAAAAACATTTCATATTTGTGCTGGTTTCTTCTCAACACAAGCATTTCAGATTATATTTTTGTTCAGTGGTGAAATATGATAGAAAATGTAATATAAATCATAGATTAGACATTTAGATATTTCTATGAAACGATATTTAAAAATATAACAAACAATAGAATACATTTGGCATGAATATTACTTTTTTTTTCTTCAAAGAAAATTCCACCTGAAACATAATTTAATCCCAACGGCATCCCAATCATGTGAAAGAGCTTAATACGCTCTATTTGATACCAAAGTCGTCATGGTTGTATTTATATTCCGGGAGATAAAGCAAATTCTCTGATGGCAAGTGAACAAATTTGAATTCCATGGGTGTATGTAAACTTTTGGCCTCAACCTAAACCAATATACAAGATACAAGATATAAGATATTCAATGCAGTCCAAAATTATGGAAATTTGCTTTCCACCAGCACAATAACAAGACAATACGATATATAGGCACATATAAACAATAAACAATGGGTTGGAAAGACAAACTGTGTATGTTTGGCAAGCGAACAAATTTGAATTCCATGGGTGTATGTAAACTTTTGGCCTGAACTTTAATATACAGTGGACGGTACAGAGCACCATATTCACAAAAGAGAAACAGATTTAAGAACACATGAGACTCTATGAAAAAACGAAAAACATTGATAGATCTATGATAATATTGCAAGGAAACGTTTGGGACATGTAGTCTTTATAGATGGGTGTTAAAAAAGGCGAACAGGGGAAAAACAAAACAAAAATTTACACAGCAACCAAATCTCATCTAATTTCTGAATGCACGCATTACCAACAAAAATATTCAGTTAGGTTTGTTTGGAGCTAGCACTGGTAATCATCTACAATTATAAATGTGATATTAATAGTAGTGTACAGTTTATAAGCAGGTTTAAGTATAACATGCTTTTACAATCAGATTTGCTTTATTAGATACTGATTTTATATCATATATTGATAATGACAAAAATCTTCATTTAAAAAATCCATGTTAAATTTGGTTTTCTTTGTGGCATGTTCTGTGCAAGTTTGTAGTGTAAAATATGTCTTATTCACTGCATGATGCTCCTGTGGTCATAATGCACAGCAAGAAGATTTATACCAGTTTCACAGTTGGTTCCATTGAAGCCATCAGCACAAGAACAGTTGTAGTCTGCTACCAGATCAGTACATGTTCCTCCATTCTGGCAAGGGCTGTCCGCACAGTCATCAATGTCTGTGCAGTGAAATAGGGATGATGGAAAAGCGATATAATCAAATCAGAATTAAGATGGTAGTTACAGGAAAAGGTTATGGCAGGATTGAAATTCATGAGGAAATGATTGTCTTCCAACATATATTGACTGAATTCAAGAGTTGGCATGCATCACCTATGGTGTGAGTAGTAAGTCTCCTACATGAGTGTATTAGATGATTACTTCAGAACAACTAGTATCATAAATACATAGCTGTCAAATTGCTGTAAAAAGAAAGTTGTACATGATATCAATGGCTACAATTACTTTTCAATCAATTGTATGCTTACGGTTGATAAGGATAAGATGGATCAATTAGCCGAGGAAGTTACTATCAATATTGATTGTAACTTTCTTTGTGATATGGATTTACAATTTATAATACAGTGAAACCTGTCTATAGTGGCCACCTAAGGGAAAAAAATTGTGGCCTTTACAGACAGGTCCTCTAATGCATGATCTCTCTCTGGGGGAATCATTTTAGTGGCCACTATAGACAGGTTGGCCGCTGTAGACAGGTGGCCGCTAAGACAGGTTTGACTGTAATTGTATGATCAATAGATCAATTGAACGTTCAACCCTTCTCTCAATAGGGACGGAGGGCGATACAAGCTACCGAGCGTCTACGATCCGATTATCGATTGCTATGTCAAGAGATCGAATCGGATCACTTCGGTCATCGCTGAGTAAAGGCTGCTAACTGCCGAAAATTTCGAAGTAAGTCTTTGATTTTTTTCTTGTGTTAAGATCAAAAGTTTTTAACTTCATGTTACAAACTGTATATGTTTGGCATGCGAACAAATTTGAATTCCATGGGTGTATGTAAACTTTTGGCCTCAACTGTAATATACAGTGGATGGTACAGAGCACCCATAATCACAAAAGAGAAACAGGATTAAGAACACATGAGACTCCATGAAAAAATGAAAAACATTGATAGATCTATGATAATATTGCAAGGAAACGTTTGGGACATGTAGTCTTTATAGACGGGTGTTAAAAAAGGCGAACAGGGGAAATACAAAACAACCATTTACACAGCAACCAAATCTCATCTAATTTCTAAATGCACACATGACCAAAAGATTTATTCAGTTTGGTTTGTTTGGAGCTAGCACTTGGTAATCATGTATATCTACAATTATAAATGTGATATTAATAGTAGTGTACAGTTTATAAGCAGGTTTAAGTATAACATGCTTTTACATTCAGATTTGCTTTATTAGATACAGATTTTATATCATATATTGATAATGATAAAATCTTTATTGAACAAATCCATGTTAAATTTGGTTTTCTTTGTGGCATGTTCTGTGCAAGTTTGTAGTGTAAAATATGTCTTATTCACTGCATGATGCTCCTGTGGTCATAATGCACAGCAAGAAGATTTATACCAGTTTCACAGTTGGTTCCATTGAAGCCATCAGCACAAGAACAGTTGTAGTCTGCTACCAGATCAGTACATGTTCCTCCATTCTGGCAAGGGCTGTCCGCACAGTCATCAATGTCTGTGCAGTGAAATAGGAATGATGGAAATGAAATCAAACCAGAATTATCATGGAAGTTACAGGAAAGGGTGAGCAGAAATTAAACATTATAACAATTTCTGAGACAACACGCCCATCTTTTCTGAATCACAAACACCAACCCAAGAATTCTGAATATTGTCAGGTACAGGCTATATGATACATAAACCCTGGATATGCATCAAATATCAAGGATGATACGTGAGACACTTATGAAGAGAGAAGAGAGAGAGAAACACATCACCAGGGTAGATATAGCAAAGACAGTGCTCCATTCACCAAACAAGAAATGATTACATCATCCAGCACAAGGTGGGCAGCAGAGATTGATATCAATAAATGTTACATGCCTGTCTCACAGTTTGTCCCAGTATAACCAAGCACACATGTGCATGCATAGTTATTCACTTCATCGATGCACGTAGCTCCATTCTCACAAGGCATAGAAGCACACTCCTTGATATCTAAAGAGAAGGAATAATTCATTCACTTACATGATCTCAATGACATGGTTTATAACAAGAAAGGGACTCTGATATCAAATTAAATTTGTCTGTATTTGTGAAACAAATTCTGGTATTTAAAATGAATACAAAATGTACGTAATGATCACTAATATGTTTGTGTTGGATAAAAAGTTCATGAACTATAAAGAAACAAATGTCATGATAACTAACAACATAAAGCCAGTAAAGAATGTTCAATGATCAAAAGTGTTTCTGCAAAAGCTAGTTTTAATGTTGATATATTATAAATATAATTTATTTTCATGATGCAAGCTAGTCTTAATGCTTAATTATTATAGATATAATTTATTTTCATGATGCACAATCTTGAGCGACTTGCCATGACATGTATGTAGGCATGTACTCATGATGCACAATCTTGAGAGTGGCTTGAGATGACATATAGGTAGGCATACATGACGTACAATAAAAAGGTTCCTTCGTGTGCGGGATAACAAATGCAATAGAGCCCTCCATCAGTTAAGGACAATGTCCATTCATTTTGTTACAATGGCTTATGATAGAGTCATTTAAACAGGAATTAATTTTTTGAGTTTGAACAAGGCCCAGCTTCCCTTATTAGACAAAGTCAAGTTGGAACTATCTAATAGCACATGTAATCTTTAAGTTTCCAGTGTTGTAACATTTCCTGAGAGGGTACGCTCACCCTTTCTGAAAGGCAAACACCAACACATGAATTCTGAATATTGTCCAGTAATTCATGGCAACCAGTCAGAATGGCAGGTACAGGCTGTATGATACATAAATCCTGGATAGGCATCAAATATCAAGGATGATACGTGAGACACTTATGAAGAGAGAAGAGAGAAACACATCACCAGGACATCACCAGACAGAATGGTAGGTACAGGCTGTATGATACATAAATCCTGGATAGGCATCAAATATCAAGGATGATACGTGAGACACTTATGAAGAGAGAAGAGAGACGCATCACCAGGACAGACAAGGCAAAGACAGTGCTCCATTCACCAAACAAGAAATGATTACATCATCCAGCACAAGGTGGGCAGCAGAGATTGATATCAATAAATGTTACATGCCTGTCTCACAGTTTGTCCCAGTATAACCAAGCACACATGTGCATGCATAGTTATTCACTTCATCGATGCACGTAGCTCCATTCTCACAAGGCATAGAAGCACACTCCTTGATATCTAAAGAGAAGGAATAATTCATTCACTTACATGATCTCAATGACATGGTTTATAACAAGAAAGGGACACTGATATCAAATTAAATTTGTCTGTATTTGTGAAACAAATTCTGGTATTTAAAATGAATACAAAATGTACGTAATGATCACTAATATGTTTTTGTTGGATAAAAAGTTTATGAACTATAAAGAAACAAATGTCATGATGACTAACAACATAAAGTCAGTAAAGAATGTTCAATGATCAAAAGTGTTTCTGCAAAAGCTAGTTTTAATGTTGATATATTATAAATGTAATTTATTTTCATGATGCAAGCTAGTTTTAATGTTTAATTATTATAGATATAATTTATTTTCATGATGCACAATCTTGAGCGACTTGCCATGACATGTATGTAGGCATGTACTCATGATGCACAATCTTGAGAGTGGCTTGAGATGACATATAGGTAGGCATACATGACGTACAATACAAAGGTTCCTTCGCGTGCGGGATAACAAATGCAATAGAGCCCTCCATCAGTTAAGGACAATGTCCATTCATTTTGTTACAAGGGCTTATGATAGAGTCATTTAAACAGGAAACACAAAAAAATGTATTATTTGTAGTTTGACCAAGGCCCAGCTTCTCTTATTAGACAAAGTCAAGTTGGAATTATCTAATGGCAAATGTAATCTTCAAGTTTCCAGTGTTGTAACAAAACCTGAGAGGGCACATCCACCCTTTCTGAATCACAAACACCAACCCAAGAATTCTGAATATTGTCAGGTAATTCATGGCAACCAGTCAGAGTGGCATGTACAGGCTGTATGATACATAAACCCTGGATAGGCATCAAATATCAAGGATGATACGTGAGACACTTATGAAGAGAGAAGAGAGAGAGAAACACATCACCAGGGTAGATATAGCAAAGACAGTGTTCCATTCACCAAACAAGAAATGATTACATCATCCAGCACAAGGTGGGCAGCAGAGATTGATATCAATAAATGTTACATGCCTGTGGTACAGTTGGTCCCAGTATAACCAGGCACACATGTGCATGTATAGTCATTCACTTCATCGGTGCACGTAGCTCCATTTTCACAATGGTCAGGAGCACAATCATTGATATCTACAGAGAAGGAAAATTCTTTAACACAAATGATCTCTATGACGTGCTTTCTAACAAGAAAGGGACTTTGATGTAAAATTGAATTTGTCTGTATTTGTGAAACAACTTCTGGTATTTAAAATGAATACAAAATGTATGTGATGATTATCAATATGTTTGTGTTGGAAAAAAGTAAAACGTAAAACCTGTAGAGAATGGTCAATTATCAAAAATGTGTCTGTGAAAGCTAGTTTTAATGTTTATTTATCATAGAGCTAATTTGAAAAGAAGCAGATAGTGTATTGTGTTCATGATATGTTACAAGCATGTACTCATGATGCATAATCTTGAGAGTGACTTGAGATGAAATAAAGGCATGTACTCATGACGCACAATAAAAAGGTTCCTTCGTTTGCGGGCAGGGCAGAGATACAATCAACTTTGGGTATGACAGAAATGCACTTACACTTCATTTTGTGCCGTTTGTCCCTGAAATATGAACAGCATAATTTTGGATCACATAATGAAATAGAAATAAAGCAGCACAGATTGGCATTAATAAATATAACCAACACATCAACATACCTGTGGTACAGTTGGTCCCAGTATAACCAAGCACACATGAGCATGTATAGCCATTCACTCCATCGACGCACGTAGCTCCATTCTCACAAGGGTCAGGATCACACTCGTTGATATCTACAGAGAAGGAAAAATTCATTCACTGAAATTATCTCAATGACATGGTTTCCAACAAGAAAGGGAAGCTGATATCAAATTAAATTTGTCTATATTGTGAAATAATTTTGGGTATTCAAAATGAATACAAAATGTATGTGATGATTAACAATATGTTTGTGTTGGAAAAAAGTTCATTAATTGAAATGAAACAAATGTAATAACTCCTAACGACGTAAAACCTGTAGAGAATGGTCAATTATCAAAAATGTGCCTGTGAAAGCTAGTTTTAATGTTTATTTATCATAGAGATAATTTGAAAAGAAGCAGATAGTGTATTGTGTTCATGATATGTTACAAGCATGTACTCATGATGCATAATCTTGAGAGTGACTTGAGATGACATAAAGGTATGTGCTCATGACGCACGATAAAAAGGTTCCTTCGTTTGCGGGCAGGGCAGGGCAGGGCAGGGCAGAGATACAATCAACTTTGGGTATGACAGAAATGCACTTACACTTCATTTTGTGCCGTTTGTCCCTGAAATATGAACAGCATAATTTTGGATCACATGATGAAATAGAAATAAAGCAGCACAGATTGGCACTAATAAATATAACCAACACATCAACATACCTGTGGTACAGTTGGTCCCAGTATAACCAAGCACACATGAGCATGTATAGCCATTCACTCCATCAACGCACGTAGCTCCATTTTCACAAGGGTCAGGATCACAATCATCAATATCTACAGAGAAGGAAAATTCATTCACTGAAATTATCTCAATGACATGGTTTCCAACAAGAGAGGGATGTTAATATAAAATTAAATTAGTCTATTTTGTAAAATAACTTTGAGTATTTAAAATTAATACAAAATGTATGTAATGATCATCGATATGTTTGTGTTGGATAAGAAGTTCATTATGTGAAGAGACATATAAAATGACAGCTTATGGTGTTTAAACGGTATAGAATGGTCAATCATCTAAAATGTTTCTGTTAAAGCTAATTTTAATGTTTATTTATCATGTTACAAGTTACCGACAAAGGACAAAAGGGACAAAGCCACTGGCCAGTGTTTCGGGTGACCGACCAGTCCAAGGGCCGCTAATAGGTGCGCATTGTTGGGCGGTAACAATGGCTAGCTTCAAACTAACAACGAGCTGCTATGGCGCGTCAACACGAGGTGGTCGGGGAGTGTCATGGAGGCGTCTCATACGAATAAAATATTCAGGGATTTCGATTGAAATTGTTGGGTTTGGGATGGATATTGATGGCTCCCTTTACCCTACATGTGTACTAGTGCCGTTCTTGGGAGATGCAATGAACCCCATCCCAGTCCGAATAATCACTGAGCACAAGAGGTATGTCAAGCTCTGCCGGACTGACAGCTAAGCAGTAGCTGAACATGCATGGGATAACCAGCACCAACCGGACTGGGATGGGGTTCCGCCAAACAATGCGAGCTGCATCAGTGGTCTATTGTTGGTCAAGTACCCGAATACACTGGCCTATAGTATTGGACCGTTTATGAGCAGCTTTCGGTTAGTGCGCTGCTCTGACCATAGTGTATTTATACCCCTACATACTACAATTTTGTATCACACCTGACAAAGTGTTGCAGCGGCACACAAAACGTTGTGACCTTTTTGGATTCCATTTACCATACATTCCAAACATCTTGTGGAATATTTGCAACTTTCTCCCAACACATTGTAGTTCATATGCAAGTTTCCTTACACATCTGGTGGTTCATATGCAACCTTCTCCAAACAGTAAGTGGATCATATGAGACTTTCTAAAAAAAAACCCAACCATACATTAAAGATATCCAGGAACAATTAAATGACGTAACCCAAACTGTACAAAGATGAAATATCACCTTTTATTTGATCATTATGCATCTTCTATATTCATAACATACATTCAAACAGTTAGCATTTCAGGATGAAAATGACAATAGAAATCTGAAAAGAAATGTATATTTACAAATTCATGTTCAATGTTTATCCATTTAGCACTTGTACCCATTATCTGGTGTGTCGGTCTCTATGATATAGAAACTTGATGTGAAAGGTTCAGAGCCTGGAACCCTGTGGTAAGCCCATTGATTAATATTCCACCAAGGGTTCCACATGAAACATGTTGGTTAGTTTGTGGTGAGGTACGTTCTGTACCAATCATGTCTTACAAGTTTGGTAGTTGGCTTGACATCTTGCTAGAAAGAATGTGTGTTAGTTTTGTTACAAATACATAGCTCAAGCATCATGGGACAAATTTTCCCTCATGCAGTATGGAGAAAGTCACTTATCAAGAAGCTTCAAAGCCATTCCCTTGAAACCTTTCTCCATAGCAGAGAGTCAAGTGACAAAGGAATGGATGTGCACTCACAACACCTTGATCTCTACCATTTGACTCATTCAGCACAGATATGTGGCTTTAGCAATAAAACTGTACCTCCACCCCCCCAAAAAGAAAAAAAAAAAAAAAACAAATACGGAAAGAAATATACAAAATCAGAAATTGTAACATGTCTGTGTAATACAACAGGGTATACCTTGTAAGCCCTAAATATTGCTAGCAGGCTTTGAGGAGATGTTAACCTTTGACCTACCCATGTTAGTCACCATGTTAGTCACCATGTTAGTCACCACATTAGTCACCACATTAGTCACCAGGTCAGTCACAAGTACTGTAACAGTGTCAGTTGGCAGCATGGGGTAGACTATGCTACTAGCTGGGGAGTTTGAGGCAGGGTCTGTAGGAAGCAGCAGGCAGGGGGAGCAAGCCAAGCATGCAGGCAGTGTTAACCATCTCAGTACCAAGCAATAGAAATCACATCGAGTTATTATATGCTTTGTGATCCTATCGGACTGAGAGGGTTATTCAGGCTCTAAAGCTAAGTAGCGTGCAGACTAAATGGAAGCCACTATCACACACACATTCATTTTTACTCACGTTCAGATCATTTCATGCAGAGAACTTTAAAACATTGAATTCTAATGAGCTTAATTTCTGCAAAGTGATTGCATTCAATCATAAGTGTGCATATCATTGCGCTAAAACTTTACAAGACAAAAGTCACCAGCTAAACAAACTTAAATCTAAAGAATCAAAATCTAGCCAGAAATGAGGGACAACAATCAATATTTGTGACAGACAATCTGCACAAATAATCCTACACATAGGGACTACAGTATTACATTAGAAGAAACCTTTATCATTTCTGTGCACCAGATGCATGCACAGTGAATTGCTCAAAAGAATGTTCTCAAATCATTGATGAACTTTCTATAAATCATTGTAATATTTTGTATCAGAGATACATGTCCACTGTATATGCACAGAACATGTATCTAACTCTACACCATTGTGAACTAACAGAACACCAATTCATAATCATGCAGTTTTAGAGAACATGTTTGTGTCATGCAACACATGGTAATAGGAAAACAAGAAACAAACCAGACCCAGTGTAAGTCATCTGGACTCAGCAGACAAACCATGCTGTTAGATGAGATGCAATAATGTTTAGAGCTACACACACACAATGGTTCTATACAGATGTATGATGTCATGCCTAATCCATCCACACACAAGCATACATGCATGCACAGACAAGTTAAAACAATTATGCAACAAACCTTATATCTACAGAAAAATATGTGCTAGTTCCAATTGTTATAAGAACTTCTACAAAATTATATTCATGCAATTACATGCAATAAAAGTGGAAAATTTCATTCCACTTACCCAACAGAAAATCATAACCATCCCTTGCGTATTTTTTAATGTGCAATGTCTTCATGTTATAAAAAAACATGGGCATGCATGATTTAAGGGTTGCTTTTAATGTTTGATCATGCAAACATAACTAATTGGTTTTGCATGGAGAAAGAACAAGTAGGTCTTCTTCTACAAGTCTCTTTCATTTCTTCACCTACCCGTTTCTGTGGTCATGTTATTCATTGGTGTTGTTGTCACTACTATTTCTACTGTCTCCAGCTCTGTCAGCACATGAAATACACATATATCTAAGATTTGGGCATTTTAGTAGCAAGAAACATGTACAGTAATCTTTTACATTAAAGCATCCACAAATAAATAGAAACATTGCAATTATACACTTAACATACACTCTTTGACTACTTTTCTCTTCCTTTTTCATTTGTTATTAACCTGTTCATCATCTCAAAACCTTATGTATTTACATTGTTGCCACATGAAGCAACCAGTGAGGGCACACTCCAGGACCATATTAGATAAAAGGGCCAGATGGCAAAGAGAGTCGCTGCTTCAAGATTAAAGGCACCAACATCCTCCTGCGATGGACAAGCTTATGTTGGCCACTCTTTTTTCCCCAATCAGATTAATCAATCAGCTGATGCACATGAAGAGTATTGGATTAAATCTATTTTCTCTCTGCACACATCTCATGCATGAAATACATAAGTCTTTTCTACAAGTATTCTACACATGTTAGTAAAGTGGGCATCACTCACAATCAAATTGGAATCACATACAATCAAATAAACCACATGACTAAGAAAACATGAGAAGCTGAACATTCAATCCACTACCAGCTAAAAACAAGTAATACACACAGGAGCACTGAGAACAAAATCAAAACGGTAGGCAAACCTGTGACTGTTGTGGTCATCACTTGTGTAGAGTTGTCTGAAAGATACAAACAAAAAGTGAGTTAATGCATTTTAATCTACCCTAGACTGGTAGTGAAACACAACAAGCTGGGGCAATCCTAGAGTGGGTAGCGTAACACAACAAGCTTGAGGCATTCCTAGACTGGTAGTGAAACACAACAAGCTTGGGCATTCCAAGACTGGGTAGTGAAACACAACAAGCTTGGGCATTCCTAGAGTGGGTAGCAAAACACAACAGGCTTGGGCATTCCTAGAGTGGGTAGCGAAACACAACAACCTTGGGCATTCCAAGACTGGGTAGTGAAACAGAACAAGCTTGGAGCATTCCTAGACTGGATAGTGAGACAGAACAAGCTGGGGCATTCCTAGACTGGGTAGTGAAACAGAACAAGCTTGAGGCATTCCTAGACTGGGTAGTGAAACACAACCAGCTTGGGCATTCCTAGAGTGGGTAGCGAAACACAACAAGCTTGGGCATTCCTAGAGTGGGTAGCGAAACACAACAAGCTGGGGCATTCCAAGACTGGGTAGTGAAACAGAACAAGCTTGGGGCATTCCTAGACTGGATAGTGAAACAGAACAAGCTTGGGCATTCCAAGACTGGGTAGTGAAACAGAACAAGCTTGGGGGATTCCTAGACTGGGTAGTGAAACACAACAAGCTTGTTGTGTTTCATTCGGGGACTAAGTAGTAAAACACAACAAGCTGGAGCATTCCAAGACTGGGTAGCGAAACACAACAACCTTGGGCATTCCAAGACTGGGTAGTGAAACAGAACAAGCTTGGGGCATTCCTAGACTGGGTAGTGAAACAGAACAAGCTTGGGCATTCCAAGATTGGTAGTGAAACACAACAAGCTTGGGGCATTCCAAGACTGGGTAGCAAAACACAACAACCTTGGGCATTCCAAGACTGGGAAGTGAAACAGAACAAGCTTGGGGCATTCCTAGACTGGGTAGTGAAACAGAACAAGCTTGGGGCATTCCTAGACTGGATAGTGAAACAGAACAAGTTGGGGGCATTCCTAGACTGGATAGCGAAACAGAACAAGCTTGGGGCATTCCTAGACTGGGTAGTGAAACAGAACAAGCTTGGGGCATTCCTAGACTGGGTAGTGAAACAGAACAAGCTTGGGGCATTCCTAGACTGGATAGTGAAACAGAACAAGCTTGGGGGATTCCTAGACTTGGTAGTGAAACACAACAAGCTGGGGCATTCCTAGACTGGGTAGTGAAACACAACAAGCTTGGGGCATTCCTAGAGTGGGTAGCAAAACACAACAAGCTTGGGAAATTCCTAGACTGGGTAGTGAAACAGAACAAGCTTGGGGCAATCCTAGAGTGGGTAGTGAAACAGAACAAGCTTGGGGCATTCCTAGACTGGGTAGTGAAACGGAACAAGCTTGGGGCATTCCTAGACTGGGTAGTGAAACACAACAAGCTGGGGCATTCCTAGACTGGGTAGCGAAACACAACAAGCTTGGGGCAATCCTAGACTGGGTAGTGAAACACAACAAGCTTGGGGCATTCCTAGACTGGGTAGTGAAACACAACAAGCTTGAGGCATTCCTAGACTGGGTAGTGAAACACAACAAGCTTGGGCATTCCAAGACTGGATAGTGGAACAGAACAAGTTGGGGGCATTCCTAGACTGGATAGCGAAACAGAACAAGCTTGGGGCATTCCTAGACTGGATAGCGAAACAGAACAAGCTTGGGGCATTCCAAGACTGGGTAGTGAAACAGAACAAGCTTGGGGCATTCCTAGACTGGGTAGTGAAACAGAACAAGCTTGGGGCATTCCTAGACTGGGTAGTGAAACAGAACAAGCTTGGGGCATTCCTAGACTAGTAGTGAAACACAACAAGCTGGGGCAATCCTAGAGTGGGTAGCGTAACACAACAAGCTTGAGGCATTCCTAGACTGGTAGTGAAACACAACAAGCTTGGGCATTCCTAGACTGGGTAGTGAAACAGAACAAGCTTGGGGCATTCCAAGACTGGGTAGCGAAACACAACAACCTTGGGCATTCCAAGACTGGGTAGTGAAACAGAACAAGCTTGGGGCATTCCTAGACTGGGTAGTGAAACAGAACAAGCTTGGGGCATTCCTAGACTGGGTAGCGAAACACAACAAGCTTGGGGCATTCCTAGACTAGGTAGTGAAACACAACAAGCTTGGGGCATTCCTAGACTGGGTAGTGAAACACAACAAGCTTGAGGCATTCCTAGACTGGGTAGTGAAACACAACAAGCTGGGGCATTCCTAGACTTGGTGGTGAAACACAACAAGCTTGGGGCATTCCTAGACTTGGTAGTGAAACACAACAAGCTGGGGCATTCCTAGACTTGGTAGTGAAACACAACAAGCTTGGGGCATTCCTAGACTGGGTAGTGAAACAGAACAAGCTGAGGCAATCCTAGACTGGGTAGTGAAACACAACAAGCTATGGCATTCCTAGACTGGGTAGTGAAACACAACAAGCTGGGGCATTCCTACACTGGGTAGCGAAACACAACAAGCTTGGGGCATTCCTAGACTGGGTAGTGAAACACAACAAGCTTGGGGCAATCCTAGACTGGGTAGTGAAACACAACAAGCTGGGGCATTCCTAGACTGGGTAGCGAAACACAACAAGCTTGGGGCATTCCTAGACTTGGTAGTGAAACACAACAAGCTGGGGCATTCCTAGACTGGGTAGTGAAACACAACAAGCTTGGGGCATTCCTAGAGTGGGTAGCGAAACACAACAAGCTTAGGGCATTCCTAGACTGGGTAGTGAAACAGAACAAGCTTGGGGCAATCCTAGAGTGGGTAGTGAAACAGAACAAGCTTGGGGCATTCCTAGACTGGGTAGTGAAACGGAACAAGCTTGGGGCATTCCTAGACTGGGTAGTGAAACACAACAAGCTGGGGCATTCCTAGACTGGGTAGCAAAACACAACAAGCTTGGGGCATTCCTAGACTGGGTAGTGAAACACAACAAGCTTGAGGAATTCCTAGACTGGGTAGTGAAACAGAACAAGCTGGGGCATTCCTAGACTTGGTGGTGAAACACAACAAGCTTGGGGCATTCCTAGACTTGGTAGTGAAACACAACAAGCTGGGGCATTCCTAGACTTGGTAGTGAAACACAACAAGCTTGGGGCATTCCTAGACTGGGTAGTGAAACAGAACAAGCTTGAGGCATTCCTAGACTGGGTAGTGAAACACAACAAACTTGGGCATTCCTAGAGTGGGTAGCGAAACACAACAAGCTTGGGCATTCCTAGAGTGGGTAGCGAAACACAACAAGCTGGGGCATTCCAAGACTGGGTAGTGAAACAGAACAAGCTTGGGGCATTCCTAGACTGGATAGTGAAACAGAACAAGCTTGGGCATTCCAAGACTGGGTAGTGAAACAGAACAAGCTTGGGGGATTCCTAGACTGGGTAGTGAAACACAACAAGCTTGTTGTGTTTCATTCGGGGACTAAGTAGTAAAACACAACAAGCTGGAGCATTCCAAGACTGGGTAGCGAAACACAACAACCTTGGGCATTCCAAGACTGGGTAGTGAAACAGAACAAGCTTGGGGCATTCCTAGACTGGGTAGTGAAACAGAACAAGCTTGGGGCATTCCTAGACTGGATAGTGAAACAGAACAAGTTGGGGGCATTCCTAGACTGGATAGCGAAACAGAACAAGCTTGGGGCATTCCTAGACTAGGTAGTGAAACAGAACAAGCTTGGGGCATTCCTAGACTGGGTAGTGAAACACAACAAGCTTGGGGCATTCCTAGACTGGATAGTGAAACAGAACAAGCTTAGGGGATTCCTAGACTTGGTAGTGAAACACAACAAGCTGGGGCATTCCTAGACTGGGTAGTGAAACACAACAAGCTTGGGGCATTCCTAGAGTGGGTAGCAAAACACAACAAGCTTGGGAAATTCCTAGACTGGGTAGTGAAACAGAACAAGCTTGGGGCAATCCTAGAGTGGGTAGTGAAACAGAACAAGCTTGGGGCATTCCTAGACTGGGTAGTGAAACACAACAAGCTGGGGCATTCCTAGACTGGGTAGCGAAACACAACAAGCTTGGGGCATTCCTAGACTGGGTAGTGAAACACAACAAGCTTGGGGCATTCCTAGACTGGGTAGTGAAACACAACAAGCTTGAGGCATTCCTAGACTGGGAAGTGAAACACAACAAGCTGGGGCATTCCTAGACTTGGTGGTGAAACACAACAAGCTTGGGGCATTCCTAGACTTGGTAGTGAAACACAACAAGCTGGGGCATTCCTAGACTTGGTAGTGAAACACAACAAGCTTGGGGCATTCCTAGACTGGGTAGTGAAACAGAACAAGCTGAGGCAATCCTAGACTGGGTAGTGAAACACAACAAGCTATGGCATTCCTAGACTGGGTAGTGAAACACAACAAGCTGGGGCATTCCTACACTGGGTAGCGAAACACAACAAGCTTGGGGCATTCCTAGACTGGGTAGTGAAACACAACAAGCTTGGGGCAATCCTAGACTGGGTAGTGAAACACAACAAGCTGGGGCATTCCTAGACTGGGTAGCGAAACACAACAAGCTTGGGGCATTCCTAGACTTGGTAGTGAAACACAACAAGCTGGGGCATTCCTAGACTGGGTAGTGAAACACAACAAGCTTCGGGCATTCCTAGAGTGGGTAGCGAAACTCAACAAGCTTGGGGCATTCCTAGACTGGGTAGTGAAACAGAACAAGCTTGGGGCAATCCTAGAGTGGGTAGTGAAACAGAACAAGCTTGGGGCATTCCTAGACTGGGTAGTGAAACGGAACAAGCTTGGGGCATTCCTAGACTGGGTAGTGAAACACAACAAGCTGGGGCATTCCTAGACTGGGTAGCAAAACACAACAAGCTTGGGGCATTCCTAGACTGGGTAGTGAAACACAACAAGCTTAAGGCATTCCTAGACTGGGTAGTGAAACAGAACAAGCTGGGGCATTCCTAGACTTGGTGGTGAAACACAACAAGCTTGGGGCATTCCTAGACTTGGTAGTGAAACACAACAAGCTGGGGCATTCCTAGACTTGGTAGTGAAACACAACAAGCTTGGGGCATTCCTATACTGGGTAGTGAAACAGAACAAGCTTGAGGCATTCCTAGACTGGGTAGTGAAACACAACAAGCTTGGGCATTCCTAGAGTGGGTAGCAAAACACAACAAGCTTGGGCATTCCTAGAGTGGGTAGCGAAACACAACAAGCTTGGGGCATTCCTAGACTGGGTAGTGAAACAGAACAAGCTTGGGCATTCCAAGACTGGGTAGTGAAACAGAACAAGCTTGGGGGATTCCTAGACTGGGTAGTGAAACACAACAAGCTTGTTGTGTTTCATTCGGGGACTAAGTAGTAAAACACAACAAGCTGGAGCATTCCAAGACTGGGTAGCGAAACACAACAACCTTGGGCATTCCAAGACTGGGTAGTGAAACAGAACAAGCTTGGGGCATTCCTAGACTGGGTAGTGAAACAGAACAAGCTTGGGGCATTCCTAGACTGGTAGTGAAACACAACAAGCTGGGGCAATCCTAGAGTGGGTAGCGTAACACAACAAGCTTGAGGCATTCCTAGACTGGTAGTGAAACACAACAAGCTTGGGCATTCCTAGACTGGGTAGCGAAACACAACAAGCTTGGGGTATTCCTAGACTGGGGAGTGAAACACAACAAGCTGGGGCAATCCTAGACTGGGTAGTGAAACACAACAAGCTTGGGGCATTCCTAGACTGGGTAGTGAAACAGAACAAGCTTGGGGCATTCCTAGACTGGGTAGTGAAACAGAACAAGCTTGGGCATTCCAAGACTGGGTAGTGAAACACAACAAGCTTGGGCATTCCTAGAGTGGGTAGCGAAACACAACAGGCTTGGGCATTCCTAGAGTGGGTAGCGAAACACAACAACCTTGGGCATTCCAAGACTGGGTAGTGAAACAGAACAAGCTTGGGGCATTCCTAGACTGGATAGTGAGACAGAACAAGCTGGGGCATTCCTAGACTGGGTAGTGAAACAGAACAAGCTTGAGGCATTCCTAGACTGGGTAGTGAAACACAACAAGCTTGGGCATTCCTAGAGTGGGTAGCGAAACACAACAAGCTTGGGCATTCCTAGAGTGGGTAGCGAAACACAACAAGCTGGGGCATTCCAAGACTGGGTAGTGAAACAGAACAAGCTTGGGGCATTCCTAGACTGGATAGTGAAACAGAACAAGCTTGGGCATTCCAAGACTGGGTAGTGAAACAGAACAAGCTTGGGGGATTCCTAGACTGGGTAGTGAAACACAACAAGCTTGTTGTGTTTCATTCGGGGACTAAGTAGTAAAACACAACAAGCTGGAGCATTCCAAGACTGGGTAGCGAAACACAACAACCTTGGGCATTCCAAGACTGGGTAGTGAAACAGAACAAGCTTGGGGCATTCCTAGACTGGGTAGTGAAACAGAACAAGCTTGGGCATTCCAAGATTGGTAGTGAAACACAACAAGCTTGGGGCATTCCAAGACTGGGTAGCAAAACACAACAACCTTGGGCATTCCAAAACTGGGTAGTGAAACAGAACAAGCTTGGGCATTCCAAGACTGGGTAGTGAAACAGAACAAGCTTGGGGCATTCCTAGACTGGATAGTGAAACAGAACAAGCTTGGGCATTCCAAGACTGGGTAGTGAAACAGAACAAGCTTGGGGGATTCCTAGACTGGGTAGTGAAACACAACAAGCTTGTTGTGTTTCATTCGGGGACTAAGTAGTAAAACACAACAAGCTGGAGCATTCCAAGACTGGGTAGCGAAACACAACAACCTTGGGCATTCCAAGACTGGGTAGTGAAACAGAACAAGCTTGGGGCATTCCTAGACTGGGTAGTGAAACAGAACAAGCTTGGGGCATTCCTAGACTGGGTAGTGAAACAGAACAAGCTTGGGGCATTCCTAGACTGGTAGTGAAACACAACAAGCTGGGGCAATCCTAGAGTGGGTAGCGTAACACAACAAGCTTGAGGCATTCCTAGACTGGTAGTGAAACACAACAAGCTTGGGCATTCCTAGACTGGGTAGCGAAACACAACAAGCTTGGGGTATTCCTAGACTGGGGAGTGAAACACAACAAGCTGGGGCAATCCTAGACTGGGTAGTGAAACACAACAAGCTTGGGGCATTCCTAGACTGGGTAGTGAAACAGAACAAGCTTGGGGCATTCCTAGACTGGGTAGTGAAACAGAAGAAGCTTGGGCATTCCAAGACTGGGTAGTGAAACACAACAAGCTTGGGCATTCCTAGAGTGGGTAGCGAAACACAACAGGCTTGGGCATTCCTAGAGTGGGTAGCGAAACACAACAACCTTGGGCATTCCAAGACTGGGTAGTGAAACAGAACAAGCTTGGGGCATTCCTAGACTGGATAGTGAGACAGAACAAGCTGGGGCATTCCTAGACTGGGTAGTGAAACAGAACAAGCTTGAGGCATTCCTAGACTGGGTAGTGAAACACAACAAGCTTGGGCATTCCTAGAGTGGGTAGCGAAACACAACAAGCTTGGGCATTCCTAGAGTGGGTGGCGAAACACAACAAGCTGGGGCATTCCAAGACTGGGTAGTGAAACAGAACAAGCTTGGGGCATTCCTAGACTGGATAGTGAAACAGAACAAGCTTGGGCATTCCAAGACTGGGTAGTGAAACAGAACAAGCTTGGGGGATTCCTAGACTGGGTAGTGAAACACAACAAGCTTGTTGTGTTTCATTCGGGGACTAAGTAGTAAAACACAACAAGCTGGAGCATTCCAAGACTGGGTAGCGAAACACAACAACCTTGGGCATTCCAAGACTGGGTAGTGAAACAGAACAAGCTTGGGGCATTCCTAGACTGGGTAGTGAAACAGAACAAGCTTGGGCATTCCAAGATTGGTAGTGAAACACAACAAGCTTGGGGCATTCCAAGACTGGGTAGCAAAACACAACAACCTTGGGCATTCCAAAACTGGGTAGTGAAACAGAACAAGCTTGGGGCATTCCTAGACTGGGTAGTGAAACAGAACAAGCTTGGGGCATTCCTAGACTGGATAGTGAAACAGAACAAGTTGGGGGCATTCCTAGACTGGATAGCGAAACAGAACAAGCTTGGGGCATTCCTAGACTGGGTAGTGAAACAGAACAAGCTTGAGGCATTCCTAGACTTGGTAGTGAAACATAACAAGCTTGAGGCATTCCTAGAGTGGGTAGCAAAACACAACAAGCTTGGGGAATTCCTAGACTAGATAATGAAACACAACAAGCTTGGGGCATTCCTAGACTGGGTAGTGAAACACAACAAGCTTGAGGCATTCCTAGACTGGGTAGTGAAACACAACAAGCTGGGGCATTCCTAGACTTGGTGGTGAAACACAACAAGCTTGGGGCATTCCTAGACTTGGTAGTGAAACACAACAAGCTGGGGCATTCCTAGACTTGGTAGTGAAACACAACAAGCTTGGGGCATTCCTAGACTGGGTAGTGAAACAGAACAAGCTGAGGCAATCCTAGACTGGGTAGTGAAACACAACAAGCTATGGCATTCCTAGACTGGGTAGTGTAACACAACAAGCTGGGGCATTCCTACACTGGGTAGCGAAACACAACAAGCTTGGGGCATTCCTAGACTGGGTAGTGAAACACAACAAGCTTGGGGCAATCCTAGACTGGGTAGTGAAACACAACAAGCTGGGGCATTCCTAGACTGGGTAGCGAAACACAACAAGCTTGGGGCATTCCTAGACTTGGTAGTGAAACACAACAAGCTGGGGCATTCCTAGACTGGGTAGTGAAACACAACAAGCTTGGGGCATTCCTAGAGTGGGTAGCGAAACACAACAAGCTTGGGGCATTCCTAGACTGGGTAGTGAAACAGAACAAGCTTGGGGCAATCCTAGAGTGGGTAGTGAAACAGAACAAGCTTGGGGCATTCCTAGACTGGGTAGTGAAACGGAACAAGCTTGGGGCATTCCTAGACTGGGTAGTGAAACACAACAAGCTGGGGCATTCCTAGACTGGGTAGCGAAACACAACAAGCTTGGGGCATTCCTAGACTGGGTAGTGAAACCCAACAAGCTTGAGGCATTCCTAGACTGGGTAGTGAAACAGAACAAGCTGGGGCATTCCTAGACTTGGTGGTGAAACACAACAAGCTTGGGGCATTCCTAGACTTGGTAGTGAAACACAACAAGCTGGGGCATTCCTAGACTTGGTAGTGAAACACAACAAGCTTGGGGCATTCCTAGACTGGGTAGTGAAACAGAACAAGCTTGAGGCATTCCTAGACTGGGTAGTGAAACACAACAAGCTTGGGCATTCCTAGAGTGGGTAGCGAAACACAACAAGCTTGGGCATTCCTAGAGTGGGTAGCGAAACACAACAAGCTGGGGCATTCCAAGACTGGGTAGTGAAACAGAACAAGCTTGGGGCATTCCTAGACTGGATAGTGAAACAGAACAAGCTTGGGCATTCCAAGACTGGGTAGTGAAACAGAACAAGCTTGGGGGATTCCTAGACTGGGTAGTGAAACACAACAAGCTTGTTGTGTTTCATTCGGGGACTAAGTAGTAAAACACAACAAGCTGGAGCATTCCAAGACTGGGTAGCGAAACACAACAACCTTGGGCATTCCAAGACTGGGTAGTGAAACAGAACAAGCTTGGGGCATTCCTAGACTGGGTAGTGAAACAGAACAAGCTTGGGGCATTCCTAGACTGGGTAGTGAAACAGAACAAGCTTGGGGCATTCCTAGACTGGTAGTGAAACACAACAAGCTGGGGCAATCCTAGAGTGGGTAGCGTAACACAACAAGCTTGAGGCATTCCTAGACTGGTAGTGAAACACAACAAGCTTGGGCATTCCTAGACTGGGTAGTGAAACAGAACAAGCTTGGGCATTCCAAGACTGGGTAGTGAAACACAACAAGCTTGGGCATTCCTAGAGTGGGTAGCGAAACACAACAGGCTTGGGCATTCCTAGAGTGGGTAGCGAAACACAACAACCTTGGGCATTCCAAGACTGGGTAGTGAAACAGAACAAGCTTGGGGCATTCCTAGACTGGATAGTGAGACAGAACAAGCTGGGGCATTCCTAGACTGGGTAGTGAAACAGAACAAGCTTGAGGCATTCCTAGACTGGGTAGTGAAACACAACAAGCTTGGGCATTCCTAGAGTGGGTAGCGAAACACAACAAGCTTGGGCATTCCTAGAGTGGGTAGCGAAACACAACAAGCTGGGGCATTCCAAGACTGGGTAGTGAAACAGAACAAGCTTGGGGCATTCCTAGACTGGATAGTGAAACAGAACAAGCTTGGGCATTCCAAGACTGGGTAGTGAAACAGAACAAGCTTGGGGGATTCCTAGACTGGGTAGTGAAACACAACAAGCTTGTTGTGTTTCATTCGGGGACTAAGTAGTAAAACACAACAAGCTGGAGCATTCCAAGACTGGGTAGCGAAACACAACAACCTTGGGCATTCCAAGACTGGGTAGTGAAACAGAACAAGCTTGGGGCATTCCTAGACTGGGTAGTGAAACAGAACAAGCTTGGGCATTCCAAGATTGGTAGTGAAACACAACAGGCTTGGGGCATTCCAAGACTGGGTAGCAAAACACAACAACCTTGGGCATTCCAAAACTGGGTAGTGAAACAGAACAAGCTTGGGGCATTCCTAGACTGGGTAGTGAAACAGAACAAGCTTGGGGCATTCCTAGACTGGATAGTGAAACAGAACAAGTTGGGGGCATTCCTAGACTGGATAGCGAAACAGAACAAGCTTGGGGCATTCCTAGACTGGGTAGTGAAACAGAACAAGCTTGGGGCATTCCTAGACTGGGTAGTGAAACAGAACAAGCTTGGGGCATTCCTAGACTGGATAGTGAAACAGAACAAGCTTGGGGGATTCCTAGACTTGGTAGTGAAACACAACAAGCTTGAGGCATTCCTAGACTGGGTAGTGAAACAGAACAAGCTGGGGCATTCCTAGACTTGGTGGTGAAACACAACAAGCTTGGGGCATTCCTAGACTTGGTAGTGAAACACAACAAGCTGGGGCATTCCTAGACTTGGTAGTGAAACACAACAAGCTTGGGGCATTCCTAGACTGGGTAGTGAAACAGAACAAGCTGAGGCAATCCTAGACTGGGTAGTGAAACACAACAAGCTATGGCATTCCTAGACTGGGTAGTGAAACAAAACAAGCTGGGGCATTCCTACACTGGGTAGCGAAACACAACAAGCTTGGGGCATTCCTAGACTGGGTAGTGAAACACAACAAGCTTGGGGCAATCCTAGACTGGGTAGTGAAACACAACAAGCTGGGGCATTCCTAGACTGGGTAGCGAAACACAACAAGCTTGGGGCATTCCTAGACTTGGTAGTGAAACACAACAAGCTGGGGCATTCCTAGACTGGGTAGTGAAACACAACAAGCTTGGGGCATTCCTAGAGTGGGTAGCGAAACACAACAAGCTTGGGGCATTCCTAGACTGGGTAGTGAAACCGAACAAGCTTGGGGCAATCCTAGAGTGGGTAGTGAAACAGAACAAGCTTGGGGAATTCCTACACTGGGTAGTGAAACAGAACAAGCTTGAGGCATTCCTAGACTTGGTAGTGAAACATAACAAGCTTGAGGCATTCCTAGAGTGGGTAGCAAAACACAACAAGCTTGGGGAATTCCTAGACTAGATAATGAAACACAACAAGCTTGGGGCAATCCTAGAGTAGGTAGCGAAACAGAACAAGCTTGGGGAATTCCTAGACTGGATGGTGAAACACAACAAGCTTGTTGTGTTTCATTCTGAGACTGAGTAGTAAAACACAACAAGCTGAGGGCATTCCTAGACTGGGCAGTGAAACACAATAAGCTTGTTGTGTTTCATTCCTAGATAGGCCAGTGAAATACAAGAAGCTTGGGGAAATACTGGAGTGTGCACAAAAGGAGCATACTGTTAGCTCAGCAAATCTAATAAAGCTTTCTCTCTTTTCAGTAATCCCTGACAACCACTTCATTACTACAGGTTTTGGAAGAACAATTTTCACCAAAATATTAATATATAAAGTAATGGCATGATCAAAGGCATTCTGAGCATACACGAATTTCTCATAAATATGTAAAAGAGTGAATCACATAAATCTATAAAAGTATATTCTTACTTTGTCCATTGGAAGTGCTCATCAGATAACCTGCAAAGATATTTAAAGTAGAGTGAAAGTTATAAAAATCACTTTGCCTAATAATTGTAAATTAGTTAAACATTTAAAAGAATGAAATAGAAAGACTTGACATAATGCACTTTTCTTTCTTGATTAGGAAGAAGATTCGCACAAAAAGTCAACAAAGTATAATAGACATAAACTCATCAGATAACCTGCAAAGATATTTAAAGTAGAGTGAAAGTTATAAAAATCACTTTGCCTAATAATTGTAAATTAGTTAAACATTTAAAAGAATGAAATAGAAAGACTTGACATAATGCACTTTTCTTTCTTGATTAGGAAGAAGATTCGCACAAAAAGTCAACAAAGTATAATAGACATAAATTGTTTATCAAATGTTTGGAAGAAGATTGAAACTAAACATAACTTGCATGTAATTGCTTAAACATTTGTAAGAAACGTGAGATGAGACAACTTAGCATTTATGTAAGGTGGTCAAATGTTTAGAAAAGGATTCATACAAAAGACAGATTAGCAAAGTGAAAATTATTTTAGCCATGGGGTGCAGATGAATTTTCATGTATATCTCATTCACCATTATAACAATTACAGTTTTGAAAAAACGGAGGACAACAACAACACCTGACTAGAATTACCAGCAAGACATGTATTAATGTACTGCATACTACATACTCATGCTTTATTCTATTTATATCTTATTGTTAACTTTTATGTTGTTGTTTTATGTACTTTTTCATTGTCATAGAGGTAGGGTTATGAGAGCAGACAGCAGCAACATCAGGACATAGGTGTGGGGGTGGGGTGGGATAGGATGGGGGTGGGGTGGGGTAGGATGGGGGTGGGGTGGGGAAGGATGGGGGTGGGGTGGGGTAGGATGGGGGTGGGGTGGGGAAGGATGGGGGTGGGGTGGGGTAGGATGGGGGTGGGGTGGGGTAGGATGGGGGTGGGGTGGGGTAGGATGGGGGTGGGGTGGGGTAGGATGGGGGTGGGGTGGGGTTAGATGGGGGAAACTTGGACATTACCTGATATGAGAACAGACAGCAGCTGCATCTGGTCATAGTGGTAGGGGTGGGGTGGGGTAGGATGGGGGTGGGGTGGGGTAGGATGGGGGTGGGGTGGGGTAGGATGGGGGTGGGGTGGGATAGGATGGGGGTGGGGTGGGGTAGCATGGGGGTGGGGTGGGGTAGGATGGGGGTGGGGTGGGGTAGGATGGGGGAAACTTGGACATCACCTGATATGAGAACAGACAGCAGCTGCATCTGGTCATAGTGGTGGGGGTGGGGTGGGGTAGGATGGGGGAAACTTGGACATTACCTGATATGAGAACAGACAGCAGCAGCATCTGGACATGGAGGGACTGCTTTCCCTTCACAGGAGTCATCTTGATTGTTCCTTTTTCTTTCACGGCTGGGCAACAAAAACAACAAATGCAAATAAATTATTATAGAGGCGGACACACACTAAAAATAAAGAAGAACAACAACAAGAATGTATGTTGTTGAGTATATTTAGTGTACAGTGGAGCCTAGGGTTCTAAATTCTTACTTCACTGTGATCTATTGCACTTCATTGCACTCGATCACTGAGTGCATTTGACTGCATTTGATAGCAGGCAATGTGGAAACACAGCATCTACGAGGTCCTAACATAATATGTAAATTATTGCTTTCATTCAACCTTCATCCAAGTCTTCATTACACTACTAAAGATGTACAACATACAGTGTGGGTGGTAAACATACACCCATTATCATGAATCTTAGGTTTCACAACCCACACTTCATCTACGCACACTCCATGGGCCAGTAATTTTGTCATCACATTCATTAAAGGTGATATTCATAGAAAATCCAAAAATATGAAGATATTCATATCTACAGAAAGCTTATAAGCCATACAATGAGCTTGGGTGACTTTCAAATAATATGTCACCAAAAAAGCGAAATTAGGGTGAAAACAATCACCCTATTCGCTGGGACAAATTTGCCATACGTCATCCGAAACGGCCTTAAGTTATGACGTATGAAACGGGAAGCGTGGCTAGTGCGCCACTTCCGGGTATCGAGTAGGATGCATGTATTACATTGTAAGGCTGAAAACACCGCTTCAACCTATGTGTTATTTTCCCTTACTATAGAATAAATTATAATGCAACATCGTGTGTAAGTTACTTGTTAATATATTTATCTTGATATTCTAAGAAATGTAATATTTGTGAAATAAAAAGGTTGAAAAATGGAGAAAAAAGGTAAAATTATGACTGTGCATGTCCCCGGCTTTGTACAGCAAGCCTGCATACTATGGGGCGATTTTTTACCACCATGTAGTTTCACTTTGCATGACATATTAGTCAGAGACTTTGCCTTTCCACTATGAAAAAAAACAGTTGGTTTTTATTTAATCATTATTATGAATAAAATAAGATTCAAACCAATCGAAGAATAAAAATAGTCGATCGTATCATGGCTAGATTAGCTGGAGAAATCGAGGCAATTCTGCTGTTGTTGAAAATCACGGAAGTACGAACGCAAGTTGAAAAACGGAGATGTTTCGAACGAAAATGTGCAATTGCCAAATAAGTGCACATTTTGTCTAATTTTGCTTCCGAAAATCTCGCATTTTGTTTACTAATGCATAAATAGATAATAAATCGCGCATCCAACCTTCGATAACGCGCACTGAGCAGAAATACGCGGGGGCCCGTTTCAAGGGTAGGGGCCGGTTTGTGGACCACTCATACATACAGTCAAGCTGTCAAGCAAAAAAGTTGAGTTGTAAACAGTTATTTTATGGATATATTGTCACTTTTTCAATGCCAATAATGACATGAATATTGACATTAGGATATTTTTCAGGAAAGGAGAGGACAAATGTATGTAAGATATTGACCATTCAGGAAATATTTCATCGTTCTGAGAGAGTGGAACTGAACATTTGTGTGTAGATTGCAGCTAATCTCTATAGCTGCGTGAAGCATATCCCAGCTGTGACGTACGCACAAAGCCACTCTCCCTTCAGGTGATTTCACAGGTCAGGAGGGAGTCAATTTAGTGAAGTTTGTTTGTCATAAAAAACAAAACTGAACACTTTCATGGCATGTTAGCTGCATTAATTGCTTTAATAACTCATTCAATTATAAAATAAACTATATTTATTCGATTTCATTTCCTATGAATATCACCTTTAATTAATCAACGTACACTACATGGGTCAGTCATGTTGTTATCCGATTCCTTAGAGAATCAATGCACACTACATGGGCAAGTCATTTTGTCATCACATTCATTAGGGAATCAATGCATATTCCATGGGCCAGTCATGTTGCTATCAGATTCCTAGAGTGATTAACACACACTTCATGTCATCATATTCATTGAGATACCAATGGGAAGTAGCACATCCTTTCTGTCAATGCTACATCCTTCCTTCCATACATGTATGTTGATTGTTCAGTGTCATTGCAACCAATACCAGCTTCTGTGAATATCTACCATTCACATTACTTGTATTTCCATGAAAGTTTTCATATGATGAAATTTATTCTATATGTATATAATTTCCATTCACACTACCTGTTCGCCCCAAACTTTCACATATTGATAGACAGAATAATTATTACCTAGCTTATCAAGAAAGAGAGATCTCTTCAGCTTTAATGAATGATCTGGATTGCCATGCAAGCCAATGGATATCGGTCTATTCAGCTTTAGTGAAGGATCAGGATTGCCATGCAAGCCAATGGACATCCGTCTCTTCAGCTTTAGTGAATGATCTGGATTGCCATGCAAGCCAATGGACATCGGTCTCTTCAGCTTTAGTGAATGATCTGGATTGCCATGCAAACCGACGGACATCCATCCCTTCAGCTTTAGTGAATGATCTGGATTGCCATGCAAACCAATGGACATCGGTCTCTTCAGCTTTAGTGAATGATCTGGATTGCCATGCAAACCAATGGACATCCATCCCTTCAGCTTTAGTGAATGATCTGGATTGCCATGCAAACCAATGGACATCGGTTTTTCATGGGGAATCAGAAGATTGTACAGAGTTGTGTGGTAGTTTGGTTGTGTCTGGCCCCAAGAGTGCCAACTCCGATTTCTTGATTCCCCATGAGTGCCAACTCTGATTCCCTGATTCCCCATGAGTGCCAACTCCGATTCCCTGATTCCCCATGAGTGCCAACTCCGATTCCCTGATTCCCCATATGTGCCAACTCTGATTCCCTGCTTCCCCATGAGTGCCAACTCTGATTCCCTGATTCCCCATGAGTGCCAACTCTGATTCCCTGATCCCCCATGAGTGCCAACTCCGATTCCCTGATTCCCCATGAGTGCCAACTCTGATTCCCTGATTCCCCATGAGTGCCAACTCTGATTCCCTGATTCCCCTTTGAGTGCCAACTCTGATTCCCTGATTCCCCATGAGTGCCAACTCTGATTCCTTGATTCCCCATGAGTGCCAACTCCGATTCCCTGATTCCCCATGAGTGCCAACTCTGATTCCTTGATTCCCTTTGAGTGCCAACTCTGATTCCCTGATTCCCCATGAGTGCCAACTCCGATTCCCTGATTCCCCTTTGAGTGCCAACTCTGATTCCCCGATTCCCCATGAGTGCCAACTCTGATTCCTTGATTCCCCATGACTGCCAAGTCTGATTCCTTGATTCCCCATGAGTGCCAACTCTGATTCCTTGATTCCCTTTGAGTGCCAACTCTGATTCCCTGATTCCCCATGAGTGCCAAATCCGATTCCCTGATTCCCCTTTGAGTGCCAACACTGATTCCCTGATTCCCCATGAATGCCAACTCTGATTCCTTGATTCCCCATGAGTGCCAACTCCGATTCCCTAATTCCCCATGAGTGCCAACTCCGATTCCCTGATTCCCCATGAGTGCCAACTCTGATTCCTTGATCCCCATGAGTGCCAACTCTGATTCCCTGATTCCCCATGAGTGCCAACTCTGATTCCCTGATTCCCCTTTGAGTGCCAACTCTGATTCCTTGATTCCCTTTGAGTGCCAACTCCGATTCCTTGATTCGCCATGAGTGCCAACTCCGATTCCCTGATTCCCCTTTGAGTGCCAACTCTGATTCCCTGATTCCCCATGAGTGCCAACTCTGATTCCTTGATTCCCCATGAGTGTCAACTCTGATTCCTTGATTCCCTTTGAATGCCAACTCTGATTCCCTGATTCCCCTTTGAGTGCCAACTCTGATTCCCTGATTCCCCTTTGAGTGCCAACTCTGATTCCCTGATTCCCCTTTAAGTGCCAACTCTGATTCCGTGATTCCCCTATGAGTGCCAACTCTGATTCCTTGATTCCCTTTGAGTGCCAACTCTGATTCCTTGATTCCCCATGAGTACCAACTCTGATTCCCTGATTCCTCATGAGTGCCAACTCTGATTCCCTGATTCCCTTTGAGTGCCAACTCTGATTCCCTGATTCCCTTTGAGTGCCAACTCCGATTCCCTGATTCCCCTTTGAGTGCCAACTCCGATTCCCTGATTCCCTTTGAGTGCCAACTCTGATTCCCTGATTCCCCATGAGTACCAACTCTGATTCCTTGATCCCCTTTGAGTGCCAACTCTGATTCCTTGATTCCCCATGAGTGCCAACTCCGATTCCCTGATTCCCCTTTGAGTGCCAACTCTGATTCCCTGATTCCCCATGAGTGTTCAGTTCAGTTCAGTTCAAATTTATTCAATCAGTCATAAAAAATACATAAATATACAAAATTTGATAAAACATGGGATTAGGAGCCCCTGGAAGTTCAAAGGAACTTGTAGGTGGGGCACCACCATGACATATATAATACAAATCAATTTAAAACATACAGGGAAAGAAAGAGAGAGAGAAAAAAAAAATAACACTAAAGTGCACTGCAAAACACGCTATCCTCGCAGTGCAAAGAACAAATATGGTACATGTATAGTAAAAAGATATTATAGGGACCTACGGTATGCTATTCATTAGTTATTTTGGCAAGATTTTCATATTGACAGAACATTTCATATTTCAAGAGTTTTTTAAATCTATTAACAGTTTTACTTTGTTTAATATCATTATTCAATTCATGCCAACTCTGATTTCCCCGATTCCCCTTTGAGTGCCAACTCCGATTCCCTGATTCCCCTTTGAGTGCAAACTCTGATTCCCTGATTCCCCTTTGAGTGCCAACTCCGATTCCCTGATTCCCCATGAGTGCCAACTCCGATTCCCTGATTCCCCATGAGTGCCAACTCCGATTCCCTGATTCCCCTTTGAGTGCCAACTCCGATTCCCTGATTCCCCTTTGAGTGCCAACTCTGATTCCTTGATTCCCCTTTGAGTGCCAACTCCGATTCCCTGATTCCCCTTTGAGTGCCAACTCTGATTCCCTGATTCCCAATGAGTGCCAACTCCGATTCCCTGACTCCCCATGTGTGCCAACTCCGATTCCCTGATTCCCCTTTGAGTGCCAACTCTGATTGCCTGATTCCCCTTTGAGTGCCAACTCTGATTGCCTGATTCCCCTTTGAGTGCCAGACAAACTTCTGGTCCAAGAGGTTTGTGTGTAATACTTGTGTAAAAAGACTCCCAAGGTGCATGAAGGTTTAATCCTACCTTTGTCAGGTTGTGGCCACCCTCTCCATAGATCGAGTAAGCACCAAGCACTGGCTCGCTGTTGCACGTCCTTGTGTGGGAAGAGGGTGCTCCTCAGGAGAATGATTCTCTAATGACATACAGAAATAACAACAAATACAGAATCTAAAATTACAAACACTTGATGTACATGTACATATCCCATAGAATTTATAACAAACAACATGCATAATACAGAGATGCCAATCTGTTACTAATGACAACAGTATTTTTTTAAGGCTGAACAAATTTTTTTCCTGGAAAAGTTTTTTTTTTCAATTTGCCTCCAGTGAAAGTGTTCACAACATGATTCAGAATGGTAAAATTTTTTAAATACTGCAAGAAAGGAACAGCAAGCACTTCTGTAATACCATAATGATTGATCAGTTTTATTCTAAAATCATTTTAAAATTCTATAACCTCAATAGAAAATAAAATCTTTCAGCACAAAGAAAGAACCTAGAGCATGGTCAGTATTCACACATTTGTAAATGTAAATGCACTTTCACAGACATGATACGGGTCAATCTGCTCTAGTACAGTCTACACATAAATTATGCTTGTGCAAGAAGCTATTATTTGGAATGTGCAAGTTCATGAACCTTTGTAGTAGAACCAAAGGCATTGCACAATACTAGGCCCAAGTCATATCACATTTTTTTATTAAAACCAGTGCCCATTCGATTTGAACAGTCAAGCATTGATGCCCTGTTGAAATTGGGAACTTTCCTATATAAATGAGACGTAGAGTGCTGCCTTGCCATTCGCCCGTTACCCCTAGGATGGGGGAGGCGCAGCAGGCTGCTCACCTACATTTAACTACCACAAATAAAGACAGAAGAAAGAAAAAAATGTTCAATCATGGTATTTCTCTGCCAATAGCCTATCATAGAAAAATTATGTTACATTGCATTTCAAAGTTTGTGATTAATATCATGTTGAAATTGATGTAACAAAAACAAGATAAAGCATCAACAAACCTAAAGGATTACACCTGCTGAACTCCTGTTTGTTCTGCATAAGTGTGCTGCTGACTAGCTAAAGCTGGCAAGACGCAAGCGCCATGTTCGCAAATTAATTACTATAAAAATAAGCTTAAAGATACTTTTACCAATGCCAGTAATGAGAACACGCACAGAGTCCCGATAACATTTGAAAAAAATGCCCACATTTGCAAATTTTGTGTGGATATACACCAATGTAACAGCCATCTGCATACTGATTCACAGAAATCTCAACACGTGCACCAATCAAGGTGAGAACGCTGCCCGTGGCAGACTGCTGAGTCCATCTCAAAATATCACAGATCTATGATTCATTTCTCCGTATGTACGGTACATGTACACTATATTACACAAACCGCTGAAAGGTGACTCAGATATAAGGTAATCCCCGTTTAGAGCGCTACATTATTTGCGATACAGAAACCTAGAGCTCACTGTGTGAATCTGCAAAGCAGCTCTGCAGCGATATGCATGTGCATTTTGCAAAGATCGTTTGACATGAATTTCGGGCTTGTAGTGTAAGGCCGTTGGGGCCGCACGCATGGTGTATGTGTATTTGGGAGTGAGTGAGTTTGTGTAGAAAGGTACAGCTGTACTGTGTTCACTGACATGGCTTAGCTATGGACCATGTTATGCATTCAGCATTCATGCGAATAATAGTAGCTGCCAACAAAACTACCAACCAAATCACAAGCTGTTAGTTTCTATCTTATAAATAGAAAAAAAGACAACATCAGGAGTAGTAAGAATATATTTAAAGAATTTAAACAAATAAGATCTTCTTATGAGACTTTGATTAAACCTGAGATTTCTTATAAATGTATTGTAGACTTTCATCAAAAAACCAGATTGGAAAAAAAATCAAACTGGACCCCAATGGCTACGGTCGGGCACCGGTTCACCAACCGATCCGTCTTGGGCTAAAAACAATACCATGAAATCGTGGACCTATCATGGCTGGACTGCGCTCCGATACACTTCCTTTGACCTATGATAACCGCCGCCTCATAGAAATTCAAGATATTCAGGTGTTTCAAACAATACGCTGTATTTCTAATTACCGGTAGGCAGTGCCTTACTCTGAATAACAAAAGAAAATCTGGTTTGAGAAATATGTCAACCGTTTGCCTTCACTGGGAGTTCATAGCTGATCTTATTACACACACTGGAAATTAGATTGGAGTTAGCGAAGGGAAATTTTGATCAAGGGCACAAACATGTTACACAGAGGGAAAAAATTGATGGTCAATGAATCACTGAGGTAACACCACCCTGGTAATCTTCAGACATTCAGCAACACACATAAAAAGTTCCAGATCATAATCACTGAGGTAACACCATCCTGGTAATCTTCAGACATTCAGCAACACACATAAAAAGTTCCAGATCATAATCACTGAGGTAACACCATCCTGGTAATCTTCAGACATTCAGCAACACACATAAAAAGTTCCAGATCATAATCACTGAGGTAACACCATCCTGGTAATCTTCAGACATTCAGCAACACACAGAAACAGTTCCAGATCATAATCACTGAGGTAACACCATCCTGGTAATCTTCAGACATTCAGCAACACACATAAAAAGTTCCAGATCATAATCACTGAGGTAACACCATCCTGGTAATCTTCAGACATTCAGCAACACACAGAAACAGTTCCAGATCATAATCACTGAGGTAACACCATCCTGGTAATCTTCAGACAATGAATCACTGAGGTAACACCACCCTGGTAATCTTCAGACATTCAGCAACACACATAAAAAGTTCCAGACCATAGGCTATCGCCTATCAATGTTAATCAGCCATCAAAGCTTTCATAGTCAAAAATGTTACGTTCATAAAAAACTGTCCACTTAACGCTGTTATATCATTTCATTTTGTTTAAAATAGTGCCTTTCATATATGTAAATCTACCATAAACAAAGCCCAAGAGAAATTAAACTTGACCATTTGTCCCCAAGTACTCTGGACACACAAGAAACAAATGTGGACACCGAGTTCTGATTTTCTACATGCTTTTTTTTTTCCTGATTGCCAGAAATAATTTTAAAACCATGTCCTAGAATGAAATGAACTTATCGGAAATCAAAGAATAAGTGGAACTTAACATAACATTGCAAGCTCCGTTAATAAAGTTAGATATTTGGTGGACACCAAAGTTATGTATAACAAAAATTGCATTAAATACGTGTAAATGAAAAACGAAAATTAAAAAATAGAAATCAACACAACAGAAATGTAAATTATTACATATATTTTGCATGAAGATAAAAATAAATCATAAAAATTGCATCCAAATAATGAAAATCAGGTATCCAATTAAAGCATGTTTTGAATGTAACAAAAAAGTGCTGAAAATAGGCATTTTTTCATCATTAAATAGCTCCAAAATTGTTAATTTTTACTTAGTGACACTGATACCTTGGTTTGAGCTTCCCCCAATGGTACTTTCTAATATAGAAATGCTAATCCATGTTTGGGTCTCATGGTTTTAGAAAATTAAACAATTTCCCAGTGCTCAATCCAGGTGTACCATTGATCTGAGCCTTGCACATAAAATTGGAGAAAGAATTGGTTTGTAACTTTTTCAGACATCTCCACACATGAAAGCAAGGTTGTTTCCATAGAAAGTGAAACTCTCAATAAACAATTTACAAGATATTTGTCAGGAAATATGATTGCCCAATGTGCGATATAGAGGTATTTCTCTAGAATGTTTTCGACAGTATTCTCAATTTATAAAAAAAACCCAAAGCAACAACATAATCTGAAATTCACAGAATCATATCATTATACGATGTTCTACTACCGCACAAGTATGCACTTCAGTACATGAAGTGGTTCTGAAATTTTGTGCGCATACAATACATGTATATCCTCTGAATGCATCGAAAGTTTGTCATGCTTCTTAGGCGGCAGATCTCCCTTGATCAAAGAGCCAAAAGCGTAAAATATTCCATTGTGATATCAATGCACGTGACTGCTGTAGGAATAAATTACACTTCATACTGACGCCATTCCTTACACCTCTGTGATCAAATGCAGGCTTCTTCATGCCTTTGCATGGACATGGTTGTAAAGCATGCATCATGCTTAGGTACAGTATATTTTACATGGGTGTGTCATTCCAGATACATGTAAGGTGCAATAATGTTGCAATTCATTTCCTCATTGAGTAAGATACAGGTTTCTATGCATCTCATCTCATTGCATGTTTTCTCTGGTGACAATCACAACTGTCCCACACTACATCCAATTCTTTTGTCACCATGGAGTGAGCACATCGTTATGCCAGCCAGTATACACAAACATGCATTCAATAAGGATGGCTAGAGTGGTTTCTGTCCCTTTTTCAACTTCCTTCCTCAACAGTATGAGGTCATGTGTAATTCCCTGAAGCAGGATTTTAGGAATGTTTTTTCATCCATGATATATTTCTTGTTGACAATGATTACAATAACTTGCATTTCCATCAGTTATATGTACATCAGGATGTGGAAAGAACTGACAAGTCTTTACCTCAAAGCTTTCTCAAAATACACATTAGTCATAACAAAAAACCCATATCTACAAAATAATCCCAACATTTGCATCAATTTTGCTGTTGCTTACCGATAGTTGCGTACATAGTACATGTATGAATGGGAGTCACTAAAATGATGCGCTGTTAGCTTCCTCCGTTTTTTCTGGTTATTTTGCTTCTAAACACAACAAAAACAGTAAGTTACCCCTAAGCAAAATAGGATTTATGGAAGAGGTTTGGGCAAAATAATTTGGCAGATTGTTCCTTAATTAATTGACTAACTTTTGTGTGTAAATCACATTAATCCTACTAGTCATGCATGAGTGCGCAAATTTTAAAGGCAAAAATGTCACTTTTCAAAAGTCACAAGGGTAATTGTTTATGCCATTTCAACAGTACATTTTGGCATTTCTTGTGTGATTTCTAAAGCGTATTCACTCAACCATGGCACAAATATGACTTCTTATGTTTACAACAGGTCATGTTACATCTTTGTAAAAATATCCAGAGTTTTATTTGTTTACCAGAATAAAGGGTTTCTAAAAGTTTCAAACGAAAGAGGGATGAGTATTTGTTAAACGGTGCTCATTCAACCAGAACAATGGGTTAAGTGTCGGGATAGGTGTAAACTGCATCTAGAGATGGATGAAAAACAATGAAAGGACATAAATTATGCACTATAAGTAACATTTTTGCCTTTAAAAATTGCCCACTCATGCATGACTAATTGGATTAATGTGATTTTCACACAGAAGTTAGTGAATAAGGAACAATCCTGCCAAATTATGTTACCCAATGTACCTTTTTGATAAAAAGTTATGTTATTTTGCTTGGGGGGGGGGGGGGGATTTACTTTTTTTTGTGTGTTTATTTGGGCAATTGAGACAAAATATGCCAACCATATTCTCCACGGTGCATGCCCAGGTGATGTGTGTGCAACAGTACATGTTCACAGCCTATTGTAGGCTAGTTAAAGGTTCTGTTGTATTACTGTAAAGGGGAGGAGAGGATAGTCAAGGAGACCAAGGAGACTGATAATGTGAGCATTGCTTACTACTTTGCACACCCAAGCTGAGGTTCACCCTCTCCTAATGCCATAAAATGCAATGGCTAAGCTTATGAATGATACTGATGGCTTGGCCAACATGTAGAGTAACCATATAATGTAGCGTGTATAGTCGTATGATACGTGGAGCCCACTTGCTAAACGTTGATATGCACGCTACCTGGCGTGCTGCTGCATCTGGTGACCTTAGGAGAGGGTTAACTGAAAACTGGGTGTGCATAGTAGATGATAATGCACACTTACATTGTACACCGCAGAACTGCTATTTCAGGTCTTTATTCGCCAGCTAATCTTCTTGAGATTCATGCAGCTAAACCATGCAGGCAGTGACTTCATGATTGAATATGTGTGAGTCTAGCCTGAGTACCTCATCTTCTTGAGATTCACGCAGCTAAACCATGCAGGCAGTGACTTCATGACTGAATGTGTGTGCATCTAGCATGAATGCCTCATCTTCTTGAGATTCATGCAGCTAAACCATGCAGGCAGTGACTTCATGACTGAATGTGTGTGCATCTAGCATGAATGCCTCATCTTCTTGAGATTCACGCAGCTAAACCATGCAGGCAGTGACTTCATGACTGAATGTGTGTGCGTCTAGCCTGAGTACCTCATCTTCTTGAGATTCACGCAGCTAAACCAAGCAGGCAATGACTTCATGATTGAATGTGTGTGCGTCTAGCCTGAGTACCTCATCTTCTTGAGATTCACGCAGCTAAACCAAGCAGGCAGTGACTTCATGATTGAATGTGTGTGCGTCTAGCCTGAGTACCTCATCTTCTTGAGATTCACGCAGCTAAACCAAGCAGGCAGTGACTTCATGATTGAATGTGTGTGCGTCTAGCATGAATGCCTCATCTTCTTGAGATTCATGCAGCTAAACCAAGCAGGCAGTGACTTCATGATTGAATATGTTTGCGTCTAGCCTGGGTACCTCATCTTCTTGAGATTCATGCAGCTAAACCAAGCAGGCAGCGACTTCATGATTGAATGTGTGTGCGTCTAGCATGAATGCCTCATCTTCTTGAGATTCATGCAGCTAAACCAAGCAGGCAGTGACTGCATGATTGAATGTGTGTGCGTCTAGCCTGGGTAGCTCATCTTCTTGAGATTCATGCAGCTAAACCAAGCAGGCAGTGACTTCATGATTGAATGTGTGTGTGTCTAGCCTGGGTAGCTCATCTTCTTGAGATTCACGCAGCTAAACCAAGCAGGCAGTGGATTTCATGATTGAATGTGTGTGCGTCTAGCCTGGGTAGCTCATCTTCTTGAGATTCACGCAGCTAAACCAAGCAGGCAGTGGACTTCATGATTGAATGTGTGTGCGTCTAGCATGAGTACCTCATCTTCTTGAGATTCACGCAGCTAAACCAAGCAGGCAGTGGATTTCATGATTGAATGTGTGTGCGTCTAGCCTGGGTAGCTCATCTTCTTGAGATTCATGCAGCTAAACCAAGCAGGCAGTGGACTTCATGATTGAATGTGTGTGCGTCTAGCCTGGGTAGCTCATCTTCTTGAGATTCACGCAGCTAAACCATGCAGGCAGTGACTTCATGATTGAATGTGTGTGCGTCTAGCCTGGGTAGCTCATCTTCTTGAGATTCGGGCAGCTAAACCAAGCAGGCAGTGACTTCATGATTGAATGTGTGTGCGTCTAGCATGAGTACCTCATCTTCTTAAGATTCACGCAGCTAAACCAAGCAGACAGTGACTCCATGATTGAATGTGTGTGCGTCTAGCCTGAGTACCTCATCTTCTTGAGATTCATGCAGCTAAACCAAGCAGGCAGCGACTTCATGATTGAATGTGTGTGTGTCTAGCCTGGGTAGCTCATCTTCTTGAGATTCACGCAGCTAAACCAAGCAGGCAGTGACTTCATGATTGAATGTGTGTGCGTCTAGCCTGAGTACCTCATCTTCTTGAGATACATGCAGCTAAACCAAGCAGGCAGTGACTTCATGATTGAATGTGTGTGCGTCTAGCCTGGGTAGCTCATCTTCTTGAGATTCGGGCAGCTAAACCAAGCAGGCAGTGACTTCATGATTGAATGTGTGTGCGTCTAGCCTGGGTAGCTCATCTTCTTGAGATTCGGGCAGCTAAACCAAGCAGGCAGTGACTTCATGATTGAATGTGTGTGCGTCTAGCATGAGTACCTCATCTTCTTGAGATTCACGCAGCTAAACCAAGCAGGCAGCGACTTCATGATTGAATGTGTGTGAGTCTAGCTTGAGTACCTCATCTTCTTGAGATTCGGGCAGCTAAACCAAGCAGACAGTGACTTCATGATTGAATGTGTGTGAGTCTAGCCTGGGTAGCTCATCTTCTTGAGATCCATGCAGCTAAACCAAGCACACAGTGACTTCATGATTGAATGTGTGTGCGTCCAGCCTGGGTAGCTCATCTTCTTGAGATTCATGCAGCTAAACCAAGCAGACAGTGACTTCATGATTGAATGTGTGTGCGTCTAGCCTGGGTAGCTCATCTTCTTGAGATTCATGCAGCTAAACCAAGCAGGCAGCGACTTCATGATTGAATGTGTGTGTGTGTCTAGCCTGGGTAGCTCATCTTCTTGAGATTCACGCAGCTAAACCAAGCAGGCAGTGACTTCATGATTGAATGTGTGTGCGTCTAGCCTGAGTACCTCATCTTCTTGAGATTCATGCAGCTAAACCAAGCAGGCAGTGACTTCATGATTGAATGTGTGTGCGTCTAGCCTGGGTAGCTCATCTTCTTGAGATTCGGGCAGCTAAACCAAGCAGGCAGTGACTTCATGATTGAATGTGTGTGCGTCTAGCCTGGGTAGCTCATCTTCTTGAGATTCGGGCAGCTAAACCAAGCAGGCAGTGACTTCATGATTGAATGTGTGTGCGTCTAGCATGAGTACCTCATCTTCTTGAGATTCACGCAGCTAAACCAAGCAGGCAGCGACTTCATGATTGAATGTGTGTGAGTCTAGCTTGAGTACCTCATCTTCTTGAGATTCGGGCAGCTAAACCAAGCAGACAGTGACTTCATGATTGAATGTGTGTGAGTCTAGCCTGGGTAGCTCATCTTCTTGAGATCCATGCAGCTAAACCAAGCAGACAGTGACTTCATGATTGAATGTGTGTGCGTCCAGCCTGGGTAGCTCATCTTCTTGAGATTCATGCAGCTAAACCAAGCAGACAGTGACTTCATGATTGAATGTGTGTGCGTCTAGCCTGGGTAGCTCATCTTCTTGAGATTCATGCAGCTAAACTAAGCAGACAGTGACTTCATGATTGAATGTGTGCGTCTAGCCTGAGTACCAGGCTGTTGGACATTTGTAATCCTGAGCAGCAAATAAAGTCTAGCACTCAAAGACTAGTCATTGTATCATTCTTCTCTTCTCTTAGTTCATCTCTTTCTCTTGGGGGAGCTGGGGGAGAAATAAGGAATTATAAGCCTACTACAGCCAGACATTTTTAATGAATAGTTTGATTTTCATTGCACATATTGTACATTGGTACTGTAAGGGTTTGATAGTGATGTTGGATCGTGATGTTTGATCGTGATGTGCCTAGACGCTAGATAATTGTTCACAGTCCAGGATGCGTTTATTGCGGTAAATGTAACCTGTGCAAGGACTATCAGTTCACTAGATGGTATCGTACGCATGCATGTAGAATAGGCAACTTATTTAACACATGCACCACACTCTTCACTGTACATGGCATGTGCACAACTTGATCTACACTGTATGCACACACTACACTGTGATTGTGAATGAACTTTGTACTGGTGGTCTGCTTGCTAGTCCACTCACACACCTCTATTGTGCTGTGCATTCAAGTACTACAGAGATTCCCTGCTTCATGTGGAAATCATTTCCTCCTTTCAGGTATGCTTTTGTAAGACCAGTATACCAGTTCATGTACATGATGCACTACAGTGCAAATTGTATTTTTCTGTAAGTAAGTTTCATGAAGTACACGTTATGTGATATCATGGGCATTGACATCGATAGATGCTGTCTATACTCATTAGCATACTGTACATAAGTACTGTAAGCAAGGGGAAAGGCCTTCACAATAAATAAGCGGTTTTCGTAATGTATTCCCAACTCTCCCCCTCACTGCGTAGTAACGCGCGATTTCCTTCACCTGTATCTAGCGATTCAGTTTGAAAAGATGGAACGCACTCTGAATCTAGTAGTTGTTGCTACTCAGACAAACCTCGGACAAACTTTGGGTTTGCCATTAGTAACATATTGTTTGAACTACACTAATAAAACTTTCATACATGACGAAAATGGTCTACTGTAACTGTTCAATATCTTGCAACCAGATCCTAAATAGTTGGGATTAGAAATACCTAGCAGCCTGAACGCCAAACTACCTTATGCAACACTAGTGCCATTCTCATTGGGCTTAAAAAATCCGAAGTTAGAAAAATCGCGAAGTTAGGATGAAAGTTGCCTAGCAACCGTACCAAAAGCCGAACGGTCCTATTGTCCCGGTCCCCTAACTTCGCGATTTTTCTAACTTCGCGATTTTTTAAAGCCCAATGAGAATGGCACTATAGAAGCAATATCCAGATAATAGCATGTAAATTTGTAGCTTTAAAAACAATTAATACAACCAGAAAATCTCACACACAAACACAACTTATTGAAAAAAACTGTACATTCCACATATGCTGTTGAACAAATCCACATCAATGCACATATTCATATTTTGATGAAGTGTTCATTTTGCCAAATATGCCAAATATTCCCCTGAATGAAAGACAGAAGTTCCACACCTGTCTGTAGACTTACCTCTTCTGTCTACAGCTTCCCATAGACCTGCTCACATGTTGGTCTGAAGTGCTCTGAGTATATGCAGTGTGTGGGTGCACGAAGGTATGGCAGTCCAAGATGGATAAAGAACTTGTCTGTCTGTAGTCTTAGCCTGCTTCGTTGTCACATTAAGTGTGAGTAGAGATTGATCTGGAAAAAAAATACATGTAACCTTGTCAGACAAAGAAATCACCAACTCATTTCACTTTGGGCAATTCTGTGAAAAAAGATACCCAGGGATGAAATAATCATTTATTTTAACCTGAAAATATCAAGAACGGTCATATCTTGAAAAAAAAAAAATGAGTCTCACCTGATTTCGCGATCAATTGACATGCAGAAATAAAGAAAATAAGAGCAACTCAAACCAAAATAGGACAAATAGGACTCTTCCTTGAAGGGTTACTAAACTAGAAAAATAAGTCCCCACTAATCTATGTAAAATTATCCACTAAAAACGAATTTCACATTTGTTTGCCGCAATAGAGGCTCATTTTGATGAAAATTTGAAAAAACATATACCTCCAAGTGACGTCAGAGGAGTCAAAGGCCATAAAAGACTCCGCTGTTAAACTTAGATTGTACGGAAGTCAACAATAGACCATTTTCATAATGTATTCACAACTTACCCCCCTAACTTTGTAGTAACGCGTTATCGCATTCACCTGTATCTTGTCATTCCGATTCAATGGATGGAATGCACTTTGAATCTATTAGTTGTTGCTACTTGGACAAACCTCGGACAAGCTTTGGGGTTCCCACTGGTAACGTATTGTTTGAACGGCGTGAATAAAATTTGCATACATTACGAAAAAGGTCTATTAGAAATTATTGTTGACTCCCGTACAATCTAAGTTTAACAGCGGAGTCTTTTATGGCATTTGACTCCTTTGACGTCACTTGGAGGTGTGCATTTTTTCAAATTTTTGTCAAAATGAGACTTTATTGCAGCAAAAAATGTGAAATTCGTTTTTAGTGGTATAATTTTACATAGATTTATTGGCACTTATTTTTCTAATTCAGTAACCCTTTAACAATTGAAATGGTGTGTTCATTAAAATACACCAGTTGTGTTAAGATCTAGGTGTGATTTGCATGTATAAATTTCTAAAGCAAAAATCATCACTATGAAATGACTTTCAGGTATTATTCATGATCATATTAAGGGATATTGTGGAATCTACGAGATGACGGTACACTTCCTTTTTATGGTCTTGTGTATGCTACCATCTCGCTCATCGATATTTATGAAAAGGGTGCACACAAATAAAACAATGTGAGTGCATCATGAACGACCATAGCATGAATGTTTGGTAGGAGTATCAGTTGTTCCCTGAGCCGCAAACTTCCCCCTTGCTACATATAGCCAAGGACCCTATTACCAATCAGTCAATGTTTTTGCTACACGAAGTAAATTGGCACACATTTGAGAACTGCAAAGGTTGCAGAAATCCATTTAGAACCTTTACGTACTTATAATTGTGATATGCCCCAAATATTGGAATTAATCTAGCCTTTTAAGATTTAATGGTAATGTTGATAAAAATTTTAATGATTTAAAAGTTACTATGTCAACATTTGCAGGCAAATTAAACACAGAAATTCACGAAAATATGCAGCGCTCCAATACTTTTCTGAAGCAGAAAATTTCAGAGCTCAATACTTGATCAATTTTTTCTATTGGCGTCTGTTTAGCGAATCTAAATTTTTTTGAGAATCAAGGCTTCTCGACAATTTCGTGAATGGTTAAATCCATGATTGTGGACTGGACTACTTCTAAAAAACCTGAGAAATACCGGAATATGGCGTATAAAGCACTGGGAATCCAATCTGGAATGAACCTTTCCATAGGAATTTGGACCGAAGAGGCATTGTGCGAGAACATTGAGAAAGCTCCATTCCGATTGTTGTGAAAACCTAAGTCGGATGGACATAGAATTTCCACAGCATCTTATTCAGAATTTTGCGAACAAATTACAATAAAGACTGTGAGGATTTGGAGTATTGTTTTTGAAATTAAGAAGAGCAAAGCTTGACTGATCGGTAATCGGTATACTGTCCTCCATGTATACTGTGTAAGTTCTTGGAATCGTCTACATGTATCTTCTAGTGAGTGTCTTGTGTGGCGGGCTTTTGCTTTAAAATTGCTAGCTAGCCAAGTAGCCAGCCTCGTGCCTGCCGCGCTGGCGCAACTAGTAGCTAGCACGTACAAGGTGTATGCATCCACGTTATGTAGGTTGGGTCTGACGTTTATTCACTGGTTTGATAGGTTCGTCTTTTGACTGACGGAAAGCCAGACTTTGCCGTAATTTTTGTTTTAATCCCCCAATCTATGCTCCGTTTAGTACAGTAAATGAAGGATGGGCGGTGCTTAGAGCACGCAAAGCAGGTCAGTACTTCCCTGATAGGAGTTATGCCACTGGTCCTGGTACAGAATGTGAGTCTGAGTGAAATGAAGTTCATTGTTCAGGATCAAACAAGGTGTCAAGGTTCTTGAGCAAACACTAGCCAGCAAGGTTGTTGCCACAGTGTTTGAGTCTGGGTATTAAACTCCATGTTTCATGACAACCGTCAACAGTTGATGAATCCTCAAATGATGCATTGGGGGGAGATTGGGTGGATGGTACAGGTAGACAATTTGGCTGTTGTCAATTTTACTGTTCAATGGTAATCGATTGATAAGACTCATCTTCATTGGAGCTATATGTGTACAAAGGGAATAGAGTTTGATCCATACAACAGTGGCAACACCATGGCCATGCCATGGTGAGCACTTGGGATCAAGTCTGATAGTCAGGTGTGTAGCATACACCATCGACAAAGATCTACTAGTACAGCTTACAATGGTCTAAGTCTGGCAAGTTTCTTGGACAAGTAAATCTAGAGACCTCTAGGCCTTCAACCATGCAGGACTTCTCATGAGCTTGACCAAAAAATCAGTCTCTGTAGAGGATATTGGATCCACTGAGATTGAATCTGGTTCCTCTGAAATCCTGAATGCCTATTCGGGGTATGTCCACAAATGCAATTTCAATGCGACGGTTATTCCTGTCTACTCTAGTCATAAGCAAGCTTCTGTTCCGGAGTACTTCTCGCTTGGCAATGGTCCAGCCCTCTGCATTAATTTTAAAATGTTGAGCGGTTGATTCAGGCCAGAATCAATAGATTCCTGTCCTGACAAGGATGGTTCGGGGGTCTATCTACATGGTAGATAGGTAGGTAGGTAAGTGTAGCCATATACTTTGGCACTTATTTTATGAATTTTAACCCTAAACCTAACCCTGACCCTAACCCTTACCCTAATTCTAAACCTAACCCTGACCCTAACCCTAGACAACTTCTTTGCCATTGAATTCGTTCAAAAAAGTGATTCCTACGTCTGCATTCGCCCGTTTACTTTAGCTAGGCCCTAGCCTAGCCGGTCTAGCCATGGGACTTTTAAGCGGCTAGCTACCCGTGACTAGTCGCGTAGGCTCCCGTGGATGCACTTATGAACTAGCGCCAGCTAAAAGGGCATGATGGGCTACGACTTACTTTGAAGTAAGGAAGTCGAGATTAGCAGTGATTATATTAGTTGGTTTCAGCAATTCTGTCACTCAAATCTCAAATCTATTGCACATATTTACGTAAAATATATACTTGAATAATTCCGTAGTTGGTTTGAAGATAGATTTAGGCCTAATCCATGTTGCATTTTTAAAAATTGTTTTCGACCTAAAGTGGTTCAGAATCGCATGACAGCAGCCACGATGCAAAACTTAATGCGCATCGCGCATCCTTCATAGTATACGTTTTTGAAGCAGCCAAGATGGCAGCCTCGGCGAACCGTATTTGTGACAAAGATCATGATCATATGTGAAGAGGAAATATGTAACGTTGCTTAGCATTTTCAAACAATTTTATAGCTCAGATATACATTCAATACATTTAGCCATTTATATGTGATAAATGTACTTGAAGTGAGTAATTTATTCATGTGCACGGGTTCATTTCATCTGGTCCGACTACTGACAGTAGTCGGACCAGACATGCCAGGAAATTGGTGGCGAGCCCTCAGGACGCTCCCGCGCAGCGGGAGCAGTCCCGGGGCTAGACTACGACTAGACTAAAAAGGGATAGCTTGCCGCAGAACCATGGCATGCATTGCCATTTTATCATGGATATCCTAGCAAAAATGCTTATTAGAACGAAATGGTAAATGAACTACAAATATTTTTTTTTCACCAAATCACCATAAAAACAAACACAAATTTGACCACAAAAAGCCCATCGACAATACACGGAACGGTGCGGCGTTTAATAGGGCCACACTCTGATCGTCAACAAATATTGACAGGCTAACAGTTTTGCACTGAAAATACAATTAGGCCTTCTTGTCAGTGTTTACTCAAAATGTCTCTGTAATATGATTTTGAAAATATAAAGTATGAAAGTAAATGTGATTTAGTGTAAGAGAATATCGAAATACCTATCCTATAGTTGTTTTCATTTCAAATCGGAGGTGCGGCGAGAATCCCCCCCCCCCCCCCAACATACTTTCCTGCCAGCCTGTAGAAATTTGATTAGTTCTACAAATACATGCATCTAGATCTAATCTAATTCTTTACAGACAAGAGTCTAGTTCTACAAAGAAGCCAGGGTGGACGACGGGGACGTGCAGCTCCTATTCCATCCCAGAATTCTTCTTCGACCTGCAACAAGCCAACAAACAGCTGCAATACGCGTTACGCTATTCAGATAAGGCATAATTTGACAAAATAAACCATGGCATAAATTCCTCTTGATATCACACAATCAAGAGTGTAACCGTGGCATCACATATCGTCAAGTATCTTGTTTTCGTGAAAAATGCGTAGAAATCATGAAAATAAATCGTTTAACGTACCCGGAAGTAATGTAGAAAAAATCCAAAGAGTATAATGATGCGAGACCACCGGCTAGGTGATGTGCCACTGCACTGTAGTGGCATGTGTACTGCAAGCTGTAAGCTTGAACGATCAGAGGCATATAGTGTACGTGTACGGTACTACAAGGCCACCAGTGGACCGTTTTCGATTCCTCGTCTGTTATGGTACATGTACTATGCGAACCCTGTATCTAAATCAACGATGAGGGCTCACCCAGAACACCCCTCAGCTCACTGAGCACAATTTTTTCACTGAGTGAATTTGTGGAGTAGTCGGAATCCGTGGGGCAGAGAAGATAGTGTACGCTGTGAACAGAGAAATACGGTCGACAAAATTACACAATCTGGGCTAGAAATGTACATTTGTGTTCGTATCTGATTTATGCGATACGCCCATGCAGGAACAAAATCCAATTGATTTCCCTATTGAAACTATTAGCCAACTGGTTTCAATTCTAATAGGGAAAACGAAACATTTCCTGTTAAAACCAGAAGGATTTCCAGTTGAACCATAAGGATATTGAACTGAAACCAAAAGGTTACCCAGTCGAAACTAGTCCAATCGCTCAAAATGTATCAAGCACCATGTATGCACAATGAATCGGCCATGATTGCTACCTGAAAGCTGTTAAGCATTAATTCAATTGACAGATGCATGGATTCCACTTTGGATCTTTACTAGTATTCTTTTAGAAGCTATCAGAATGTTTTGTTTTTGTATATATTCAGGTGTAGCCTATCTGTGTTATATATTTCAATTATTTTCATTAAAAGGCATTCCAGAATGAATACTTTGAACCAAAACGTATGGAACTTAAAGGGTTACTACATTAGAAAAATAAGTTCCCACTAATCTATGTAAAATTATCTACCAAAAACGAATTTCACATTCGTTTGCCGCAATTTTAAGTCTCCTTTTGACGAAAATTTGAAAAAAAAAAAAAAAAAAAACGCATGCCTTCAGTGACGTATGAGAAGTCAAAATGCCATAAATGCCAACGGCGTAAATACAATGTTTTATTAACGCCATTCAAACAATACGCTACCAATGGGAACCCCAAAGCTTGTCTCAGGTTTGTCTGAGTAGCAACAACTAATAGATTCAAAGTGCATTCCATCCGTTGAATCTGAATGACAAGATACAGGTGAATGCAATAAAGCGTTACTACGCAGTTAGGGGGAAAGTTGTGAATACATTACGAAAATAGTCTATTGTTGACTTCCATACAATCTATGGCATTTTGACTTCTTATACGCACTGGAGGTGTGCGGTTTTTTTTTTCAAATTTTCGTCAAAATGAGACTTTTTTGCGGCAAACAATGGTGAAATTTGTTTTTAGTGGATAATTTTATATAGATTAGTGGGAATTTATTTTTCTAGTTTAGTAACCCTTAAAATTGTTTTTTTATTATCCGATGTCATTTCATTTTCAAACATTTTAGTCCTATTTTTTTCTCCATTCTCCGTAGAACTCATTAAACACACATTTTCCTATGTCTCTGTAGGCCTTTATGTCTAGCTAGCTAGCTAGCCATATTAGGCTTAAACCGTTGAGTATCCTGGCATCGATCTTTTTGGTTGAACTTATGGAATGTTAACTTTAAGGCTAGGGAGACTAGCCTAACGATTTGGAAATGATGTTAAAATAAATTGTGTTTATGATAACAAAATGTACAAGTGGTTTAGTATAAAAGAATTAAGTACCGGTATGAAATCACAGTCTTCGATTTTCAAAGGTGGTTATCATTACATTATAAATGACAGCTGCAGGCCATGCTTTATTCAAGTAACTAGATTATGTTAAGTGAAAAGGGTACAAGGTTTGGTGACGTACGATTGGGGGTGATTCATAAATATTTTTTTGTGAAAAAAATTCAGGTTAAGTCAAGGATGATTATAACAAATAAAGAGAGTGGTCTGGACAGTACTCTACATGCCGCTAAGCTAGGTTAGTTAATTGGGTGTTCGTGATAACAAACAAGTGTCAAAGTTGTCAATGCAATTATTCATATGCCAAAGTCATATCATATTCGAGTCAAAGGAACATGTATTAATATCGTACTAAGGGTTTTCGATTTTCCAAAGTGCTTATGGTATCCTAGACATATTAGGCTACACTTCCTGTTTCTTAGGTAACTTGACATGTTTAGAAGGAAGTGGAAGGTTTGGAGACGTTTGGAGATGATTTTTAAACGTTTTTTTTTTTTTAACTATACAGGTGACGAATGTCCGGGATATTGAAATGACAAAGACTTGTCTGACGACTTGGAAATAACACAAAGATTGGTGTCTAGAAGTTGAAAGCAATGTTTATTTTACACGTAATAATGTTAAAAATATTGCTTTATGATAATTGATGTGAAGTTTAATGAAGATTATAGACGATTAAGTATTAAGTCATATAATTTGTAGTCGTCTCGGAAAGAAAATAAACAGTAAACGAACGTCCAGGATAATAACTATTAGCCTATGTTGGAAAATCACTTGTCGACTTTGAAATGACATAAAGTTTTGGTATTTTAATTGTTTCTGATAACAAAGAGTTTATTAAACACATAAAAGTTATGATATTTGAAAGCAATCAGTACTACTTCTATGAAATGACGGAGTCTGATTTTCATTGATGCTTTGTGACATTATGACTTAAAAGTGGACATGCAATTACACGTCGTAAAAGTAATGAGACGTGTGCAATGAGAAAAGTGTTAAGTTGTTTTGATCATTATAGACACTCAACGAGGTAGAAATATACACTCTCGATCAGAATGCTGTAACTCAGGACCAGAGAATCACCTACACCAACCAAACGATGCATGTACTCCACATTTCCTGATACAAATGGTTACCCAAGGAGAGTACCCTCACCAACCTGTGTATATCCCGATCCCGCAGTCGGAGAACACGACGGAGCAGACGACGAGGAACAAGGAGAGCTCTCGAAAGATGGAATGGAACCACGCCACTCCCACCTCGCGAGCACCACCGTCTATATCCAGGTGGACATCAGGCGAGGCCCCCCTTCACTTAATTTGCCCCCTTTCTCCTCCCCTGGCACCCCCAATCACACCCCAGATTATCTGATTCGAAGTGTAAAGGGTGCCAAAATAGAATACGTGTCGATCAAAAACAAAAACAAAAAACATATCATGTTTCACGTGTAACGATTTGTGGCACCGGAAGTGTATTTACCTTTATCGCATTATGAGACTCAGCCATCTGGAGAAAGAGACTGGCACTGTGACAGGTGTGCTGGTCGAGACATTGAACTTGTTGATATCTCTAATAATGATTTTGTTTCATTGCAGGCTAGCTACCCAGGACTCAAACCAGCGCATATAAACATACATAGTCTACCAGATAAACATGATCATTTGAGGGAAAAACGGATAAAGCAACAAAATTTTGCAGCATGCGCGCGCCCGCACGGCTAGCTGCGCACATCGATCGCTTACCTAAACCTACGCTTAATGCATTCATGGCCGGGATCGATTAGATCTCTTGGATTTCGTCCTGCAATACTGCTAATTAAAATGAGATGCTCAGTTATTATGAGTAATATCTCTAACGACATTTTGATAATCAATCAGCATGAAGATACAAACATTTTGCTGAACTCTCTTCGATAGACTGAACAGGCTAGGCGCTATATGATTTGCTTTACAAGCCGTGGCCTGTGGCCAAAGCTACGCGCAAGGCCAGGCCGAGTCAGTAGTGAGGCTAGCTGCAGTGCATAACGTTAGATAGTTGACATCTATTTTGTCCTGTGTTAAAAAGGCAAAATGCTTGTGAAATTGTTTACTTTCAAAATGTATTCTAAGCCTATGCAGTCATCACAAATACAATGTGTATGTGGAGTAGAACTAGAACTAGAGTAGAACTAGAATTGTTCGACTTACAACATGTTAAAGCATGCAATATCTCTATGATATATTGTGAGTACCTCCCCCCGCCCCCCGCCCCCCCCCCCCCTTTCTGGGGCGGGGGGAGGTATTCACAATTGTTTCCCACGGGGGTGGGGGGGGGGGGGGTGGGGGTGCCGCTGGAGCCACCAAACTCGTACCTATCATTTTGGCGGAAAAGGGTACCAATTATTGGGGGGGGGGGGGGGGGGGAGTAGTCAAGAAAACGATGTTTTGTATGCTTGAACGACAAAATGGGCGCAAATATTTAGTATTTAAAGAAAAAATACAAAAGGGGGATGTGTCCAAGGATTTTGAAGTTCATGCTCTTTGTTTAGGGATTTTTCTCAAAATAGTTATCTATTAAAGCAGCACATCCGTGTATGCCCTACACCGCGTGAACGAAGCCCCCCCCCCCCCCTACATGAATATGGAATACTGAATTTGGAGGGAAACATCGTTCTGCGATGTTTTATTGTATTTAATTTTAATAGATTATTTGTGCGTTTGTAAGCACGTTTCAAAACGCAATTCTGATGCATGTTTCAATTGTGTTTGACTGAAGTGAGGTAGTATTTTTGTGCGTCAACGTGTGTCAAATGCAATGTATTATTTGCGTCTTTTGCGCTTTGTGCCAGCGTGTACACATGTATGTTTGTTTTGTTTGTGCGTATGTGTGTATGCACGTATATAATGTGAATGGGTATATTATTTGTGTGAATATATGTGAGTATGCATCTGTGTGTCTGTGTGCGCGCGTAGATCACACGAACTTTAATGTGTTTTGCTGGGTTTGTATGTACTTTTTGCGTCTTTTTGATCGGCGTGTGCACGTGTATGTGTGTATGTGTGTGGTCGGGTTTCTGTATCTGTGTGCATAGTGAAACACCCTTACAAAAATGTCCTGTGGTAATACCACAGGATTGTATCACAGGATTTACCACAGGAATATTTCTGTGGTAAATGTCCCAATTTCGTATAGGAATTATGTGGTAATACCACACATCAGTACCACAGGAAATACCACACAGACAAATACCACAGGATATTCCTGTGGTATTTTTTTACAAATACCACAGCAATTCCACACAGCAGTACCACACAACAGTACCACACAGGAATACCACACAGCAGTACCACAGGAAATACCACACAGCAGTACCACACAGAAATACCACACAGCAGTACCACACAGAAATACCACACAGCAGTACCACACAGAAATACCACACAGAAATACCACACGGAAATACCACACAGCAGTACCACACAGAAATACCACACAGCAGTACCACACAGAAATACCACACAGAAATACCACACGGAAATACCACACAGCAGTACCACACAGAAATACCACACAGCAGTACCACAGAGAAATACCACACAGCAAAACCACACAGCAGTACTGTGTGGTATTCCTGTGATACTCCTGTGTGGTTTTGCTGTGGTACTGTGTGGCATTGATGTGGCACTCCTGTGTGTTACTGATGTCGCACTGCTTTACCGAAGCACTACCACATCATAATACCACATATCAATACTACATTGGTTAAGGAACTTGTTCTGTAATCTTTTAATAAAAGAGAAACAAATATGACAAATGCTTTGATTGATATAAGGATACATGTATATCAGAAAGCTATGATACAATAAAAGCATGTCATCATTCACTGAATACTTTGGTCATGATTTTTGTTTGGACACACACTTGAAAAAAAGGCAGGTTAAATTATTAAAGAGTTACTGCACTCTAACACCGTAACAGCAAGACTTGACTTCGAAATACATGTACTAGTAGTAAGGTGACAATCCACTGTATGCACAAGAAAAAACATATTGCAGTAATTATACCACTTTATAAAAGAAAACTATAGACCTACATGTACTTAGCAGGTAAAAAGAGAACTAGATGTACATGTAGATCATCCAAATCCACTCCTAAATTTTCCACCTAGAAGCTAGTTCCAGGTTTGCATGCAACATTTCAATTGATAAATTCAAGATTTATTCACTAATGTCAAAGGAAACACTATGTCCAAGTATATACAGTATGTACAGGTTTTCTAATTATTATAGAAGACAATTGTACACATTTCATTTCTAAACAAAACTGAAGATCTAACAGTGTTATACATGTACACCCCCCCCCCAAAAAAAAAACAAAAAACAACTAAACATTTTTAGTGCACATGTACATATTTTCATCACAGTCTACCCGCACCCCCCTCCTCCCTCCCTTATAACGAGCACTGATACAAGATCTCATTATAACAAGGCAGTTCTTCCAGTCCCAATTTCAAGTATGTGCACATGTGCCTATTTGTTCCATATTTAAAGATGCATCACGGTCACGGCCCTGCTTTTTTGCAGGGCCAAATAATCCTGGACTGTACCGTACATTGAGCTAACCAACTTTGGTAAAAACCAATGTAAACAGAAAGTGGTCCATAGCCCCGTACTACATGTAGTTCTATGTTAAAAAACAAATATTAATCGCCTGTGCTCATGATGGAAGCGTGCGACTCCTGTTCTTTCCAGTCAACTAGAACAGTCGATCTCCCACAGTCAGGATCTGTACGAAAGAAATTACATAAAAAAAAGACAATGACAAATGACAATGAACAAGACAATGCTTGTAATAGAAAAGAAATCTACTGATACGCACATGTATCTAACATGAGTGCTTAATGATTATGATAGATGTAATGATTGTAAGTAATTGGCAGCGCCAGCATGTACTGTGTCATTTGGCAAAACTTTAATTGATTGTGAACACAACTAAAATCAATTATTGCCACGTCATATGCCCATTTATGCATGCTTATTGTGTTGATGATGTTCAACTAATTTTAATCAATTTAAATTGCCATAACTCATAACAATGCACCTAAGTTTGCTAGACATTCTCTCAAAAGTAAAATAATACTATCAGCGTGTACTCCAATTCAAAAGCTTTATTGAATAAAGTATTAGTTTATACACAGCATTGACTATGGAAAAGTGAATTACATAAAAAGAATTCTAATTACAAACCTGTCTTCTTCCAGGACATGTACAGATAATATGAGCCCCTTCACACAGCTATCTAGGGAGAATGCATCCTTCCTCTTGGTGGTGGCTAGCCTCCCTTCTTTTCCTTTTCAGGGATGTACATGATTTGTAGCTCCACATACACATCTGAAGAAAAAAAGGAAATAAATTTGTGATGATCATCATAAAATATACACTGTGTGAATACCTTGTCTTTTGAAACAGGTAACAAATTTGTCTTTCATCATTGAATAAGATGTACATGTAGACCGATTTACAGTCACGATTTACGGTCACCCCATCATACAGCACAACGAACAACTGTCCATAGACTGTGTACAACGGATAGATCGTCTCCACACAGTGATTCGGAGACCGCTGATTGGTCAATCGCGCAGATCATGTCATGACCATGTGATTGCCAAAATAATTCCTTCAGACTGCGTGCGGAATTATCGATAGCGATAACGATAACCGGTCACATTGTGTACGCGGGAAATGGTCTTGGTTCGTGATCGGATCACTCCGATATTGATTGAAAATAATCGAAACTCTGCAATTTCATGCATATTGACGCAACGCTCCGAAACCCGGAAGCCAATTGAGTTTGCGCACGTTGCGATAGACTCTATAAATTCCAACGAACACGATGCCATATTGACGCTAATTCTTAAGATTTTGATGGAAAAACAAAAAGTAATCGAAATTCGCTTACCTGTGCACATTGACAAATTGTGTACAACAGATAGCGGAGCGTGGTCGCTAGTGGTCGTGTACATTTTTGCTTATTACATTTTTTTTTTTATAGAGAATTGCACACTTGTTTTGCTGGAATACTGTGTGGGGAAATAGAAGGCTTGCACTGCGCATGTTTACTATATTTTCATTCATAAATTGGCTCTCGGCAGTGGCTGGATAACATCATGTTATAAGCAAAAATGTACACGACCGCTAGCGTTCACCCTCCGCTATCCCTTGTACACAATACGTGCCTTTACGAATCTTGCATCGCAATGCATGATGGGACGGAATTCTAGTACGTGAGCGTTCAGTGATCGCTGCGGTCATATTGTTTACAATGCTCATGACGCTAGCCGCGGCGAGCGCGAAGTTCAATATTATATTCATGTTACAGATTTGTTATGTGGATCGGTTCCGATGCGATTACTTTCAGTAAATCTCAATCATATTTTAACGATAAGAACTTTGTTTCGTATTATTGTACTTTTTATTTATTTATTTATTTAATTTCACACATAATTTTTCATATCACAACACACACATCTTTGCATATATGGGACTACCACCCGAGTCTCGAAGACGTCTCGAAGGTCCCTCTCTTTGCTTATTATTTTCTCAACAAACCCTCTATAAATCATTACTTAGATAGGCCTACAATAATACGAATCAAAAGTTATCATCGTAAAAATACAATTCAGATTTACTGAAAATTATCACGCCCGAACCGATCCACATGACAAATCTGTAACATGAAAATGACATTGTCGTCAATAACCGCAGCGGTCACTGAACGCTCGAGTACTAGAATTCCGTCCCATAATGCCTTGCGATACAAGAACCATAGGTATGTCTTTGTCAGGTTATTATGCACTTTACCGACTAGATCTAGATGACGTAAGGCACTCGTTGCTAACCTTTTTAACCTCGTTGCTAGAGGAGGGACTCAAGTCGGTAAAGTGCATAATACCCATTTGTCAATGTGTAATGTAGGCCTACAGCAATCCCGTAGGACGTACAATAGGGGACCAGGTAGTATCGCACATGTATAATGCACACAATGGGAATGCCGCAATACTGATTTTCGTCGGCAGAAAATGACCTAGAAATCACATTTTTTGATGAATTAAGTTGCGAAAATTGTATCTAGGGTTAGGGTTAGGTTAAGAATTAGGTTTAGGGTTAGGGCTTGGGTCAGGGTTCGGTTTAGCGGGTTAAAATTCGTAAAATTAGTGGGATACCCTGGTCCCCTATTCACGTACGGGATTGCCGCCTTGTAATACATGTAGGTATGACTAACAACTTATTTATGGGGCTTTATGGGCATGTATACAGAAAACTATTGGGATCTTTGTTAAAACATAGCTGCAAAGTTATTCAATAGAAATGCTAGTAAATACCATTAAATGTAGGTCTTACCTTGGATCGATTGTCCATGTATGACAAGACATGGGTCTGTCCTGAATTTCACAGGAGAAGAAAGAAGATGAAGAACCGGGATGAAGAATCACCGGGCACACAAACGGTAAATTCAAAAACTGGCAGTCAGTGCAGCAGTGTGACCAGTGAAAAAAATCAAATTATGCCAGGGGAGCAGCGAAATTATGCTAAATGGCCAAAAATTATGCCGAACCCTCACATGCGTTACGTAACGCGCGCGCGCACGCATGTCTATGCATGCACGCACGCACTCACGCGCGCACGTACGCAAACGCACACGCACAACACACACAAACACACGCACCCACACACACACACACATGTATACACACACACGCACACACACACACACACACACACACACACACACGCACACACATACACACACACACGCACACACACACAATACACACACACACGCACACACACACACACACACAAACCAGGCACACAATACACACACACGCACACACTCAACCAGTATTTATTCTTCAAAAAAAAGTTGCCCCCTGGAGGCATATTGGGGGGGGGGGGGGGGGGTATCCCCTCCCATCCCCTTGTCATTTGTGTACCCCTATTTTAACAAGCTAAGGTTCCTATTACCTATGGATGATTCCTATCAAGTGGAGTACAGTTAAATTCTTGAGTAAAACTTTTTTTTTTTTTTAGAAAATAAGAGGAAGTTTCCTCCTGGAGGGCATTTCAAGAAAGTTGTCTGCACTTACTAGACAATTTCAGTGAAATCCTTGGCTTTGATTGGCTAAGAGGCACTAGCCTCTGACTGTTACTATGGTAATTGTCGGAGAAAGACAACTTTTCGGACGAAAAATATTGATTAAATGCCCCCCCCCCCCGTGGCGTTTTGGGGTCTACCCCCCCCCCCCCCCCCACAGCCCCTTGCCACTTGTGTACCCCAAGTTTAACAACTTAAGTTCCCTGTTACCTAAGGATGATTCCCATCCACTTATCTATTATTGAGAACAAGTCTTTGAAAATAAGACAAAAATCCCCATGATAGTGGGTCACTTGCCACTTGTGAACCCACACTTTAACGAGGCAAGGTCCTTATTACCTGAGGTTGATTACTAATAATTTGTTTTCAAGTCCGGCCGTGTGTTTTCGAAGAGAAGTAAAAATAACATATTAGGGCCCCTGTGGCACTTTGGGGGCTTCCCCCACGCAACCCTGAAAATATTTTGAGATGCTTCTATATCTAATATTGTTTCAAATATGATTTTGTGCATTTGTGCCAAATTTGGTGCTTGTAGACGGAAGTGCACAATTTTTCACCTTACCCACACCACTAATAAAAGGCAAGTTTTGTTTTGTCTTTTTTTTATTTTCACAAAACATCCAGGTTCACGATTAATTTATGTTCATTATTTAGCACATGCATAGATCAATCAGTAACATAATGAATTTGGCATAAAAGGCAACGATTCTGGCCCAAATCAAGGCAGTTGTTTTATTACAAACAGCTAATATAAAACAAGGCCCAACGCAACCAGAGTTGTTTCGAGTTATTATACAGCTTCTTCCTAAAGCATTGCATACTGTACGATGTAAGGAAATTAAATAAAGAAGTTATCGCATATGTGTCTTTTCAGTAAAGAGCGTTGAAGAATGTAAATAAGATCAATGATGTATTTCTATGATAGATTACAGGTACACCAATCAGTAGCATAGTGAATTTGTTTTCAAAAACAAGTACAAAACATCTAACATAAAACAAGGCCCAACTGAGAACACAATCCTGAGTTGTCTTTTCTTATTTATATATACAACTTCTTCCTAAGGCAGTGAAAAGGCACTGCATATAATATTTCTTATCCAATTTAACAACATTAAATGTTAACAACATTAAAATCATTATGTTTGTTATCTTAAATTTTAAGATAACAAACATAATGATTTTGGTATAAAAGTCAAGTAAGGAATGAGTTTTATTACAAAATATTAATTACAAAACAAGGCCCATCTGAGAACACATCCTGAGTTTTCTTTGGTCATAATATTCTTTTTTTCCAAATAGGAATTGCATAAAATATGTCACATATTTAAAAACAAGGCCCATATGAGACTATATCTTTTCTTTGGTTGTTATATACAACTTCTCCCTTAGGCATTGCATCACATAACGTTATACATTTCGTGAAGAGCATTTAAGAACATTGTTCATGATTTGTGTTCATATTTACCACATGTAGATCAATCCAGCCTCAAGGTTTGGAACTTTGGACCATAACTCTATGCAGTACAGCCACCCGCGCGCCGCACGCGGTGGCCGCACAGTAGGCCTACATATACACCGACCCTAGCTAGGTATATGTACTCGGCTGTGAGTTGCATGGACAAAACATACATACAACCACGACTCCCTGATATAACCGCCGAGTGCATGTTGAACGATTTCCCGATTTCCCTTCTGTCGGTGCTGGCGCAGTTTATTTATTAGTAGAAATGTGAAAAATGTAAAACAAGATGTGAAAAAAATATATATTTTTCTATCAAAATTATGCTAAAAAAGCTCGTATTATTCCAGATTATTTGCTTAAAAAGGCTGAATTATGCCGAAATTATGCCGGCATAATGAATTATGCTGAAAGGGTCCAAATTATGCCAGAAAGCATAATTATGCCAGTTCTGGCAACGTTGAGTGCAGTGCGCATGTGCACTGCACTGACTGCCAGTGCAGTGCGCATGTGCATGCATGCAAAGTGCAGTGTACGTACGTGTGTGCGCGCGCTATGCACAATATGCATGCAATGGGCATGCAGTGCAGTTACAGGAGTGTCCAGCTAGCTAGCTGAGTAGTCTTTTATTCAGACTTGAATTTAACAACCCATTTCCAGTAGAATGATTAATCATATTGAAGTGACTATTTTGTCTAAATCATGCATGTCCCTTTGCAGCTCACATATACTAAAAGTATCACCCAAAGATCTAAATAAATATTTGAGAGCAAGTTTAGACTGTGGGGGGGGGCATTTTGACCCCCCCCCCCCCTCTCCTTAATATCTCGGCCACGTGAAGGCTCGACACAATAATGCACTGAGATAAAGGAACATGTCAAGCGCGGCTGCATAATTTTTATTTAGGAAAAATGTATTCAAATTTGTGTCCATCTTAATTTTTATGCATATTAGATGCATATTTTACAAATTTATTAATATTTCATTAAAAAGAAATGGCATGAAGGTCAAACTTTTGTCGAATATGCCAAATAGCATAATTAAGAATATCATGTTGAAAATGTTTGAAACAAAAAATAAATTCTTATGTATCTTATTGTTTTTGATAAATTGCTATGTATTATATTGTTTTTTTTTTCATTTTGTCTATTTTTATGATTTTGTTTTTGCTTCACATATGTATGTTGATCTATGTGATTAGAAGGCCTAGAAGGCACAATTGACAGTGATATAGAAAACCCACATGCACTGCTGTATAGTACATGTATTGCTGTGTTATTTTTTTCTCTGTGGTATTTTATAGGGTATTTTCTGGACCACCTGAGGTATTTTATCGAGTACCACAGGACCACAAGAATACCACAGCCTTTGATCAGCTCACATAACAAGACAAATCTATGGCTGGGCTTCTTGATAGCAGGTTTTGACTGTGGGCCGGGGGGGGGGGGGTGGAGGCCTGGGGTACTTGAGTGTTTACATCGAGTACCACAAGATACAACAGGACCACAAGAAAACCATAGCCTTCCGCTCACATTACAACACAAATCTATGGTACTACATACTGACGGGGCTTTTTGAGAGCAGGTTTTGACTGGGGGGGGGGGGGGGGGAGGGGGAGAGGAGGGGGTATATACCTAAGGTCTTTTGAGTGTTTACATTCAGTACCACAGGAAAACAACAGGACCACAAGAATACCACAGCCTTCCATTCACATAATTACAACACAAATCTCACAAATCTATGGTTTACCACATGTCTAGCTGTGGTAACGGATATTCCTGGGGTATTTCTAATACGTGTTAACAATGCCTGTATACCACAGGCATACAGCATGATCACAAGAATACCACAGCCGTAATACGCTCACATTACCACAAGAGTGTATGGCACACAACCACACACTTGCCTGTGGTAAGATCTATTCCTGTGGTATTTTTTGTGTTACCACAGGAATACAACAGGACGTCAAGAATACCACAGCCTTCCGCTCACATTACCACACGAGTATATGGCACACTATCACACACTTGCCTGTGGTAAGATCTTCATGTGGTATTTTTTGGTGTTACCACAGGAATACAACAGGACGTCAAGAATACCACAGCCTTCCGCTCAAATATAGTACACTACCACAAACTTGCATGTGGTTAGATATTCCTGTGGTATTTTTTTGTGTTACCACAGGAATACAACAGGACGTCAAGAATACCACAGCCTTCCGCTCAAATTACCACACAAGTATATGATACACTCCCACAAACTATCCTGTGGTAATTAGATATTCCTGTGGTATTTTTGGTGTTACCACAGGAATACAACAGGACGTCAAGAATACCACAGCCTTCCGCTCACATTACCACACGAGTATATGGCATATTACCACACACTTGCCTGTGGTAAGATATTCCTGTGGTATTTTTTGGTGCTACCACAGGAATACAACAGGACGTCAAGAATACCACAGCCTTCCGCTCACATTACCACACGAATGTATGGCATACTACCACACGCGTGTCTGTGGTAACAGATTTTCCTGTGGTATTTTGTGTGGTAAAGATCGGTACCACAGGAAATACCACAGGACATTTTTGTAAGGGCATTGTGGACATTTGCTCACCGTACGCGCGTGTGCATGTCCGCGCGTCGATATAACACGTAAATTTATGTTAGATTTCGTGACATTGTGTCATAAATCGCTAATTTTTAACATGTTAGCATAAATATCCTCGCTTGGGGCGAGTAGCATCTGAAAGCCAACACTTTTCTACACATGATTAACTAACAATAATTCGAGGATATCAAGTAGTCTCGTTGCACTTTTTGCTTGAAATCTGTTACGCATTCGTCTTTTTGGGTGGAAGTCTATGGGAAATGCCTCCGAATTCGACGAACAAACATGTACATCACACACGTGTAGGCCTACAGAAAACAAACGAAGCAAGCAGTCAGTCTGGGGCGAGCGGTTTCTGACAGAAGAGGTTTCACACTAAAACTTGATATAAGACTTATTCTCATTGGCTGTAAAATCTCGTTGCACTTTTGTTCCAAAAAGTTTTGTCTAATGAGAGACAATAATAGAAAAGAAGGCAACGAGAACTGCGGCAAATGACGTAATGCGACGATTCCATTATAGAGCGGGGGCGTCGCGAGCGTTGCGCGCAATCAGGTACGCGCTGCAGACGCGCAGGACTCACGACTCAGCGACGAGAACTGCATATTCCTGTGACATTTGTGTTCCTTTACTTCAAGTTCTAACAATGTCCAGAATACTTAGAACAATGCAGGTGAGATATTTGAAAGTTCACCCATTGTTTAATGCTGTATGGAGCGTATTTCCCATACACATCGCTAAATAATGAAATAAACGCATATTTTCGGTGTTGTCTGCACTCTGCAGCGGAAAGAATATCGTGTGAACGGTGACTGAGACTTGGTCCCACGCGTGCAAATATATGTTGGTTTTATAGTACTAGTAGCTAGCAGCTTTATTACGAAATGATTAATTTGGTAGCTAGCGTACACTTGTGGGAATAAACATGGTAACTCAATAAAGCATGTCGACCCCTTAATTGTTACTAGTCTTGTTACTTGTGTTGGAATTCATGGTTTCAAACTGACAAGACAAGGTTTTGAAATGAGGGCTTGATAGCTCTGGCTATAGCCTATATAGGCTCTAGCTGGATCCGCCAGTTGAAGGGAAGATTTTAGAGCAATGCTACGTTTCCCCTGTAACCAACCCAATATCTAAAATTATGTTATGAAACACAAGTGCTTGCGGTCAATAGCTGAAGAACGTGTGGAGGATGCATTTTGCTTGCATTTGAAATCATTTGAACCTGTGTCCTACTTGTGCAGCCTTGGGAGGGATAATCCGTAAATTAAGCAATCACCCCTATATGCCATAATGGAGTAGTCCTACCCAATTCGAGCCGAGACCGGTGATGCGCGCTCGGGCAGCGAGCGCGTATTCACCTTTTGTCCAAAACGCGAAAACGGGCTCAAAGTTTTCACTATGTGTGTGTATGTGTGTATGTGTGCGTATACAATGTGCATTGGTATGTGTGTGAATGTACGCGCGCGCCCATGTGTGTGTGCGTGTGCATAGATCACAACATGACCGTTAATGTATACACATAGTGTTTGCGTACGTTGACGTGTATCACATGCATGGATGTGTATGTATTTTTGCGTCTTTTGGCCGGCGTATAAACGTGTATGTGTGTACGTGTGCGCGCATGCGTGTGTGTGCGCTCATAGCTCATAAGATTAACGTTCATTTATAGTGTTTATATACGTTTACGTGTGTCACATGCATAGGTTTGCACGTATTTGTTACGTCTTTTGGCCTGCGTGTGCGCGCGCGCGCGGGTGTGTGTGTGTGTGTGTGTATGTGAGTACGTGCATGTATGTGTGTGTATTTATGTGTGTGTGTTTGAGAATGTATGTGCGCGCAAGTGCGCATCTTGCACAATATTAGCAAGGGAGACTGTGTACGACACCGTGAGAAAACCACGTATCTCATTTATCAAGTTGGAAAACCTCGTAACTCAATTTGGAATGAGAAAACCTCGTATCTCAATTTGGGACTTAGTGCGAAAACCTCGTAACTCAAATTCCCGCCATCTAAATTATTTTTCTTGCATTTCAACCTTTCCATATTGAATTGAGACTCAAACATAGTCTTTAGTTAACAGAACAACGCCTATGCACATAATTTGTAGAAATAAGAATGTTTTTTTGCTCTCCTGAACATTTTGTTTTTTTGAGATACGAGGTTTTAACAGCCCACCGACGATTTGGATGGATACAGTATCGAACGAAAAGACCGAAAACGCCATGGTGGCGGTGTTGCCGTGTATGTTTAAAGCACGAGATTGAACGTGACACTCTGGAAGCAATATGGATTGAATGAAAGATTCTTGGCACGTACAAGTTCAATACTTGTGGGTACATACTTTTGCCCACCAAGCATCAGAATCTTGTTGAATGTACAATATGATAACTGAATTGAGCTAAAAGAAACATTGGTAAAAAAAAACTTGACATACTTGGAGACTTCAACTATGATTTACTGTGTAATAACTCGAAATTTGTCAATCAGCTGTGTAATCTCCCTCTTTTGAAACAGGTGGTTGAATTCCCAACAAGAATTACTGAGACAATTAGAGGTCTAATCGATCTTATATTCGTGAACACTCCTGACAATATAATTGAATGCAATGTAATGGTCGAAGGTCTTAGTGACCACAGTTTAATATATGCCATACGTAAACTGAATAGGAAACGGTTATCACCAAGAAAGGTAGAATTTAAATCTTTTAAGAGGTTCGACATAAAGAGCTATCTCCATGATTTAGAACATTGACTGGAAAGCATGCTAAATAAATCAGATCGATGTTGCTTGGCAAGAATGGAAGCAATGTTTCTTGAAAGTCAATAGCAAGCATGCCCCGTTTGTCACCATGAGGGTAAGGGGGAATAGCCTGGGTAAATTAAGAATATCTCAAATTGTCATACAATCTTGAGAGACAAGTAAAAACAGAGGGCTCAATCAATGAGCAATAAGAGAGATTGGAAAATTTACCGTGATGTGAGAAATTATGTAAACAATCTTAAGAAAACCCTCAAGAAAGACCATTATAGTAGTAACATGATAGAAAATAGAAGGAACCCTGCACAATTATGGAAAATTATTAATATTCTTGAAAATAGCAAGGCAGGTTCCAGTGTCATAACCGACGTGTTGAACGTAAATGGTCAAGAAGTGTTTGATACAATGACCACAGCAAACGAGTTTAGTGTTCATTTTGTGACAGTTGGTGCTAAAATACGAACCAAATATAATATTGATAATGACAGTAATTTACCCAGCACGCATATCTTTTTTGAGTGTGAGAGTAACAGACCTATATTTGACGATATAGATAAAACCACTTTTTTTAATATTCTTAAATGTCTGGATGTTAAAAAAAGCCACTGGTAACGAAAGAGTAAGCGCCAAGCTGTTGAAAGAAGCGTCACCTGTAATATGTATATGTTTGACGCATTTTTTCAACTTGTCACTCCAAACAGGATTTATATTACTTGACTAGAAACAAGCTGAGGTGACCCCCATACACAAGGGTGGAGAAAAAGATAACCCAAGCAATTATCGCCCAATATCTGTCATTCCTGTCCCAATGGAAGTCTTCGAAAGAATAGTTCAGGGTCAGCTTCATGAATATTTGAGTGAAAACAAATACTTATCCCCACAGCAATCTGGTTTCCGTAAACACCATTCTACTAATACTGTACTTACCTATCATCAATTATCTGTATAAAGAAACGGGTCGGAGCCGACTTTAAAGTGGCATTATTTTCCTCGATCTTAAAAAGGCGTTCGATTTAGTTGGTTACAGTTCGATATTCCAAACGTTCGTTTATTCCGAAGGTTCGTTATTCCAAAGGTTCGTAATTCCGAAACACGTAAATTTCTCATACTTCGATACTCGTTCGTCCGAAAACGAAAAAAGGGTTCGTTTATCCGACCATTTGTCGCGTAACGTTCGGAATAACGTAACGAACCTTCGGAATAACGAGTGCTTCCCATTTGGTTGACCACAATGTTTCAATCCACAAGCTTAACTTGTATGGTGTTCAGGGAAAGGAGATTGAGTGGTTCAAAGCTTATTTGGCTGGTCGTACACAAAGCACGTTAATGAAAGAGACAGTGTCGGATGTAAGGGACATAACAATAGGAGTCCCCCAGGGGTCAATCCTAGGCCCACTTTATTCACATTAATGGTCAATGACTTGCCATGGATTGTAAAAGAGAGTCAAGTCTTGATGTATGCTGACGATACAGCCCTGGTAAATAGTGGAGAGACTGCTGACGAAATAAAGGCAGCACTTAATGCTGACCTCTCTGCTGTGGCTCAGTGGCTGCATCAAAATAGATTAATCTTAAACCCCACCAAAACCCAGTATATATTATTTGATACACCCCAGAAACTTGCAAAAGCCTTTGACCTACAATTAGGCCTACATGCGAACAATCATGATATAGAGAGTACACTGTTACTTCGTGGTAGTGTCCATGGTTACAAGTACCTCGGGGTAGTCCTTGAATTTAAACTTAAATTGGCAGTATCCCGGTTGGCATTGCAGGGGCCCCTCAGTAGTGCCAAACTGCTTAATACACTAATACTCTCGTACTTTGATTATTGCAGTTGTGCATGGTCGAACTGTGCACAATACGTACAAGAAACACTCATTAAGCAACACAAGAAGATGACCAGAGTAGTATTAAGAACAAATGCCAGAACCCCACCAATATCGTATTACAACAACTAAACTAGGTTCCAATACAAGAAAAGACAGATGGGATTTCCAAGTTTGTATAATTATGCACGCTGCTGCACACAGTTATGTCCCGCCATATTTAAACAACACAATACATGTAGTAACAACAAGAAATACACACAGATACAGTACCCGTTCCTCCTCCGACCACGATCTAATAATCCCCATGGTAAGTACACAAACCGGCAAAAAGTCCTTTTCACACTATGGGTCAACCATTTGGAATAACCTACATCCAGAAGTTAAACGTACCACAAACAAACAACAATTCATATCATTATATTGGAGATACAGAAATTCACAGCAATCGAACAATGTAGTGTAGACTCTTTTCACATAAGTCGTCAGAGACCTATGTATTACAATAATGATACATGTCATGTATATGTTTCCTTTTAGATATAATTTTTTAATGAAATGATCACATATACACTCGTGATGATTGATTGTTAAAACATAATCATGTATCATTCTTGAATTGTGTTATTGTCCACTTTGTTTACATTGGAGAAACACTGATTGGGCTACGAATGTATTTTCAAATAATGATATATTTACATATATTCAAAATCAGTGGTCACATTAACACTCACTCAATATGATTGTTAGAATATAACCACACATCATTCTTGTATTGCTTACATTGAAGAACTTTGAATGGGTTAAAATTTGTACGTAAACATAATCCGTGTATGTCTACCAGTTTCCATTGACATTTAATTTTCGATTGTGTCATTGTCCAATGCAAAACGGATAATTATTGCTACAAATATATAAAATATCTTGTGCCAAAAAAGTGGTAAGTCACCAGCCTAACATTTTTAACTGATGAATTTGATGTATGCTTAAAACAAGTGTTATTGCTTACTGCATTAATGGATATAATTCTTATTTTTTGTTTAAAAAACCCACGCATATTGTTTATAATGAAGGGAGGTTTTTCAATTGATGAAATTGAGATATATATATATATATATATATATATATATATATAATATATATATAGATATATGTACATATATATATTTATATTTATATATATAAATATATATATATATATATATATATATATATATATATATACTATATATATATATATATATATTAAGGCACCGGCGTTCAAAGCTGGGGGCCCGGGTTCGATTCCCGGCAGAGACAATTTTTCGGCATCACCAATTTTTCCAAAGGGTAGATAGCTCTGGGGAACCTTGATTTAAGCTACGCCTACCATTGTTCTCTTCATACATTTCTTTCACCAAATATATATATATATATATATATATATATATATATATATATATATATTTATATATTTATACGAGTATATTTTTGCTTACTGCAAAAATTAAATGATTATTATTATTTGAAGACAAGACTAACCCAAACATATATGTTTTTGGTTACAATTTGCACCAGCACGTGAGAACAGTTGTGCGTACCAGTTAATTTCTTTTTTCAGGTGATGCATATTATTTATATCTTCAACTGTGTTATTGTTCACTGCAAAAGTTGATGAAATGTTTTTTTTGTTGAAAACATATATCAGAGTTTGGTTAATGTCCGGGATGAAATTGGACAAGACATGTGCTTACCAGTTTTGCAAGTGATGCAATGTGAGATATGTTTTCAACCGTTATATTCCTAACTGCAAGAACAGATATCATTTTAATTTTGTCAACAAAATCCCTTCACATATTTATATTTATACTTGGTTACAAGTCGAGGAGAAATGATACATGTGCTTTCTATTATTACAAGTGTTTCTACTAGGAATACTTTTTCAACTGTTATTGTCGACGGATAAAATGCAAGTTCCAAAATGGTGTTTATTTCTCACTGTACTATGCATGTTATGTGTTTTTATATATGTAAACCATGTTGTGTTATATGTCAAAGCAGGGCCCTCTGGTAGAACAGTGTTCAACCGCTGAAGGGGCTACCCTGGGTAAACAATACCAATAGATAAATAAAATAAATGGATCAGGTCATATTTGCAGCCGTTTTGGGAAAAAGCGGTTTAGGACTCAACTTCCGTGATATTGACTACATGTATTAGGTGAGAAAACTCGCCTAAAGACTTGAATATGACACAAAGGTTGGTTAAGTGCATAAGTTGTAAGTACAGTTTGTTATATATATAAAAAGAGATTAGTATCATAGTGTAATGACATTTGATAATTAGATAGGATTTGTAACTCAAACATCCTTACAATGTAATCTAGCGTGAGAAGGCAACTCAGCAAACCCATACTCCTTCATTACCAACCGTGGAAGGAAAGTGTTGGCATTCAGTCGCGCGGTGTGCAGCACTTTAATTTCTTAGCAAAGGCAAGAGAATCCTTTCTTCGCCTGCAAGGACTATGCTCTTTGCAGAAAAATATCTTTGAAATCAAAGCCCTGTGGCGATGGGCAAAAGGCAACGACAGCAGGACTGAGAGCTGGTAGCTGGATGTCTGCACACAGGCAGCTGAAGTGTGATGGTCGTGTGGTACACAGAGGGACACAATGTATCCAAAGCAGCTGCTTCAGTGTTCAAGCTGCTCTATTTAAAGATGCCACAGCTTGCTCGTATTACGAGAAGCCCCTAGAAAAGGTGGGATAAACATTACCTATCATGTCCTGGGTGGGTAACCACGCCCACTGGCTCTCCAACTTACTGGTCGAAAAAGAAACGTCAAAACTTTACAGTGGCTACATGGAATGTACGCACACTGCTTGATCAAAAGAAGTCTAACAGGTCAGAGCGACGCACAGCACTGGTAGACAGAGAACTACATCGATATGGCATCGATATAGCGGCCCTTTAAGAAACTCGTAAGAAAGGGCAAGGACAGATAAAAGAGCAGAACTATATACTTTCTGTTGATCAGGTCACCCTCCTAATGGACAAGTGAAGCAGCTGTAGCTTTTGCTTTCTCCAACAAGCTTGCCAGAAGCCTGCTGTCTCAGCCAAAACTAATGTCCTCACGGCTGATCAGACTAACTGCCAAGTTGGACAACTCCCAGTTACTTACTAGGCCTATTATCTGTGTATATGCACCTACTATGACACATACTAACGAGACAAAGGATCAATTCTATGGCCAACTCGCTGAAACTATCAAGTCTGTGGACAAGTCTGACAAACTCATCCTTGGAGATTTCATTGCCCGTGTTGGCAACGACTTTGCAACATGGAGCTATGTTCGGCAAAGGAAAGATATACAGCAATGGTGAAATGTTGCTGCTTCTTTTTACTGAATTTGATCTTGCAATAACCAACACTTTCTTCAACAATCCAGAAAAATGATTCTATTCATGGTCCCACCCTCGTTCAAAGAGCTGACATCTCCTTGAGTATGTAGGCCTACTTACCCGTAGAAGGAATAATTACCGTCATTTGCAACGCACGGGCAATGCGTGGTGCAGACGTTGACACTGACCATCGCATGATACGCACAAAGCTGAAAGTAGTGTTTAAGTCTCCTCATCGAAAGACTGAACCAAAACAATGAAAACGGTTAGATGTATCTGCTCTGCACAACTAAGACAAATCTAGAGAACTAGCCAACAAACTGGATGCTGCCCTTGATACTGTCCTGCCTCCTACAGCTTCATCTCCTGATCTGAGGTCCGAACTGAAAACGAAGGTCTACCAAACGGCTGCTGAAGTTATTGGTCATCCTAAACGGCGACATGCAGACTGGCTCGATGGAAATGATGCCACAATTAGATTGCTGTTGGAAAATAGAAAAAGAGTTGCAGACAAAGATGTTTGATCTTGATACACAGTGCAGCACACGCTCCACTAAATCTCAGCACATCAGGTCCAAAGCAGAGCTTCAGAAAATTGAAAGATCAGTGGTGACTTCAAAAGGTAGAGGAGATTCAACATCTGAGTGATGCTAAGGACAGTAAAAAATTGTTTGCTGCCCTCAAAGAAGTTTATGGTCCAATGGTAGACACCCTTGCTCCAGTAACAAGTGCTGATGGCAACCAATTTCCGTAAGGCTTTCGATAGTGTCTGTCGTGGAGCTTTGTGTTGAATTCTTAGTTAGTAGTCCTACGGCTGCCCAGACAAATTGATCAACATCATAAGGCTGTTTCATGAAAATATGAAGGTGCATGTCCCTCTTGGCGGAGAACAGTCAGATTCCTTCCTAGTGACAAGTGGTGTCAAAGAAGGATGTACATTGGCCCCTACTCTCTTTGCCCTATTTCTGGCAGCAGTTCATGAGGTTTCCAAGAAGAACAAATATTCTGAAGATGTATGGCTATATACAAAACAGGATGGTAAACTTTGCAACCTTTGCCGTCTGACTGCCAAGTCTAAATGCGTGAAATTTTGCGTAGAGGAATTGATGTATGCTGATGACTCAGCATTTTGTAGCTCATACAGAAGCATAGCTGCAACACCTGGTTGACCATTTTTCTTTTGCGGCTTCAGACTTTGGCTTGACTATCAACGCATCTAAGACAGAAGTAATGTGTCAGCCACCTCCTGGAGCAGAATATCATGACCCAAACATACTTCTCCATGGCCCTCCCCTACCTCTGACTAAGAGCTTTACGTACCTCGGCAGTACCGTAACTAATTACACCAACCTAGACAATGATCAGTGAGCCGGCGAATACAGGCAGCCTATGACTCCTTCCGAAAGCTGAAAGATCGTCTTTGGAAAAGGCGTGGAGCAATATTGTCCACCAAGATTGCAGTATACTGTGCAGTCACACTACCATGACTACTCTATTCTTCAGAGACATACACCCTGTATCGAAGACACATCAAGAGACGCTCGCGGGCTCACCAAAGACATCTTCGCTCCATCATGGGCATACGGTGGCAGGACCGCATCATCAACGCGAAAGTATTACAACGCGTTGATGTACTCAGTTTAGAATCAGTTGTACTTCGATCGCAGCTTCACTGGACAGGTAATGTCATACACATGCAGAAGGATCGCCTTTCGATGAGGCAAACCTTTTACGGGGAATTGCTGACTGGCAAACGATCTATTGAACGACCCCTACTTCGCTGCAAGGACACAGTAAAAAGGCAGCTAAAACTAACAAAGATCGCCCCTCACACTCTGGAAAGCATTGCTTCTCAACGTACTGAGGGGAGACGTCTTGTTAGTATGACAGCAAATTTAGCTGAAGAAGCGCGCCGCCACGCTTCTACTTATAACATTGACAAACCTTTCGAGTGTAATGTCTGCGGCTTCCGCAGTACTAACAAAATTAATTGGACTGTACGTGGATCGAGTCACTCAAGAAAACTTAAAAAAAGGATTATTCTCTTAGTCATCATCGTAACGATGATGACATTTAAAAGCAATAAATATTTCTCTGACATTACGAAGTTCGATTTTAATCGGTTGATGCTTAATGACATTAGTTAAACTGTTAAAAGTGGACATTCAATTGCACTTCATTCAACTTATGAGACGTGTGAAATGATAACAATGTAAAGTTTAATGACGATTATAAGCGATCAGATCGTATTTGTAGCTGTTTTGGTAAAAGAGTGATTCTCAGGACACGAACTTCCGTGATATTAAATATTACATTAGAAAACCTCGCCTAAAGACTTGGATATGACACAAAGGTTGATTATTTTGAATTGTTTATGATAAAAAAAAAATGGTGTTGAAGTTGTCAGGAGGCCTACCATTGATTATACAAAAGAAGGGTTATAATTTTGCTACGTTAAAAAAAATGATAAGTAGGCCTACCGTATGAGGATGAGTATTAGGGTTAGGGTTAGGGTCAATGAGGATTTTTTTTCAAAGTGCTTCATGACATACAGTTGAGAGCAGATTCGAAAGTGATTAACACATATCTTTAACTCTTTCATTACCGAGCCTTCGAAGCCACATTGGCTTACTACACATCTGCATGCCAATGATAATGCGTGAAATAAACCTGTTTCTAAAGACTATCAGGTTTGGGATGTGCCGACGTTAGCTTATCAACAATAGATTGAATCTGATCAAGTAACCGCTCCATCACGGTGTTATCTGGTTGAGGAAAGTAAATTACGCCGCAGATATGGTACGGCACGCGGGAGTCGCGGTGGCTGTATAAGTTAGCTCCATCCATGCTACCTCGAGGTCATCAGGAACTGATATTTTAGGTAATTCGACGGGGCAGAGGTCGTGTTTCGCTTAAAAGGCTACTCCTCCTCCTCCTACGCGGCCAACTCTGGATTTGGAGATCATGGTGTAGTCTGAGATGGAGACCAGCTCTGGAGGTAAATCATGCTTGAACCATGTCTCACAAATAGCACCAACGTCCACGTTGTATTCACGGTCACCTCTGAAAGTTCGTCGAACTTATTTTTAGCCGAACGTGCGTTACATAACAGAACAGAGGGTAGTCGTGGTGCTTTAGTTGTCCGTAAGGTCAAAGGAACTCTGATAAAGTTTGAAGGGCTTCTTGACCTTTGGGCTACTTCGGTCATCCGACGGCTATCGTTGATGATCGTTGGTATCGTGTTCCGATATCGATTCAATTTGCGCCGTCCAGCTCGACACCCTCGTTGAGTGGGTCGTTGCTAGATGCCTATAGCTAACTGGAAGATAGTAGTAAGGGTATCTGCGCAAATTACCACAATCTCTCCCAGCTGCAATAACCTTCATTCTGGGTTAGTTTCGTGATGTCTTTCAGTGAATGAAATAGAGAGGGGGGTTGATTTTCACATCTCCACTGCATATCAATGACACGAAAATTATTGGCTCATCAATAAGGCACGGTAGAGTTTGTATACTCCAAACAGATGATATCTTTCTTGATCGTCTGCTTATCAATATGGGACGGTATCCATTTGAGACCCTTCAAATTTGGATTCAATTTGTGCCGATGGGTTTCAATGGGTTCAATAGATCCAAATTATATTCCGATAGAAGTTCCTGTTGTGGGGTCAATTGGTCTTAATTTGTTCAATTGGTCGTCCACATCAGGCTTCATTGAAGCTAATGGGGCTAATTGGTACCCATTAAATTCTAATTTGGTTCCCCATTGAATTCTCATTGGGCTAATTGCTCCCAATTCGTCCAATGGGGTTTTAATTGGTCCTCACTGAATTCTTATTGGGTAAATTGGTTCCAGTCGGTTTTCAATCCCTTACAAAATTATTCTGTGGTATATTTGTGGTGTTTATATGGTTATAGAGCTTTCAAAAGAGTAAAATGTAATAATTTGTATTTATTTTAAGAAATATTAACAAATTTATTTAGAATTTTGGGAAAAAGGTCTACTATGCGAGCTGCTAAGGGACATGTGTAGAATGATTTAGACAAAACAGCCAATTCAATAATTATTTATTCTATTGTAAATGGCTGTTAAAATTTAGTCTGAATAAGAGACTGCCAAGGAAAGCATACACACACACACACACACACACACACATACTCACATATATACACACACACACTCACATATATATACACACACATACACACAAACGCACACACACGTACGCACACTCTATTAATATAGTTTATATACAAACTCATGTCTGTATCTCCCTCTCTCCCATCTACCCTTTTGCATAATTTTGTACATATTTCTACGTCTGTCTCTGTATTGTAATAATGTTACATTAATATCCGCTTTAGTCGTGTTATGCACCTGCTGGTATCTGCATGTTTACGTCTAATCCACACCTTTTTTGCTATAAGATATTTGATCATTGTCAAACATTGATTGCATTTAATGGCTCTGCTATTCTCTTTAGGCTGTCTTCATGTGAAGAAGCCCTGACATATTTCGCCAAATTTTCCTTATTCACTTTGGATTTGTCATCTCTCCTCATCGCAGCTTAAATCTCATCTAGCTTATTTATATTTTATTATTGTATCCTGGCACGTTTGTTTCTTACTGTCTCTTTTCTATTTTTCCCCTTTCTCAACTCCTTCTCTGTCGCTCTTAACTCTCATTGTCCTTAAACATAACCCCCTCCTTCCCCATCAACATCGGCTGATTTTCATTCTGTACGATTCCTTGCGTCTAGGTTTGGCCACGAGTTCATTCGTATATGGGTTCATTCAGAAAATCGAAAATTTGATAAACCTTTCTTTTCCTTATATTTCTTTAATATTTGATATATTTTATTATTTATAATAATAAATATGCTCTTGTGTCGAACATTCTTCTTAATTTAGAGCTTAATTGAACAATTATTTCTTTTCTCTCTGATACCTTGTACCCGCTTCGAAGTAGTTACTGATTATAGTTTTTTTTTCTGCAAGTCTGTAGTCATTTACTTATCTGTTATGATATTGATGTGCGTACCCGATAGCTATTACAAATTATAAATGCGCATAATGATGCATTTTACTAGATTATTCGTTCAAAGGGACCACAAGAACCACAACAATCCATTCCGATCCGAGGTACGAGCTCGAGAGAAACGATGGAATAAAACAATCTCTCAGCTTTTGTTCTTCCATTGTTCCTGTCTGAACATCTCCAAAGTATATGGAATATGTCAAGCTTTGACATTGAGTTCGCTTGATCTCTCATGAAAGAAATCATGGGGGAAATAAAATATAGATGTAGGCCTACTCCTTAGAGTTCGAGTTGCACCGGGAGTTGCAGTAGATTTACCAGGGATCGAGTGGTCTTCCCCGCGGTTGGCACTGGTGGCTTCATTCTCACTGCTGCACTCTCAGTCTCAGAACGTAGAGAGTCAAACGACAATGGCAGAACCTCGTATATTGCACTTTTTCCGAATCCAGTCGGTAAACTAATACGAAATAATTCTCTCAATTAAGTACAGAACATATCGCTGAAGCCTGCAGGTCTTTACCCTAGTCTTAATAAAATAGTCAAAAAATAGTTTTAAAAATAGTTAAAAAATAGACCAAAAATAGTAAAAAAAAATAGCAATAAAATATATTTTTTCTCTATTTTCTTTCCCTAAAAATAGTCAAAAAATAGTAAAAAAATATATAGGAAATAGGATAAAAATAGAAAAAAAGACTATTTTTTCCTATATGTTTTGGAACGAGTAAAAAATAGCGAAAAAATAGAGAAGTCTCGCAAAATATATAATAAATATATTTCAAGAAATATATTTTTCCCCTATTTTTTTAGTTACAAGCCTATTTTTCTCCTATTTTTTTCAGAGAAGGTATTTTTTGACATGTTAATCTATTTTTCTTCTATTTTTGTTACTGAGTGATGTATATTGTTGTATTTGTTGTTCATGGATTGATACACACTGTAATAGTGATCCATTCAAAGATACTTCTCAAACCACTCTCCCAGTTCCAGTGCACCACTTCAGAGTCCCTAACCCTAACCCTAACCATTCTCTCATTGTCATAGTCATTGTGCAAATGGATTGTGTTAAATAAGCCCTCAGTGGTTACACCATATAAACTTATACTCTCAGAATCGATCACCCAGCCTCTTGATCACTGAAGTCCATAAACGTCTTGACGGACTGAATGAGAAACAAAATTATATAGTAAAAAAAAAATTAATAACAAAACAATTATTGTACAATGTTAGGATATATCACAATCTCCAATGTTTCCAATATCTCCATTACGAGTTGTCAGCTTCATTCACGTAAAAATTAAATGCAGTTATATGGTTTAATTTTATAGTAAGCAGTCACATGAAAGAGGTAGAATATGAAATACATAGCAGCTACATGTATGAGTATACATGTACTTACAATGACATAATGGCATAATAGCCGACCTGATTTATGATGAAAACATGATGATCCTACATTGAATAAATTAAGAATCACATTAAACTCTTTTTTAAACTAAAGAAATAACAATTTGAAACAGAACACACTGAAGCAAACTGGTAGAGGCCAGTTGATGGTCTCGATCTGCACCATTATGTAGTTGCACTCGTTCCATGTTAATGATGAGGAAGTCAGCACGTCAATGACGAGAAGCTTGTTGCCCAAGTCTCTTGACTACGACCATCTAATCCTTGGTGAGAATCACCCTCTCCTGAGGACGTTTGGAGCTGAAAAAGCACACACACAATAAAAAAACATGATTAATAGATGTATCTTGATTTCCACAGCAATATTAATTTGTGTGCTGTACTAAATTGCGTGAGTATATGTTATTTTCTTGAAAAATATGGCATTCCACAACCTGCAATAGTATAAAACGGTTGCTAATTAGCTTAATATTCATAGTCCTGCAGGTCAATTTCTTATATTTTGTATTTTTTTTTAACATGTGTACAGTTCACAATAAAACAAAAATTGGGACGTCATGGTTATCATCACTCAATAAAATGTCAGATCAATGGAAATGAATTCATGGTGGATTGATGCACCATGTAATATCTTGGCTCAAGATTTGAAGTTAACATGCCAAAATTTATGCAAAAATATTGCATTGCAATACATGTATTGAAATATTACCACAAACAACAATCAACAACATCTATGACACTTACTTATCTCTCTTGATGTGTCGTTTGTTGCCGATGGCAGCATGGAGGAACACAAACAGGCAGAGACAGTACCAGATCGCCTTCCCTCATTTGGACAAGAAGATTATGTAGCCCTGAGAACATAAAGAGAAAACAAATTATTAAAAATATGTTGAAAGTCATAAGAAGTAACTTTTTAATCAAGATAGTGCAAAATTACTACGTACATAGTTGGGTTTTTTAAAACTAAAAGCATGTGCCCCGTAAAAGAACAAAGATATAGAATGTACGTGTATAATTAAACATTTTACTTGCATGCAAATGCTAGAAATACCATTTATTTTTGAGCATGAAAAACAAAATTGATAACATTTAATACATGTATCAGATAGTCTAGTTAATTGTGGTGAAAGAAGGGCTTGTTTCACATTTCATTGTACTAAGTTAGTCATGCCACATCACGTACATGTCGTTTTATTTGACTAATTGTTCCAGCATTCTTCAATTCATGACTGGGACTAAAATTAATGATCATCCGGCCAAGTGTCCATGCATGCTTACTGCTTTGGTAATTTTCAGTCAGATTTCATTCTCTATAACATTTGAATTGCCCTCAATATGTTGCAACATAATTATAATTCACCAAAGTTTTAAAGATATCATCACCTTAAATCGATTGCCTAAGAGCACTTTAATTTAGTACCTTTAAATTATGATTGATGTTTTACACAGCATTAACTATGGAAAGTGAGTTGTACTAATTACAAACCTGTGTTCCTCCAGGGCATGGGATATTCCACAATCCCCACTGCTGTAGACATTCCAGGGGGTGATAGTACATGTGTGTTGTACCAGCATGCTCTATTTATCTTTGTAGTGGCTACCCTCCCTCCATGTACAAATCTGAAGAAATTAAAAAGGGAATAAAATCACATCAGTATTTTAGACAGCATAATTTAACATATCATCAATGAGCTATTTAAATGAACACATCCCATATGTGATGGCTTTCCATTTTGAAGAAAGAAGGTCAGGGTAAATCTTAGTTCTTGCCTATCATCCGTAACGAGGTAAATCATAGATTCCACCACCATCAGTTAGCAGCCGTTTTTCACAGCTTACTCCTTACTCCTAGCTAGCCCTATGAGGAAATCCACGCTGTATAGCGTGGGGTATGCTCCGTCGAGCATTTTAAAATCACATCATTTTGGTTTGCAAAGCCGTTTGGGAAAATGGCTGCATAATAGAAATCACAAAAATCTTCTGCCTTACCAAGTTAGTATAATCCTTAAGCCAGCTGGCATTTCTGTGTCAAAATCAGCAATTTAGATAGGTAGGTATATTTTTGCATACTTTTGCTGGCTTCAAAAAATTTGCTTCCGTTATCGATATGCAGGCGCTCGTACATTTTGAATGAGGCTTGATATTGATACCAACAAGGCTTAGTATCGATGACACATACTTTTTTGAAACCAGCAAAAGTTAGAATGTGAAAATTACATACCCGTCTATAATCACTGTGGCACAGAAAGCAACCTTTCAGGTACCTGTTACGCTGGCTAAAAAAGATACTTGGTAAGACTAAGAGTATTTTTGTGATTTTTACCTAGCCATTTTCCAAATGTTTACCAAACCAAAATGTGTGCATGCAATAGATTCGTATCATTCGAGTTTCGAGTTACGTACAGAATTGCCAAAATCAACAACTAATCAAATCACTGCTTATCTCGACTCTCTTGCTCCAAAGCCAGCTCATGTTTGAGCGGGCTGGTCGCAGTTAAACCTAGCTAATTACTCCATGCATACCTATGACCAACAATCATGCTCACTAACAAAGTAGACGTAGAATAGATCTAGATCTACATGTAATTGTTTGGCACAAACAAGACTTGACAAGACTGTGGTCAGCACCCCGTCCCCAAAACTTGAGTCAAGATAATGATTTTTATCCTATACACAGTAGGATCTAGAGTAACTAACTTGACTACAATAGCACTTGAGAATATCACGGAAGACAGGAATAATTAAAACGGTCGACAGGATAACTCTTGTACACGTACAATACTAACACCATTGTTAGTACATGGGGATAGCTATATGGGCTAGCTTGCAGAGCTGTTTGTCAGCTAGTGTGACTCTACTCTAGTGACAATGATTATGTAAGAAACATGTACTATATTCAACTTCACAATAATCCTATCCTAGTAAATACCATAAGGCCTTACCTGATGTTGCTTGACTTTGTAGGATATTACAGAGATGAAGATGGTATATTTTGCCCCTCCAACCGCCAGACACATTCTGATGTTTTCAAAAGTTGTAACCTGCCAGCCGGCCAGCTAGGGCTCCTATCCTATTGGTTGCCAAAAATAGCCCAATCCTAGACCCAGCTAGCTGCACTCTGCATGCAAGGTACATTATACACACCACACACACACACAGACACACACAGACACACACACACACACACAAACACACACAGCCCGCCCTTTGGTACATGTCAACTAGTCTTTTGTGCAGACCTGGATGGGTTTCATGACATAACCATGCAGTGAAAATCATTCTTTACATTATAACACATGCCAGGTAGCATAGTATTTCCCAAAGGGTCTAAATGATTTTGTTTAATCTCAATTCTGTGCACCTCACAGCCTATAGTACTGAGGCTAAATTGCTGCCAACTTGAGGATCAAACAGCCTATTCGAAATTATGTCTGGTAACAGAGACTATGCCCCAATCCCATCCTTGCCACAGAGCTAGAAAGCCTATGTTTTAGTTCGTTGATCCTCGCTCCTCAGTCAGAGGAACTATGATGTCATAGTCTAGGGCATAGTCTGTGTTACCAGACCTAGTTGTTAATAGACTGGGTAGCGCTGTCACCTCAGACCCTTTGTACCTAAGCTACAATGTACCTGTAGCAACAATGATGTGTACCACGAAACATAACATTTACATGACACTTTCTAAAATTCTCTTATGGTGAAAAATATTGCTTTTGTTTTGTTAAATAAGATTGAAATCTTCGAACTTAATCTTAAACTTAAACTTAAGCAGTAACTTAATCTTCTGTTTTAAAAGATAGCCTGGCAATATGAAGGAGGAAAAAAAGTTTTAATAACATATATACAAAAAATAGCCTGGCAATGTGAGAGGAAGTAGGAAAAATAGTATAAAAATGAATAAAAACTTTTGAAGTTTCTGAAAAATAGTTAAAAAATAGCCTGGCAATGTCAGACAAAGTAGGAAAAATAGTATAAAAATACATAGAAACTTTTGAAGTTTCTTGAAAATAGTTAAAAAATAGTCTGGCAATGTCAGACGAAGTAGGAAAAATAGTATAAAAATACATAGAAACTTTTGAAGTTTCTAAAAAATAGTTAGAAAATAGCCTAGCAATGTCAGATGAAGTAGGAAAAATAGTATAAAAATATATAGAAACTTTTGAAGTTTCTGAAAAATAGTTTAAAAATAGCCTCGCACGGAAGGAAAGTTTAAAAAATAGAAAAAAAATAGCCCACTATTTGAAAATAGTATAAAAATAGTCTATTTTTATCCTATTTTTTTTGAAGAAATAGTTTTAAAATAGTCAACTTTTGGCAAAAATAGTAAAAAAATAGTCAAAAAATAGGCGAAAAATATATTTTCTCACTCAAAAAAACTACTAGGGTAAAGTCATCTATTCTGAGCTTTTGGACAGCATATTTCAAACTGCCTTTAATTCTGTCAGACTTGAAATCTCTACGTCCCGTTAGCCCCAGACGGGTTTCCATCCTATAAAGCGTTGTGATTGGTCCGTTAAGGACATACAAACCCCGTTCATATACACCGCCGATCCGCGAAAAGGGCGCAACGTTTGTGGCAATTTTGCCGATGCATTACCGATAGCTGCGTATATGAACGGGAATCGCTCAAATAATGCGGAATTTGCTTCCTCCTTTTTTGCGCTTATTTTGTGGCTTTTTGCAGATCGAGACCTAGTAATAATACCGCAATATATTGTGGTAAGCGAATCTTATAAACTGCGTCCGCAAAATAGGCGTAAATGTTGCGCCTTTTGCATCGCGCTCTGGCATGTGGGTCGCTAATCCTCGTAATCCTCGTATGGCTGAGCGGAACATGTCACCATTGGTTTGGAGAGAATCCAGCTGTCCAAAACGCCGCAACATTACGGCTTTTGGGGTGTATATATGAACGGTGCTTTTGCGATTCGCTGAAAACTTGCTTACCGATGTGCATCGGTAATAATAGCGGTATATGTTATATGAACGGGGCTACAGTGAAGGTATAATATGCGTGCGACGAGTGTACGACGAGCGGTGTTTGGCGGCTTACGATCGCGAACTACCGTAGATCAACTAGTACATGTAATAGGCCGTTTTCGTAATGTATGAAGAATGACGTCATTCATAGTTACTGTTGCTACCTCGGTCAAGCTTAGTGCTCTCCGCCATCTTGTCCGCATATCGTCACGTTCGAATCCAGCGGGTCTTCCGAGTTATCCGTTGTATTTTCAGTCTTATATTATCTGAAAGAGCTTTTTTTTTTTAAATGAGGGAATTCTACGATGTCGTCGACATCTACAGGAACTTTTGACGGCGTGGCTGTCAAGCAGCTCCAGGATTTTTTAAAGGATAAGGGTGTTTCTACCACCGGGTATTCGAAGGGTCGGCTTTTGCAGCTAGCGAAAGCAGAAGCAGCGCCTCACCTCGCGTCGGATCCCCGGACCTCACCGGTCCATCCCACAGCGTGGAGATGCAAAAATAGTCCTCTAAAAACTAAATGCAAACGTATGTGAAGGAGTAGTTTTACATACAAATTACACCGTTCATTCATAATAATTAGGTATACCCTTGTAAAAAAGTATCATCATAATATCATGATATTTATATCATGATATTGCCTTCAGACCCGATGATGGTAAATTGGCACATCATTTTGTAAATATCATGATATTATAAGTATCATGATAATATCATAATACAAATATCATAATATTATCATGATACTTTTTGGGTTTTTTTAAGGCAGACATGATCATGGTACAATATGATGATAATATCATGATATTTTCTGCACGGTATCATGATAATTTTATCGTGATATGATGATGATGATAATTTGATGATTGGTATCATGATATTTGCTGCATAAAGTATCATGATACTTGTATCATGATACTTGTATCATGATATTTGCTGCTCAGTATCATGATACTTGTATCATGATATTTGCTGCTTAGTATCATGATACTTGTATCATGATATTTGCTGCTTAGTATCATGATATTTGCTGCTCATAGTATCATGATACTTGTATCATGATATTTGCTGCTTGGTATCATGATACTTGTATCATGATATTTGCTGCTTGGTATCATGATACTTGTATCATGATATTTGCTGATTGGTATCATGATATTTGCTGCTTAGTATCATGATACTTGTATCATGATATCTGCTGTGGAGTATCATGATACTTGTATCATAATACCAAGCAGCAAATATCATGATACCTATATCATGATACTCCACAGCAAATATTATGATACAAGTATCATGATACTCCACAGGAAATATCATGATACAAGTATCATGATACTATGCAGCAAATATCATGATACAAGTATCATGATACCAAGCAGCAAATATCATGATACAAGTATCATGATACTAAGCAGCAAATATCACGATACAAGTATCCTGATACCAAGCAGCAAATATCATGATACAAATGTCATGATACTGTGCAGCAAATATCATGAGATCAATGTATCCAATGTTGTACTTTTACAGGATAATACAGAATGGGAAGTCGTTTTTGTTTCCTGTAATCTAATGGTCTAATGGTCAAGTAGCATTCACTAGCAGAGGTACATCCATTCATGGCGTGGCAACACTGCTTTAAAAATAAAAGAAGAATAGATGTACATATTAGAATAGCAATACATGTACAATACAACATTGAACCTCTCACTTTTCACAGGGAATCTCACAAAAAACACTCATGGACAATCTGTGAAGTAAAATATTGAATATTTTTATTAAGGAACAATAGTTATGGGAACTACAAAACCCACTGACATCATGATATTTACGTTTAAAAATAAAACAATGGAACATAAAAAAAAACACCTAGCAAATCATAATTAAAGGTTCTTACATACTGTGCTACATGCACATATTTGAATAATTCCAAGGGTTCCAATGCATAATTATTCTAGAACTGAACAGCAAATTTACTTTGTGGATTAAAGGAGTGCTCATGGCTCTATCGTTGTAAATTGCTTTCAATGAAAGCTGGAATAGAGGGGAAAACTTTTAAAAAATGAGGAAAAGAGAGTTATGAATTATTCCATAAAACGAACAATCACTGCCAGTAACATAAATACAACATGATCTAATGCAAAACGTTCAATTCAACCAAGACACTAACTTACAGTACTTGTGCCCTCGCACAAGAATCTACATTAGCATGTTTTTGCATGTATGAACTACCGGTAATACAAAAGTCCCTCTCTTTCAGAAAAGATTTTTTTTTTTTGATGAAAATGTGTTACATATTAACTAAGTGTATCATGACTATACTTCATGATACATGTAGACAAAATAAAATGTAGAGTGTATAGCAAGCTTTGTGCATGGTTGCACGACAGTGCCACCTCGGGTTTCAATTCACATGGATTGGCAAATTGCATTAATTTCTTTATACATATGTACATGTGTTTTCCATTCCATTCAATAAAAAAGTAAAATTTGAAAATGTTTCAAGGACTGGATAGCGTGTATGGGTGCTAATCACACAAAGCTATAACACAATGTGTACTACATATGCCTTGAGCATGGTAAACCCTTTAGTTACACATACTACACATGTATGTACATGTAGATTACTGTAAAATATATATAGTGCATTAATCTATAGATTCTGAGCAAGCAAATAAGAACATGTACATATGGCAAACTTACAACCATGACATGCAGATTTGGTCATGATATACCGTGAGCACTTATATTTGAGCCAAAGACTGTGGCTTAATTACATTTTGTATTTTGTTTATTCTTTTGAAAATTACATTTTATGGCCCGTCCTTTTTATAAACATCTGCAAACTTCATGAAAGTTTGCACATATCACGTTTCTTTGGGATACCAACTGTGAAATTTTAAAGTCAGAGGTACTATAACTCCTGTAGAATAAATGAAAATCGAACTACATGTAGTTTTCACTGAGATTTGATTATTTTTGTGGTACATGTGTATGCAAAAAGAAATTAAGCTTGATCAATTATCAAAGATTATATCCTCAAAACCAAATATTACGCTTTGTCGAGTCAAGGGAAAGGTTATATAGCCACTCTGCAAAAGGGACGGGCTATCTTTAAACTGCTTAGATAGCTTTACCGGTACATAACAACGAGTATCAAGGAAAATCAGGAACTCAAAATCCTCTACAAATCCTGAACACACACAAACCAGATAGTGTATTGCACATTGATACATTCGAACAGACCAGTGCATTGCAGCTTTGGTTCAGACTTTCGCATGATTACATTATTTTCCCGAATATACAAGAGATAGTCTTACATGTGATATCAGCAGATAAAATTAGATGTATAAAGCTTATAGTAAGCCTGTGATGAATAGTCTCCAGAAATACTAACTGGTTGATAATCTGTTTATTCAGAAAAATTATAATTAAGACTAGAGCATTTCGACTGCCACAGAGACGATAAATGGGTCTCTGCCTTTATGTTAGTTAACTGCACCTAATTTAAATTAGTACTCATCTTCATTCAGAAAACTTATGTTTGGTAGAAATTGGACCATTAAATCAATAATTTTGCCAAAGTCCATTGATCTTTGACCTTTAATCTCCACAGTCTATCTCTGTTATATTAATACACTTCGGATCAAGATTGCTGGAAAATAGATAATCATATTTCTAGATATTTGGAGAAAGATCACATTTTGGGTTGTAAAAAAAGGCAAATTTTGACTATGTTTAATGATCTTTCAGGCATTTTTTTAATCAAATTGTTACAAAGTTTGTTTGTGGTCTGTCTGTGTAGCATGCTTGGTTGGAACAGGACCATTAGATTAAATGTGACGAATATCAGATTTCAAATGTTGGCATTTTGACTAATGTTCAATGACCTTTGGACTTTGACACTAATTTTACGCAGTAAATTGGTTTTACAAATTCCATGAACATGTACTACCCTTTTCTCATTGGGTTTTCTTAGCCCTGTACTATCCTTAGCCCCGTACTATTTCTTGAAGCTTTTCACACTGGCATTTCTAAGCCCCGTATTATTTCTTAAACTCGACTAGCTGTTCTCACTCGAAATCGTTAGCCCCGTACTTTCTCGACAGCTTATGAATATCTATGAGTGTACGTCTTGCACATCAGCTCTTTACCACTCCGCATCAAGGTCACTCGCCCAACGGGCGTTATCTGATTGGTCTCGGCGTTTCAGCCTTGAGAGCCGACACTGCATTACCTTAGCCCCGTATTATTTTTCGTTTCTGTACTCACTGGCGCTCTTAACCCCAGACTATTTGGCTTGGCCCTGCAATTGCGGGGTTAGCTCTGCAGGGCCAAATAATCCCGGATTATTGGTGGGGCTAGCCCACTTTGGTAAAAACAAGTGAGAACAGAAAGTGGTCTAAACTTAGCCCCGTACTATAGGTGGGGCTAAGGGGGGGGGGGGGGGGGGGCCTTAGCCCCACCTATAGTAGAGGGCTACGGAAAATTTTTTTGCCAGTGTGAAAAGCATTTACATGTACTAAGTCTGAAGCAAATCTGTTACGTGGTTCTATTTTGCGTAAAAAGGTTAAAAACTGACAAATTGGGCAATATTTCACAACGTTCATTGGGCATGTTTATCATCTTTTCAGAATTTGAAACGCATTTCCAAAGGCCTTTACAAACGTTTCCAAAGGCCTTTGCGAACGTGTTTAAAAAAACGGTGCATTTATCAACTCAATCGCTCAAGTCGAAAACCGACCTTGTCACTGCACAGCTCTACTGCGCCGTTAGACGTGCACTGTAGTGCAAGAGTATGCGATCGATGTGTTTACGGAAACACACGGTTTCAAGTCGTTTCATAACAGCTTTGCGTTTATCTCACTTCTCTAAACGCGTTTCTGGCTCAAACGCGTTTAGGATAGCACAAATTTGTGTGTTTCAAAACAGCTTACCGAACGTACCCATAATCAAAACACCTTTGCGTTTATCAACTCTATGAAACACGTTTAAAAAAAATTAAACGCGTTTGGAAACCTTAATTTAACCAAAGAAAGAGTTGATACACACGCCCATTGACCGTTTTATTGACAATATTACACAGGTCATTAGTTTGTATAAATTACATACTGTACAGGTACCAAGTTTGATGCAAATCCATTGAACCTTCCTCAAGATATTGAGGAAATGATTTCGGAACGGATAGACAGACAGCCCGAAAACATAATGTAATGCCTCCTTCCACTTTGTGGCAGAGACATAAAATGCATTACAGTTCACATTTTTAAAAATATAAGAACTTTCTAAATGATACCAGTACATCTACTTCCTAAAATCTTAAATGAATAGTACAAATATTTTCTTTTCTGAGAATTGTGGGTGCATGCACTGTATGTACAATGTATAAACCAACGTCGTATTACATCAAGTTAGTGATGGTCGTTACAGTTATGGGTAATATTCTGCAGCAATATTCTTAAAGAGGAAGTCCATGCTGATATAAAATTGTTTGTAAAGGGACAGTAAACCAGAAATCCCACGGTCAGTAGAATGTTGTGAAGAGTAGCAGACAAATTTGTTATCATTCAAGTGGGCATACATCACTATATTCTTCTACATGATGGGAATGTTGTAAACTGGGTAGGAAACTGGACAGTTTGAGATTGCAGGACTCAATGTGATGCTATTTAAGGCATAGCTGCTTTTGCTTGTAATGAAAGAAAAAAACACTTCAATAAATCAATGGAGCTTCTGAGCAGCTCCTCCATTTCAATTTTCTAAAAAAAAATCAGATTCATAGAACTGAAGTTGATACAGTATTAAACACATGTATTCATACATACATGTACATTCCTATACAAAATATATCATTCATTCAACAAGAATTTGCATTTGATTCATTGCAAGTTTTAAACAATCATTACTTTCTTATCCTGCATCTAACTGTTGTCAAACTGTCATTCTCTGTATCTCTCATTTTTACACTTTTACTTCAAGTAACTCTTTCTCAGGGTGGACTTCCCCACAAAGAAATATCATTAATTGCTCAACCCTACACTGTGTACAATACTAACACTTACTTCTTCCCTGCCTTAGCCTTTCTCTGATTGGTTTGTTTGTTCCTGCGTCGGCTGAAATCTCTGTGTACATACCGTGGGTAGGAGAGCTGAAAATAGTGTGTTGAGAAAGCATAAAAAATAATAACAATAAAATTGACTTGAATATATGCCACCTACTTAAACTACTTCTACTTAAACTAGTAGGGATTCAAAGCTTTCAATGATATCAAGCATATTAAGTTAACTGTTCAAAGCACAACCAATATAATATATTATCATAGAAGAAATCAATGATAGCTTATGCAGAGAAAGATGCGTCCCCTGCTGTCTGCTCTGTTGTCATATTTTAAAGTTAGTGATGCCTGTTGAACATAACTCCACATAATACAGATTACAGGTACACTCATAGCAATAAAGAGGCATAATTCTCTCCTTTTCCCATTAAGAATTTCCTAAGTAACGCTATGGCACATATAGCAAATCTTACACGGACAAATCTGTGATCGATTTCTAAATCTAAAATGGGGAATAGAAATCTTTTTTATATGAATCTTTTTTGCACCAATATAAACTTGTGATTAAGTACCCGAGTCATATTGATTTTTTTGTAAGCCGGGGCTCATTGGCGTTGCTCCGGTCAAGCTTCGGTGCATTAATAAATTCGGGGCGAAGTCGGCACAGTTACAAATTGTGTACAACGGATAGTGGAGCGTGAACGCTGGCAGTGGTGTACATTTTTGCTTATTACATGACGTCATCCAGCCACTGCCGAGAGCCAATTTATGAATGAAAATATAGTAAGCATGCGCAGTGCAAGCCTTTCATTTGAGCTCGTATCTACATGTAGCTGCAGAGCGACAGAATATGATGAAACTGAACATTTGAATGGATTATCCACCAAACTCAAAATCAGACAAATATTCCATTAGAACACATCTAAATGTGGTAACTTAATCTGAGATGACATGCGAGGTATGAGAGTGCTTTCTGCAAACATTAGAAACATTGAAGAATTCATACCTTTTGATGGCGCTGACCTTGCCAGGATGTAGTACAGGCTGGTTGATGGTTTCTGCACCATGTAGATTGCGCTTCTTCCCTGTCAATGATGAGCAGTCCGCACTTCAATGCCGAACACAGCAACAGTCAAGTCCCTTGACCAAGACCACCTGATCCCTGGTGAGAATCACCCTCTCCTGAGGACATTTGGAGCTGAAAAAGCACACACACAACAAAAAACATAATTAATAAATGTATCATGATTACCACAGCAGTATCAATTTGTGTGATGTGCTAAATGTAATGTAAAAATGTAACATTTCACAACCTGCAATAATATAGAACGGTTGCTAACTAGCTTAACGTTCAGTCCTGCAGGTCAATCTTATTTTTGGTAATTTCTATTCATGCGTACAGTTCACATTTAAAAAAAAATGGGACGTCATGGTTATCATCACTCCAATTACAGCAATAAAATGTCATATCAATGGAAATAAATTCATGGTGGATCAATGCACCATTTCATAGCTTGGCTCAAGATTTGAAGTAAACATGCCATAATTTATGCAAAAAGTACTGCATTGCAATTAGAATAAACAACATCTATGACACTTACTCTCTTGATGTGTTGTTTGATGCCAATGGTAGCATACAGGAACACAAGTAGGCCTGCCTTCCTACGCCTTTCTTCATTTGGACAAGAAGAGTATGTAGCTCTGAAATCCTAAAAAGAAAATAAAGTATCAAAAATATGCTTGGAAGTCATGGGAATCTACTTCTAAATCAAGATAGTCTAAATTACTATGTACATAGTTGCGTGTCCTATAAAAGTCCAAAGATATAGTGTACATGTATTCTTACTTTTTCTGGCACGCAAATGCTAGAAATACCATTTATTTTTAAGCATGAATATTTTTTTATAACCTTTAATAGATAGTCTCGTCAATTGTTATTTCATTTAACAGTACAGTACATTAAATAAAGATATAAACTCGAGTTCTGATTACCACCAAAGCCAGATGATCAGATATACGGTACTATCTATTAATACATACAAGATTCTCATACGTAGGTGTAATTGCTACATTAATAAGCATTGCATACGTACGAATTCTTCAATTAATCATGATTGGGACTAAAATTAATGATGATCTGGCCAAGGGGCCATGCATGCTTACTACGTTTGTAATTTTCAGTCATTCATTCTTCCAATTGCCCTCAATATGTTAAAACAATGTAATTATCATATGGTAACAATTCACCAAACTTTTAAAGACCTGATCTCAAACCGATTGCTTACGAGCTCTTTAATTTAGTAGCTTTAAATTATGGTTTCATATCTTTGACAAAGCATCACCTATGGAAAGTGAACTGTAAATTATATTAAATTACAAACCTGTGTTCATCCAGGGCATCCATGCCAGACTGCTATGGACATTCCAGGGGGTAATAGTACAGGCATGCTTCATATGTATTGGTAGTGTCTATAGCCTCCCTCCTCGCACAAATCTGAAGAAATTAAAAAGGGAATAAAATGATATCAGTATTTTGGACAGCAGTCACAGCACAATTTGATGTATTGGCAATAAGCTACATGTAGTTAAATGAATCACATCACATATGAAATGGCTTTCCATGTTGAAGAAGTTTGGGGTTAATCTTAGTTCTTGCCTATCATGCGTAACTACAACTCAATAACAGTTATAACTGTACGAGGTGAATCGTATAACCACCATCGATCAGCAGCCGATTCTCACAGCGGACTCCTTACTCGTAGTCCTAGCCCTATGAGGAACCCCACGGCTATGGCATAGGGTACTACATCAAGCTTTTAAAAAAATCGCATCGTTTTGGTTTGCTAAGCTGCTTGGAAAAACGGCTGCATAGAAATCACAAAAATCCTCTTACTGAGTTCTAAAGTATAATCCTTAAGCCAGCATGACGGGCATTTTTTATGTCTCCTTGACGTTGCTTTCTGTGTCAAAATCAGCGATTTAGAGGGATAGGGTATATTTTTGCACGCAGCACGGTTACTCTTGCCGGCTTCAAAAAATTGCTTCCTTTATCGATATCAGACGCTGCCTCGTAATACATTTTGAATGAGGCTTGATATTGATACCAACAAGGCTTAATATCGAGAGCAATGGGCTTCATATCGATAATTGATGTTTTGAAACTAGCAAAAGATAGCGTGCAAAAATATCACTGATTTAGGCACAGAAAGCTACCTCAAATAGATACCCTTCTAACCCTACTAACTTGGCCTGACTTGGTAAGAGTATTTTTGTGACTTCTACCGAACCAAAATGTTGATGCGTTTTCAATCGTTCAACATACATGTGACGCTAGTTCATAAGTGTATCCAGCCACCAATTTCCTTGAATGTTGGGTTCGACTACTAATAAATCGACCCGAACACATGAATGCATTCAAGTACATTGATCACATGTGAATGGCTAAATGTATTGAATGTATACTTGCACTATATGTTTGAAATTTTGAGCAATGTTACATATTCCCTCTTCACATTTCTAACAAATTATACGTTCTGTCGAGGCTGCCATCTTGGCTGTACGAGAATGTACACGAATAAATGGGAATTGATGCATGCGCATAAGCTTTAATCTTCACCATCACAGCTGCCGTCGCGCAATGAAATTATGAACCACTTTAGTTTGTAAACAATAAAAAAAAATACAACATGGATAAATATCATCTTTAAACCAGCCACGAGACAATTCAAGTATATATTCTGCGTAAATGTAAGTTTTGAGCAAAGAGAATTGTTAAAATTTACTGATCTAATCACGACTTTGTTGCTCCAAAGCCTCCAAAGCTCAGTGCTATGAAGCCCGCTCACTGCGTGACTATTTTCTAATATTTCGAGGATTATTTTGACCGCGGACATTGCTTGAAATTGACCCCTTTTTCCTTGTTTTTGGTAACGATCATGCAGTCCCTAATTCACATTGAGTGACCGAACCGGGCTCCAAAGCTCAGTACTATACGAAGCCCGCTCACTGCGTGACTTGGTAAGAGAATTTTTGTGATTGCTACCGAGCCGTTTTACCAAACACTTACCAAACCACTGGTTGCAGTAAGCCAGGGTCAGGGTTAGGTTTAGATCTATGTTTAGGGTTAGGTCTCTTACTAGGATTATGTTCAGGGTTAGGTTTAGGGTTCAAATTCATAAAATAAGTGCCAAAGTATATGGATACACTTATGAACTAGCGCCCATACTATGTAGGGCCCCACGCTAGGCAGGAGCGAAAGGGCTACCTTATTCCCAGTAAGACAAGATCAGGCCAGCACCTCTCCCCAAATTAAATTGAGTCAAGATCAGTTTGATTTTTATCTTATAAATTAGGATCTAGAGTCTCATAAAACTTACTTGAATAGCAATTTACATTAGAATATCACGGAAGAGTAGATTAATTAGCACCTAAAACAGTACATACAAACTCAAAGAGTAGAGAAACGTCGACACTAACGACAGGAAAACTTGCAGGTATATTACTAATACTAACACCATTGTTTGTACATGGGAACAGTATGTATGCTTATGTACAGCAAACAACAATTGAGCGTGAATGTGACAATAATTATGTAAGAAACATGGTATCTTCAACTTCACAAATCCTACAGTAAATACCATAAGGTCTTACCTGATGTGACAGAGATGATGATGATGACACATTTTTGCCCCAAAATTAACTGCTATTCTGATCCTTCATGCCCCAACCGCTCAACACTGCAGCCGCTCAAACTTAACTGGCGCTCAATTCAAGCTGCATGGCTCGCGCTCTGATTGGACACCAACAATATCAACGGACACGCACACACACACACACACGCACACACACACTCACACATACACGCACATCACACTTTAAAAAAAAAAAATTATTATTATTTTTTATTATTTTATTTTTTTATTATTATTTATTATTATTTTTATCACACACACGCACACACACTCACACACACATGCACACGCACACACACACACACACACTTACACATACACACACAAATACACACACACACTCACACACACTTACACACACACCACACGCACACACACAATCACACACATATACACATACACGCACATACAAACACACTCACACACACACACACGCACAATCACACACACACGCACATACATACACACGCACACTCACGCACACACTCACACACACACTCACTCACACACACACGCACACACACACTTACACATACACACTCACACACACTTACACACACACCCACACGCACACACAATCACACACACACACAATCACACACACACGCACATATACACACACGTAGACACACTCACACATACGCACGCACACACACACCAACTCACGCACCTACTCACACACACACACACACACGCACACACACACACGCACACACGTAGGCCTACACACAAACACACACAGACACACACACATACACACACACATATATGCACACACAAACACACAGACAGACACACACATACGCATAGACAGACATACAGACACACAGACAGACAGACACACACACATACAGACACATATCACGATATTTGTCAAGTATCACTATTCATATCATGATATTTGCTGTATTTTATCATGAAGGAAACACACAAACACATACACACAGACACACACACACAGTCACACACACACATATGCACACACACACACACAACTTAGTAAATGTAAAAGTCGTGACAAATGCTAGCATCATGCATAGTAGGCCTATTGTGAAAATATCATGATCACATCATAATCTGATAATATCATGATATCTTGGTTCTTCTGTAAATAGTATCTTTGGAAATATCATGATATAACTGCCAATATCATAGTATTCTAACAAATATCATGGTAACATGATAATACTTCTGTTAATATCATGATAACATCATAGTACTCCTGCGCATATCATGAAAATATCATAGTATTTCTGCAACTGTCATGATACTTTTGCGAATATCATGGTAAAATCATAATATTTCGGTGAATATCATGATAATATCATAGTATTTCTGCAAATATCGTGATACTTTTGCGAATATCATGATCCAATCATAATATTTTGGTGAATATCATGATAATATCATGGTATTTCTGCAAATATCATGATACTTTTGCGAATATCATGATAAAATCATAATATTTTGGTGAATATCATGATAATAGTATAATACTTTTTTGTAAGGGTACTGTATGAAGTTGCAGTTACACGACATCATCGTGTTATTTAATGGGGGTAGGCCTATGTGTTCAGCAAACTGATAGATGGTTCGTTAACTTTCTGCCGTTCGGGAGGCGGATCGATGGCTGTATACTCTCTCTCGGCGAGCTGGCCGCACGGTACGATACGGGTTTCGCGGAGACTGCGGCAGGTCGGGGTTACAGGTTGACCGGGGTGATTGTCGGCAAACTCCCATAAAAAAATACTTGGAGCAAATGTAGCTGTCTTTCGTGATTTTGTCTGTTGTCAAGTCTTTTCTTCCACATGCCTTGACACAGAGTTTGCACTTTTCGAGTTTGTTTGTTGTTTGTTTCGGGAATGGAAGAAATCTTACACCCTGCATTTTAGGCCGCGCTGCACTGCATACCGATAGTATGCAGTGATAGCATACTGGTTTCTTTTGCTTACAGTTGGAATCAAGGTAAGGGTTAGGGTAGGGGCGCGGATTAGGATAACTGATTAGGGTTAGGTACTAAGCTAATTGTGATCATAAGGATGTGCCCTCACTTCGATAAAACGCAATCTATTCAATGCGTCCCTTCGAAGAACATATTGCTTAGGCTTATAGTTACATTTGGAGGTATGGTAAGGGTAAGAGTTAGGGTAAGGGTTAGACTTAGGGTTAGAGTTAGGGTAAGGTTATGGATTATAATTTCTTGTTAGGGTGAGGTACTCGGCTAATTGTGATCATTATAATGTGTCCTCACTTCGGTATAACACAACCTATTCAATGTGTCCCTTCGAAGAACATATTGGTTAGGTTTATAGTTACACTTGGAGTTAGGGTTAGGGTATGAGTTGGGTAAGGCTAAGAGTTAGGGTTAGAGTTAAGGTAAAGGTAAGGGTTGGTGTTACTAGTGACAGTAGGGTACTAAGCTAATTCTAATCATGATAATATGTCCTCATTTCGATGAAAGAAAATCTTTTGATTGCGTCCCTTACAAGAACATATTGTTTGTTTCCATGGTTACAATTGAAGTTAGAGTTAGGGTTAGAGGTAGGGTAAGGATCAGAATTACTGGTTAAGTTTAGGTTCTCAGCTAATTGTGATCATTATAATGTTCCCTCACTTCAATAACACACAGTCTATTAAATGCGTCCCCTCGGAGAACATATTGATTAGGTTTATAGTTACACTTGGATTTATGGTTAGGGTAATAGTTAGGGTTAGGGTAAGGGTACGGATTAGAATTACTTGCTAGGGTGAGGTACTCAGTTAATTGTGATCATGATAATGTTCCCTCACTTCGATGAAACACAATTTATTAATTGCGTCCTGTCGGAGAACATATTGGTTGGCTTCTTTTGGTTACAGTTGGAATCAGGGTAAGGGTTAGGGTACGGATTAGGATTACTGATTAGGGTTAGGTACTAAGCTAATTGTGATCATGATAGTGCCCCCTCACTTCAATGAAACACAATCTATTCATTGCGCCCCTTCGAAGAACATATTGGTTTCTTTTGCTTCCTTTGCTTAGCCCATAGTAATACGTTTTTAATGAGAAATATCTACGAATGGTATGGGCAAACATAAAATGTAGGATTTTATGTATATTCAATACTACACGCTTATTTCTCCTTATTGTCAATTTGTCTATACATGTACTGTTATCAATTTGCAACGATTGAAAAGTTTTCCCGTCCAATTTTGCACTTAGTGCACGCAAAAGTAAAGATAGGTCATTCAATTTCGCACAAAGTGCATAAGAAAGTATAAATAGGTCATTCAATTTATTAGTTAGGGCAGCCAAAATCACCAGTCGGCATTCAAATTCGCTAAAGTGCAACCAAAGTGGCCATTTAGCATTCATAATCGCTTTAGTAAAACCAAATCCGCCACTCGGCATTCCAATTTGTACATAGTGCAACCAAGTTCGCCCGTGAAACCCCCTCGAGCTATGTTAGAGCATTCAGTTGCGCCATTGTGCATCCCATTATACAATTTGTGCATGCAATTTAGCACACGTAATTCTTTCTATTTGTTTTATAATTCCACATGTTTATATTTTCTTCCATTTTATGAGCTTACTATGTCCATATTAAGTCACCGAAAAAAAAACATCGGATAGCTAAAGGCATATCAATTATTAGCGGGAAAATTTACTGACATTTCCCTATCCCAGGACGAAAAACCAGTAGAAACCAGTAAAGAAAAACCATTAGAATCTCTACTGGTTTCTACTGGAAATTTTCTGCTGGTTTGAATATGGAAAGTGAAATGATTTCCAGTAGAAACCATTAGAAAAATACCAGTAGAATACCAGTAGAAACAAGTAGAAATCTCTACTGGATCCAATACAAGACCAATAGAAGACCAGTAGAATACCAGTAGAAACCAGTAGGAATCTCTACTGGATCCAATAGAATACCAGCAGAAACCAGTAGAAATCTCTACTGGATCCAATAGAGCTTCCTACTGGTTTCTACTGGAATTTTTCTATTGGTTTGAATATGGAAAGTGAAATGATTTCCAGTAGAAACCATTAGAAAAATGCCAGTAGAATACCAGTAGAAACCAGTAGGAATCTCTACTGGATCCAATAGAAGACCAGTAGAAACCAGTAGGAATCTCTACTGGATCCAATAGAGCTTCCTACTGGTTTCTACTGGAATTTTTCTGGTTTTCTGGTTTGAAAAGGAGTGTAAAAAAAGAAGTCAAAAACAGTAGAATTACCATTAGAGACCAGTGGATTCTAATGGTTTCTACTGGTCTTCAATACCATTAGAATCCACTGGTCTCTAATGGTTTCTACTGGTTTGACTTTGTTTTTTTCACACTCCTTCTCAAACCATTAGATCTCACTGGTTTCTATTGGTTTCTACTGGTCTTCAACACATTAGACTCTACTGGTTTCTACTGGTTTCTACTGGTTTGATTTCGTAGTTCCTCTTCAGACCAGTAGACTCTACTGGACCAGTAGAAACCAGTAGACGATCTCTATTGGTTTCTACTGGTTTCTATGGGAATTTCGACCTGGGATGTTAATTAATATGTGTTTTTATCTGTGTATTTTTTTTCTTTGTGTATATTTTCTTGTCATTTGCACCATCGCGTCGATATATGCATTGACTAGAGACATAATGATAGCATTTATACAATATCATAATTTTCTTCTTTCATATTTACATTAAATGTTCTTTTTACTTGCATCTGTTAGGGTTAGGGTTAGGGTTAGGGTTAGGGTTAGGGTTAGGGTTAGGGTTAGGGTTAGGGTTAGGGGGGGGGGTTAGGGTTAGGGTTAGGGTTAGGGTTAGGGTTAGGGTTAGGGGGGGGGGGGGGGGGTTAGGGTTAGGGTTAGGGTTAGGGTTAGGGTTAGGGTTAGGGTTAGGGTTAGGGTTAGGGTTAGGGTTAGGGTTAGGGTTAGGGTTAGGGTTAGGGTTTAGGGTTAGGGTTAGGGTTAGGGTTAGGGTTAGGGTTTAGGGTTAGGGTTAGGGTTAGGGTTAGGGTTAGGGTTAGGGTTAGGGTTAGGGTTAGGGTTAGGGTTAGGGTTAGGGTTAGGGTTAGGGTTAGGGTTAGGGTTAGGGTTAGGGTTAGGGTTAGGGTTAGGGTTAGGGTTAGGGTTAGGGTTAGGGTTAGGGTTAGGGTTAGGGTTAGGGTTAGGGTTAGGGTTAGGGTTAGGGTTAGGGTTAGGGTTAGGGTTAGGGTTAGGGTTAGGGTTAGGGTTAGGGTTAGGGTTAGGGTTAGGGTTAGGGTTAGAGTTAGGTAGTTTCCCACTAATATAATATTATAGTTAAGAAATGATATTAGGTAGGATTGATAGGCCTGTTAGAGATATACATATTCCCAAAATATTAGATCTTAACTCCCATTAGTTTTAGCTCCAGCCGCTTTTAAAGTTACTATACGTTTTTACATACAATATATTAAACAAGCCGCTGGAAGGAAGACTAACAATACTTAAGCATTCATACTTCACCAAAAGTATGTGCGTGGTCAAAGGTCAAATATGTGTTAATATCATTGCGTAACTCCTACTAGTATTTGATCAGAGTCACTTTTAATTTTTTTGTGAAAAAAATTCTAAGTATTTTTTCAAATAAAATCAAAAGTTTCCAAATCGTTTAAAACGTGTAAAAAAACATTTAATTTGGAAAAAAATCTCCCATATGTTTTGTACACAAATGGTAATCTTACATTAAAAAGCGGCCGGAAGGAAGACTATTCAGAAGAGAGCATCCATGCTTCACCAAAAGAATGTGACTGACGAAAGGCGAACTATTTGTAAATTTCAAACCTTTAATCCTATGAGTCTTTGCTCCAGTCACTTTCATATTGTTTCTGATATGTTTTGTACACAAATTGTCAGTCTTATTTAAACAGCGGCTGGAAGGAAGACTAAGCACAGGCTAGAGTCCATACTTCACCAAAAGAATGTGCCTAGGGATAGGATTAGGGTTAGGGTTAGGGTTAGGGTTAGTTTTGTACACAAATTATCAGTTTAATTTTAACAAGCGGCTGGAAGGAAGACTAACCACAGGTAAGAGTGCATACTTTACCGAAAGAAGAAGCCTAGTCAAAGGTCAAACATTTGTAAAGTTCAAATCTTTAAAGCTATTAGTCTTTGCTCCAGTCACTCTCAAATTGTTTCTCATTTGTTTTGTACACAAACTGTCAGTCTGATTTAAACAAGCGGCTGGTTGTAAGACTAACCAGAGGTTAGAATCCATACCTCACCTAAAGAATGTGACTGACCAAAGGTCAAACATATTTTAAATTCAAACCTTAACTCCTATTAATTTTTGCTCCAGACACTTTCAAATTGTTTCCCATATGTTTTGTACACAAATTGTCAGTCTTATTCAAACTAGCGGCTGGAAGGAAGGCTAACCTTAGTTAGGCATTCGTACTTCACCAAAAGTATGTGACTCTTCAAAGGTCAAATATCTGTGAGTTTCAAAGCGTAACTCCTCTTAGTTTTTGCTCAAGTCACTTTCAAATTGTTTCCCATATGTTTTGTACACAATTTTTTGAAAAAAAGTTGAAGTATTTTTTCAAATAAAATTAAAAGTTTCCAAATCGTTTAAAACGTGTAAAAAAACATTTAATTTGGAAAAAAAATCTCCCATATGTTTTGTACACAAATGGTAATCTTACATTAAAAAGCGGCCGGAAGGAAGACTATTCAGAAGAGAGCATCCATGCTTCACCAAAAGAATGTGACTGACGAAAGGCGAACTATTTGTAAATTTCAAACCTTTAATCCTATGAGTCTTTGCTCCAGTCACTTTCATATTGTTTCTGATATGTTTTGTACACAAATTGTCAGTCTTATTTAAACAGCGGCTGGAAGGAAGACTAAGCACAGGCTAGAGTCCATACTTCACCAAAAGAATGTGCCTAGGGATAGGATTAGGGTTAGGGTTAGGGTTAGGGTTAGTTTTGTACACAAATTATCAGTTTAATTTTAACAAGCGGCTGGAAGGAAGACTAACCACAGGTAAGAGTGCATACTTTACCGAAAGAAGAAGCCTAGTCAAAGGTCAAACATTTGTAAAGTTCAAATCTTTAAAGCTATTAGTCTTTGCTCCAGTCACTCTCAAATTGTTTCCCATTTGTTTTGTACACAAACTGTCAGTCTGATTTAAACAAGCGGCTGGTTGTAAGACTAACCAGAGGTTAGAATCCATACCTCACCTAAAGAATGTGACTGACCAAAGGTCAAACATATTTTAAATTCAAACCTTAACTCCTATTAATTTTTGCTCCAGACACTTTCAAATTGTTTCCCATATGTTTTGTACACAAATTGTCAGTCTTATTCAAACTAGCGGCTGGAAGGAAGGCTAACCTTAGTTAGGCATTCGTACTTCACCAAAAGTATGTGACTCTTCAAAGGTCAAATATCTGTGAGTTTCAAAGCGTAACTCCTCTTAGTTTTTGCTCAAGTCACTTTCAAATTGTTTCCCATATGTTTTGTACACAATTTTTTGAAAAAAAGTTGAAGTATTTTTTCAAATAAAATTAAAAGTTTCCAAATCGTTTAAAACGTGTAAAAAAACATTTAATTTGGAAAAAAATCTCCCATATGTTTTGTACACAAATGGTAATCTTACATTAAAAAGCGGCCGGAAGGAAGACTATTCAGAAGAGAGCATCCATGCTTCACCAAAAGAATGTGACTGACGAAAGGCGAACTATTTGTAAATTTCAAACCTTTAATCCTATGAGTCTTTGCTCCAGTCACTTTCATATTGTTTCTGATATGTTTTGTACACAAATTGTCAGTCTTATTTAAACAGCGGCTGGAAGGAAGACTAAGCACAGGCTAGAGTCCATACTTCACCAAAAGAATGTGCCTAGGGATAGGATTAGGGTTAGGGTTAGGGTTAGGGTTAGTTTTGTACACAAATTATCAGTTTAATTTTAACAAGCGGCTGGAAGGAAGACTAACCACAGGTAAGAGTGCATACTTTACCGAAAGAAGAAGCCTAGTCAAAGGTCAAACATTTGTAAAGTTCAAATCTTTAAAGCTATTAGTCTTTGCTCCAGTCACTCTCAAATTGTTTCCCATTTGTTTTGTACACAAACTGTCAGTCTGATTTAAACAAGCGGCTGGTTGTAAGACTAACCAGAGGTTAGAATCCATACCTCACCTAAAGAATGTGACTGACCAAAGGTCAAACATATTTTAAATTCAAACCTTAACTCCTATTAATTTTTGCTCCAGACACTTTCAAATTGTTTCCCATATGTTTTGTACACAAATTGTCAGTCTTATTCAAACTAGCGGCTGGAAGGAAGGCTAACCTTAGTTAGGCATTCGTACTTCACCAAAAGTATGTGACTCTTCAAAGGTCAAATATCTGTGAGTTTCAAAGCGTAACTCCTCTTAGTTTTTGCTCAAGTCACTTTCAAATTGTTTCCCATATGTTTTGTACACAATTTTTTGAAAAAAAGTTGAAGTATTTTTTCAAATAAAATTAAAAGTTTCCAAATCGTTTAAAACGTGTAAAAAAACATTTAATTTGGAAAAAAATCTCCCATATGTTTTGTACACAAATGGTAATCTTACATTAAAAAGCGGCCGGAAGGAAGACTATTCAGAAGAGAGCATCCATGCTTCACCAAAAGAATGTGACTGACGAAAGGCGAACTATTTGTAAATTTCAAACCTTTAATCCTATGAGTCTTTGCTCCAGTCACTTTCATATTGTTTCTGATATGTTTTGTACACAAATTGTCAGTCTTATTTAAACAGCGGCTGGAAGGAAGACTAAGCACAGGCTAGAGTCCATACTTCACCAAAAGAATGTGCCTAGGGATAGGATTAGGGTTAGGGTTAGGGTTAGGGTTAGTTTTGTACACAAATTATCAGTTTAATTTTAACAAGCGGCTGGAAGGAAGACTAACCACAGGTAAGAGTGCATACTTTACCGAAAGAAGAAGCCTAGTCAAAGGTCAAACATTTGTAAAGTTCAAATCTTTAAAGCTATTAGTCTTTGCTCCAGTCACTCTCAAATTGTTTCCCATTTGTTTTGTACACAAACTGTCAGTCTGATTTAAACAAGCGGCTGGTTGTAAGACTAACCAGAGGTTAGAATCCATACCTCACCTAAAGAATGTGACTGACCAAAGGTCAAACATATTTTAAATTCAAACCTTAACTCCTATTAATTTTTGCTCCAGACACTTTCAAATTGTTTCCCATATGTTTTGTACACAAATTGTCAGTCTTATTCAAACTAGCGGCTGGAAGGAAGGCTAACCTTAGTTAGGCATTCGTACTTCACCAAAAGTATGTGACTCTTCAAAGGTCAAATATCTGTGAGTTTCAAAGCGTAACTCCTCTTAGTTTTTGCTCAAGTCACTTTCAAATTGTTTCCCATATGTTTTGTACACAATTTTTTGAAAAAAAGTGGAAGTATTTTTTCAAATAAAATTAAAAGTTTCCAAATCGTTTAAAACGTGTAAAAAAACATTTAATTTGGAAAAAAATCTCCCATATGTTTTGTACACAAATGGTAATCTTACATTAAAAAGCGGCCGGAAGGAAGACTATTCAGAAGAGAGCATCCATGCTTCACCAAAAGAATGTGACTGACGAAAGGCGAACTATTTGTAAATTTCAAACCTTTAATCCTATGAGTCTTTGCTCCAGTCACTTTCATATTGTTTCTGATATCCCTTACAAAAATTTCCTGTGGTACTTCTGTGGTAATACCACACATCAGTACCACAGGAAATACCACAGGAAATACCACAGGAAAGTACCACAGGACAGTCATGTGGTTTTGTGTGGTATTTTGGGACAAATACCACAGGACATTACAGCAGTACCACAGGAAATACCACACAGGAGTACCACACAGAAGTACCACACAGGAATACAGCACAGCATTACCACACATCACTACCACAGGAAATCCACTCAGGAGTACCACACAGAAATACCACAGGATTACCACAGGAATACCACACAGGAATACCGCAGGAATACCACACAGGAATACCGCAGGAATACCACACAGAAATACCGCAGGAATACCACACAGGAATACCACAGGATTACCACACAGCAGTACCACAGGAATACCACAGGAATATCACACAGGAATACCGCAGGAATACCGCAGGAATACCACACAGGAATACCGCAGGAATACCACACAGGAATACCACAGGATTACCACACAGCAGTACCACAGGAATACCGCAGGAATACCACACAGGAATACCGCAGGAATACCACTCAGGAATACTACACATCACATACCACAGAGCAAAACCACAATGTGTGGTCATTTCTGTGTGGTATTGCTGTGGTACTCTGTGTGGTATTGCTGTGTGATACTCCTGTGTGGTATTGATGTGATACTCCTGTGATACTCCTGAGCAGTATTGCTGTGGTACTCCTGTGCGGCATTGCTGTGGCACTCCTGTGCGGTATTGTTGTGGCACTCCTGTGTGGTATTGTTGTGGCACTCCTATGTGGTATTGTTGTGGCACTCCTATTTGGTATCGCACTGCTTTACCAAAGCACATCATAATACCACATATCAATACGTGTACTACATTGGTTAACGAACTTGTTCTGTCATCTTTTAATAAAAGAAAAACAAATATGATCAAATGTCTTAATTCATATATCAGAAAGTTGTGATACTATAAAAGCATGTGATCATTCACTGAATACTTAGGTTTAAACTTCGTTGGGACACACACTTAAGAAACTAGGCAGGTACGATTATTAAAGTTAATACACCCGAACAGCAAGACTGGACTTCGAAAATCTGGTAGTCAATATGTGACAATATACATAAAAAATACATTGCAGTAATAATTCTATCAATTTACATAAGAAAACTATATACATGTACCTATATGAGCTTAATAAGAATAAAAAAAGATAACTTTTTGTGCGTACATGTCATCCAAATACACTGACAAATTGTCCATTTTTCCAGGTTTACATGTAACTTTTCAATTGATGATACATGCAATTTCATGATTTATTCACCAAAGTCAAAGGAAACACTATGTCCAAGTTTATGTATAGTTTGTTTTTTATCAGTATTTGCACATTTCATTTCTAAACCATTCTGAAGATGCAACAGAGTTATGTGCTCCCTTTACATCAATAGAATACTGTATCGCGACCAAAAATAAACCGCTTCATAAAAGTGGAACATCACATTTAATACTGGAACTGCACACTGTATATGTTGACAAACTAAACTGTACGGTATGTCTGAATTACAGTCTCCTCCTGTTAAAAAGAGCACAGATTTTGTGAGAACAAGACCAATTTCCTCGGTTGGTTGGGACGGTTCCAATTTCAAGTACCGTTATGTGCACATTGCAGCACATGTACATTTTTGCTCACTCATCAAAAATAAACCACTTGATAAAAGTGGAACATCACATGACTGAAACTATAATAACAAGGTGGTTCGTGAACCACGAGTCTGATTTCGCAATTGATATACAGAGCTAGGTTTTTTTTCAAATATTGAAAATGGTGCCTAGAAGACCTTTGACCTTATCTTCATCAACGCACATGTGGTATTACCCTAGGATCATATGTATCAAGCTTGATCACAATTGATGCACAAATAAAGAGATGAGAGCAAGTGAAACAAAAACTTTTTTGTAATGACATGGCCTCATATTATTTGACCTTTTGACCCCTAGATGACCTTTGACCCCATCATCCTCATGACGACACTAGCGGGATTACCCATGGATCATTTGTACCAAGTTTGATCACAATTGATGCAGAAATAAAGAAGTGAGAGCAAGTTAAACAAAAACTTAAACATTTTCGTTACAAAAACTTGAACATTTTTGTACAGACCAACTGACTAACAGGAAAAGTGATTACTAGGTCTCTGCCGAACTTTGTTCAAGCGAGACAATAAAAAAGCACACTGTATATCACAACAGAGGTTTACGGTACACTATATGTAAACTCCTGGAAGGACTGAGAGGAGAAAAGAAGAAATTAAAGGTGAATTGGAAAGGCGAGAATGATGGGTAGAGGTGGGATTGATGTTTCATTCAGATTGACTGTCCGTCTTCAGGAGTGAGTGTTTGCTAGTTGAGTGACGGTACTTATGGCATGCGTGCGGACGTGGGAGGAAACCGCGGGCTGTTGGTCTCGGCGGGTGATGACGCTCTGTGTGTGGGTTGGCGGGAATCGGTGGTCAGTTGGTATGCGGACGTGGGAGGCCTGCGTAGGCGAAGGAGCGGGGGCAGGAGTCTCTGGTTTGCATGTGTCGGTGGTGGAGGAGGATGACCAATGGCATCCCTCTGTGCGTGAAGACTGGCGGAAGAGACAGGATTGTCTTGGTGGGCAGGGGTGGGAGGCTCGGTGTGGTCGTCGGCGTAGGTTGGAGCGTGGTGGTGTCCGTGTCGGCAAGGCTGGCTTGGTGGGTGAAGAGGCTTGCTGGGTAGGTGAAGAGCTGGAGGTGTCTGGTTGTGAAGATATGGTTGAGTGATTGGCGGTGGTGGAGGAGACAGTGCTGTTCGATGGAAGGGAAAACAAATGAAGAATTACATGCCTGGTAATCATGTACTCAAGAGCAATTACTATTGATTTGTTATGTAATGCGATTCTATAAATGTATGTATTCCATTCTTCCTGCAATGAACAGTAGTCATGCTTTATTTTTTTTTATTCAGTTTTATTTCACTATTTCACCCCTTTACAGTACATGTAATAAAAATATAAACCCACATTCTTATAATCAATTATACATATTGAGCACTAAAATATATTCCAACTGAATCTCGCAATAATGACTGAAACTGAAACTGGTATGCATGTATCTATAACATGATCTATAAAGTATAAATAAAATCTATAAAATCTATAAAATGATCTTTAGATGTAAATGATTGTAATTAGCAATACAATAAGCATGTATACGGTCATTGGCAAAACTTGAATTGACCGGGAACATGACTAAAATCAATTAGTATCACGTCATGTGCCCATGCATGCCTGATGATTTTCAACGTCATGTAGTTTTAATCAATTTGAAAATTTGCCATAACTCAAACCAATGCACCAATGCATTGACTATGGAAACATGAATTGAAAATTATTTGAACAAACCTGCCTTCTCCCAGGACATGGACAGACGATAAGGTCTCCTTCACATCTATAGACAGAATGCATCTTTCATCGTGGTGATGGCTATCCTCCCTCCTTTTCTTTTAGCTCCACATACAAATCTGACGAGAAAAAAGGAAATAAATTTGTGATTTAATAAAAATAATGATATTAACGCTTATATTAAAGTCACAACTTATATTAAAGTCACAACTTAGAACGTATTATCATGCAATATACACAGGGTGAATACCTTGTCTTTTGAAACAAGTTACAAACGTGTCTTTCATCTAGTCTAGACCGATGGCATCTTGCCTCTGGGCTCAATTACGATGAGCCTATTTGCCAAAATATTACGGCAAGATGCTATCGCCATCGATCAGACTAGCTGTAAAGGTGGTGGCCCATTCTCACCATGGTCTCCTAGTCCACGCACTGGCAAAAATGCATAGAACGCAATTGTAAGAGTATGTACATATGCATGGGATAGAATCACTGGTAGCACAACAGTTTTGGTCAAGCTACTCAATGTTTGTAAAAAAAAAAAAGTTTCAACAAATATCGTCTTTCGAAATGTTAGGGTGTAAAAGTCTTGTTATTCAATGAATGTCAAAAGACAAAAAAATTACGTGTTCATAATTTTAACATATATTTTGGCATATATGCCAACTAGAAAGTCTGTTTTCTCCTAAAAAATTTTCACCCGCTCAGTGATTGCTTCAGTCACCGACTAATCACTAAATTAAAGATGTCAGTTTGGTCGCAATTAGGCCTGAGTCGAATTGATTATGAAACCAGTGTTCGATCGAAGACGTCGAACTCCGATTTCGTTTTGATGAATTCGATGCATCGCCAAAATGACCAAATTGACTAGAAAACACAAAATCTTTTGTTTGATAATCCTGTTTTACACAATTTATCTTCATATTTTAATTTGCTTACTTAATTCCTACTCTCTTTTGTGAGTTTTGCAGGTAACGCATCAAGAGAACGAACTGGTCTTAATGATCAAGCAGCTTCTACGTACATGTCTTCGATTCGTTCACTACTATATACCGTACTATGCAACGCAACAACAAACAATTGTCCATAGACTGTGTACAACGGATAGCATCATGTGTTGTGATAACATGGAAACAGCACAGCGGCGATCGTGCGTAAGACTGTGTACAACGCAAATAGCATGAAAGAGCGTCTCCGCACAAGCGATTCGGAGACCGCTGATTGGTGCATCGTGTAGATCACGTCATGACCACCATGTGGTCGACAAAATAATTCCTTCGGACTGCGTGCGGAAGTATCGATAGCAATAACAATATCCGGTCACGTTGTCCAAAACCCGGAAGCCGATTGACTTTGTGCACGTTGCAATAGACTCTACAGATTCCAACAATCACGATGCCATATTAACGCTAATTCGTAAGATTTTGACGGAAAAGCAAGAAGTAATCGAAATTCGCTTACATGTGCGGTATCGGTGATTCTCTGAGAATACCTTTCATAATTCGTATAAAATATAGGAAAGTGAAATTCTAGGTCGATTTTGGTAAGAGATGATAGAGAATTGCACACTTGTTTTGGTGAAATACTGTGTACGTGGGGAAATGGAAGGCTTGCACTGCGCATGCTTACTATATTTTCATTCATAAATTGGATCTTGGCAGTGGCTAGATGACCTCATGTAATAAGCAAAATATACACGACCGCTAGCGTTCATGCTCTGCTATCCGTTGTACACCATTTATCAATGTGCCGTCGATGCATTGATGTTCGATCGGCGCAAAGCCTTTGAACACCCGTTTCTGAAAAAAATCGATATGACTCAGGCTTAGTCACAATGTGCATGCCTACATGAGCAATACGTAACAGCATGTGCGCTCTGAGAATGCATACATGGACAAGTTTATTTGGCAATCACCTTTTTTCGGACCTAGGTCCATGAAACATTTAGGGTATAGCCTCAAAGGAAATACAATTCAACCACTTCCACTTCAAATATTTTGATTGAGTCTGACCAGCAAACTGTAATTTTTTTCCCCAATCACCAAAGTGCCTTAATTAGGCAGGAATAACTGTCTCATTCAGGTCATTCTTTAATCAAAATTACATTTTTGGACATAGATAGGGCATTCAGAGGATCGAGGCAGATGCAATCTCAGCGGATCCAACGTCCTACAATCCAAAGACTGATTTTTCGCTCTACACTACAGATACAATGTGCTGCTAGCTGCCCTGGCTTGGCCTGAATTTAGAATCCTTCTCAATAACTGTGGATTACATCATCACAATTTATGTATTGAAATCACCCTTTTTGTATAATTTAAACTCACAAGTTAGGCCTGAGCTCCCCTTAGCTTATACAGTGAGGGTTAGGAAGAGTTCACAGTGCAGTGCAATGCTGTCGAGCACCATCCAACACCAATGTTAACATACGGGGATACATTCACAGCGATTACACACTGTCACTGCACTGACTGTTGGTATCTTTGTAAAAACATGATATCTTCAAAGTTATAATAGAAATGCTAGTAAATACCATTAAATCTAGGTCTTACCTTGGATTGATTTGATGTATGACATGATGTCCAAAGCAAAAAGGTCTGTCTTGAATCCCAAGCATAAGTTTGTTTGCCGAGCTAGCGAACAAAGCCAACCGTATTTTCCGGTTTCCCGCTCTAATGATACATGCTGATGCAGCTAGCTATATATAGTGGGCCAGTACGGTGCAGACTGTGTGTGTGCGCGCACGTACATGTAGCTGTAGTGTACATATTGTGTGTGCTGCTCTCCAGCACTGATCTACACTAGTGGGGAGATCAGTGCTCCAGTTAGCTCAGTAGTCTTTTATTCAGACTAAAGGAATTTTTCATATTTGTTTTTCTTTTATTAGCTCAGTAGTCTTTTATTCAGACCAAAGGAATTTATCATATTTGTTTTTCTTTTTTTAGCTCAGTAGTCTTTTATTCAGACTAAAGGAATTTTTCATATTTGTTTTTCTTTTATTAGCTCTAGTCTTTTATTCAGACTAAATGAATTTTTCATATTTGTTTTTCTTTTATTAGCTCAGTAGTCTTTTATTCAGACTAAAGGAATTTATCATATTTGTTTTTCTTCTATTTAAAGATGATTGTACAACATTACGCAAGTTTCAAGAACTATGTGTTTTAGCAGAAGGCCTAGACACAATAGGGCAATAGTATAGAAATGGTATTTTCTGTACCACATGGATACCACAGGCGAGCCTCTGCATTACCACATACATATGTGTTGGCATAATTTTCATCCCTATGGTATTTTCTGTGGTATTGCACTGCACCATAACAAACAACAGCACGGCTATAGGTGTGATATATTGCTGTGGTATCATGTTTCTCTGTTGTATATTTCCTGTGGTATTTTCCACACGTACATGCAGGCGACATCTCGGTATACAATTGTGTAGGAATTAATTTTCATTACTGTTCTATTTTCTGTGGTATTACACTGTACTATTGTGTGCATGGTATTGCTGTGGTATAATGTTTCTCTGTGGTATTTTCCGTACCACAGGAGTACCACAGGCTACCCATCCGTAGTACCACAGAAATGTGTGTGGTAACTTTTCATCCTGTGGTATTTTCTGTGGTATTTTCCGTACCACAGGAGTACCACAGGCTACCCATCCGTAGTACCACAGAAATGTGTGTGGTAACTTTTCATCCTGTGGTATTTTCTGTGGTATTTTCCGTACCACAGGAGTACCACAGGCTACCCATCCGTAGTACCACAGAAATGTGTGTGGTAACTTTTCATCCTGTGGTATTTTCTGTGGTATTATGTAGTACCACAGAAAGTACCACAGGACATTTTTGTAAGGGATGTTTTGTACACAAATTGTCAGTCTTATTTAAACAGCGGCTGGAAGGAAGACTAAGCACAGGCTAGAGTCCATACTTCACCAAAAGAATGTGCCTAGGGATAGGATTAGGGTTAGGGTTAGGGTTAGGGTTAGTTTTGTACACAAATTATCAGTTTAATTTTAACAAGCGGCTGGAAGGAAGACTAACCACAGGTAAGAGTGCATACTTTACCGAAAGAAGAAGCCTAGTCAAAGGTCAAACATTTGTAAAGTTCAAATCTTTAAAGCTATTAGTCTTTGCTCCAGTCACTCTCAAATTGTTTCCCATTTGTTTTGTACACAAACTGTCAGTCTGATTTAAACAAGCGGCTGGTTGTAAGACTAACCAGAGGTTAGAATCCATACCTCACCTAAAGAATGTGACTGACCAAAGGTCAAACATATTTTAAATTCAAACCTTAACTCCTATTAATTTTTGCTCCAGACACTTTCAAATTGTTTCCCATATGTTTTGTACACAAATTGTCAGTCGTATTCAAACTAGCGGCTGGAAGGAAGACTAACCGTAGTTAGGCATTCGTTCTTCACCAAAAGTATGTGACTCGTCAAAGGTCAAATATCTGTGAGTTTCAAAGCGTAATTCCTCTTAGTCTTTGCTCCAGACACTTTCAAATTGTTTCCTATATGTTTTGTACACAATTTTTTTGAAAAAAAGTGGAAGTATTTTTTCAAATCAAATAACAAGTTGCCAAATCGTTCAAAACGTGTAAAAAACATTTTATTTAGAAAAAATATTTCCCATATGTTTTGTACACAAATGGCAATCTTACATTAACTAGCGGCTGAAAGGAAGACTATTCAGAAGTTAGCATCAATACTTTGCCAAAAGAATGTGACTGACCACAGGTCAAACATATTTTAAATTCAAACCTTTACTCCTGTTAATCTTTGCTCCAGACACTTTCAAATTGTTTCCCATATGTTTTGTACACAAATTGTCAGTCTTATTTAAACAAGCGGCTGGAAGGAAGACTAACCTTAGTAAGGCATTCGTACTTCACCAAAAGTATGTGACTCGTCAAAGGTCAAATATATGTGAGTTTCAAAGCGTAACTCCTCTTAGTTTTTGGTCAAGTCACTTTCAAATTGTTTCCTATATGTTTTGTACACAATTTTTTTGAAAAAAAGTGGAAGTATTTGTTCAAATAAAATAACAAGTTGCCAAATCGTTCAAAACGTGTAAAAAACATTTTATTTAGAAAAAATATTTCCCATATGTTTTGTACACAAATGGCACTCTTACATTAACTAGCGGCTGAAAGGAAGACTATTCAGAAGTTAGCATCAATACTTTGCCAAAAGAATGTGACTGACCACAGGTCAAACATATTTTAAATTCAAACCTTTACTCCTATTAATCTTTGCTCCAGACACTTTCAAATTGTTTCCCATATGTTTGTAAATTTCAAACCTTTAATCCTATGAGTCTTTGCTCCAGTCACTTTCATATTGTTTCTGATATGTTTTGTACACAAATTGTCAGTCTTATTTAAACAAGCGGCTGGAAGGAAGACTAACCTTAGTAAGGCATTCGTACTTCACCAAAAGTATGTGACTCGTCAAAGGTCAAATATCTGTGAGTTTCAAAGCGTAACTCCTCTTAGTTTTTGCTCAAGTCACTTTCAAATTGTTTCCTATATGTTTTGTACACAATTTTTTTGAAAAAAAGTGGAAGTATTTTTTCAAGTAAAATAACAAGTTGCCAAATCGTTCAAAACGTGTAAAAAACATTTTATTAAGAAAAAATATTTCCCATATGTTTTGTACACAAATGGCACTCTTACATTAACTAGCGGCTGAAAGGAAGACTATTCAGAAGTTAGCATCAATACTTTACCAAAAGTATGTGACTCGTCAAAGGTCAAATATCTGTGAGTTTCAAAGCGTAACTCCTCTTAGTCTTTGCACCAGTCACTCTCAATTGTTTCCCATATGTTTTGTACACAAATTGTCAGTCTTATTTAAACAAGCGGCTGGAAGGAAGACTAACCGTAGTTAGGCATTCGTACTTCACCAAAAGTATGTGACTCGTCAAAGGTCAAATATCTGTGAGTTTCAAAGCTTAATTCCTCTTAGTCTTTGCTCCAGACACTTTCAAATTGTTTCCTATATGTTTTGTACACAATTTTTTTGAAAAAAAGTGAAGTATTTTTTCAAATAAAATAACAAGTTGCCAAATCGTTCAAAACGTGTAAAAACACATTTTATTAAGAAAAAAATTTCCCATATGTTTTGTACACAAATTGCAATCTTACATTAACAAGCGGCTGAAAGGAAGACTATTCAGAAGTTAGCATCAATACTTTACCGAAAGAATGTGACTGACCACAGGTCAAACATATTTTAAATTCAAACCTTAACTCTTATTAATCTATGCTCCAGACACTTTCAATTGTTTCCCATATGTTTTGTACACAAATTGTCAGTCTTATTTAAACAAGCGGCTGGAAGGAAGACTAAACTTACTTAGGCATTCGTACTTCACCAAAAGTATGTGACTAGTCAAAGGTCAAATATCTGTGAGTTTCAAAGCGTAACTCCTCTTAGTCTTTGCTCAAGTCACTTTCAAATTGTTTCCCATATGTTTTGTACACAAATTGTCAGTCTTATTTAAACAAGCGGCTGGAAGCAAGACTAACCTTAGTTAGGAATTCGTACTTCACCAAAAGTATGTGACTCGTCAAAGGTCAAATATCTGTAAGTTTCAAAGCGTAACTCCTCTTAGTCTTTGCTTAAGTCACTTTCAAATTGTTTCCCATATGTTTTGTACACAAATTGTCTGTCTTATTTAAACAAGCGGCTGGAAGTAAAACTAAACTTACTTAGGAATTTGTACTTTACCAAAAGTATGCGACTCGTCAAAGGTCAAATATCTGTGAGTTTCAAAGCGTAACTCCTCTGAGTCTGTGCTCCAGACACTTTCAAATTGTTTCCTATATGTTTTGTACACAATTTTTTTGAAAAAAAGTGGAAGTATTTTTTCAAATCAAATAACAAGTTGCCAAATCGTTCAAAACGTGTAAAAAACATTTTATTTAGAAAAAAAAATTCCCATATGTTTTGTACACAAATGGCAAGCTTACATTAACAAGCGGCTGAAAGGAAGACTATTCAGAAGTTAGCATCAATACTTTACCAAAAGAATGTGACTGACCACAGGTCAAACATATTTTAAATTCAAACCTGAACTCTTATTAATCTTTGCTCCAGACACTTTCAATTTGTTTCCCATATGTCTTGTACACAAATTGTCAGTCTTATTTAAACAAGCGGCTGGAAGGAAGACTAAACTTACTTAGGCATTCGTACTTCACCAAAAGTATGTGACTCGTCAAAGGTGAAATATCTGTAAGTTTCAAAGCGTAACTCCTCTTAGTCTTTGCTCAAGTCACTTTCAAATTGTTTCCAATATGTTTTCTATACAAACTATCAGTCTTATTTAAACAACCGACTGGAAAAAAGACTAACCACAGGTTAGAGTCCGTACTTCACTAAAATAATGTGCTTGATTAACTCTTTGCCCGCCTCGCACACTATCTCCCCTGCGCCACATTAATTTCAGGGTGCCACATTCAGAGGGGCTTTGCATGCACTGTCTTACTCAAATTGCAATAACTTTTTATTGGCTTGTCGTGATGAAAAAAAATGTGTAGCAAAGCATAGAGAAAGTAATACTCCTGCCAATGGTATTATTTTTGTCATGTATAATATCATAGATTCTGAGAATGATAACTTTACATTCTGTCTAAATTATCGTTGTGGAGGCTAACTTATACCTCTTATGTTCAATATTTCCTAATGAAGGTTATTCTCTTAAGTTAGTTTATAGAAAAGATGTGTTCTTAAGCTTTCATTACATACCAAACCCATGTCTTTATGGGAATAATGAGCCAAGCAATTTAGATTTAGATTTAAATGGGCCATTCAAAAGAATAAACTAACAATGAACTAAACTCCTCTATTGAAATTGACCCTGGGTACTTCTCAATAGACTTCCTGTCCTGGGAGACTTCCTGCCTATTGATACTTTGATCCTCTGATTGTTATGGGGAGGTAGCAGTTTGTCGCTATTGTATGTGTGTGCGCACAATACAATTAAAAGCGTTCCGTATGCATTGTGCGCGAAATGTGACTTGAGTCGAACTTGGCAGCCCGCTGTATGTGCCGCGAGTCGAACAAAGCGAGCTAAGAGTTAAAGGTCAAACATTTATAACTTTCAAGCCTTTACCCTTATCGGTCTTTGCTCCTGTCACTTTCAAATTGTTTCCCTTATGTTTTGTACACAAATTGTCAGTCTTATTTAAACAAGCAGCTGGAAGGAAGACTAACCACAAATTAGAGTACATACTTCATCAAAAGAATGTGCTTCGTCAAAGATCAAACATTTGTAAAGTTCAAACCTTTAATCCTATTAGTCTTTGCTCCAGTCACTTTCAAATTGTTTCCGATATGTTTTGTACACAAACTGTTAGTCTTATTTTAACAAGCGGCTGGAAGGGAGACTAACCACAGGTAAGAGTCCATACTTCACCAAAAGAATGTGCTTGATTAAAGGTCAACGATTTGTAAACTTCAAAGCTTTAATCATTTTAACTTCTGCTCCAGTCACTCTCAAATTGTTTCCGATATGTTTTGTACACAAATTATCAGTTTTATTTAAACAAGCGGCTGGAAAAAAGACTAACCAGAGTTTAGAGTCCATACTTTACCTAAAGAATGTGACTGGACAAAGGTCAAACATTTGTGAAGTTCAAACCTTTAATCCTATTAGTATTTGATACAGGCACTTTTAAATTGTTTCCCATATGTTTTGTACACATAGTTTCCCCCATATGTGTTGTACACATATTTTTTTGAAAAAAGTACTATTTTTCAATTAAATTATAAAGTTGCTAAATCGTTTAAAACATGTAAAAAAACATTTTCTTGGGAATTGTTTTCGCCATATGCTTTGTACACAAATTGTAAGTCTTCTTTAAAACAAGCGGCTGGAAGGAAGACTAATCTAAGGTAAGCATCGATACTTCACCAAAAGAATGTGTCTGATCAAAGGTTAAACATATATAAATTTCAAACCTTTAATCATATTAGTCTTTGCTCCAGTCACTTTCAAATTGTTTCAAATATGTTTTGTACATAAATTATCAGTCTTATTAAAAAAAGTGGCTGGAAGGAAGACTAACCACAGGTTAGAGTCCATACTTCAGCAAAAAAATGTGCCTGGTCAAAGGTCAAACATTTGTAAATTTCAAACCTTTAGGTTAGAGTCCCTACTTTACCAAAAGAATGTGTCTGATCAAAGGTTAAACATATATAAATTTCAAACCTTTAATCCTATAAGTCTTTGCTCCGGTCACTATCAAATTGTTTCAAATATGTTTTGTACATAAGTTATCAGTCTTATTTAAACAAGCGGCTGGAAGGCACACTAACCACCGGTTAGAGTCCGTACTTCACCAGAAGAATGTGTTTGGTCAAAGGTCAAATATCTGTGAGTTTCAAAGCGTTACTCTTATTAGTCTTTGCTCAAGTCAGTTTCAAATTGTTTCCTTTATGTTTTGTACATAAATTGTAAGTCTTATTTAAACAAGCGGCTGGAAGGAAGACTAACCACAGGTAAACATCCATACTTCACCAAAAGAATGTGCCTGATCAAAGGTTAAACACATATAAATTTCAAACCTTTACTCTTATTAGTCTACGCTCCAGTCACTTTCAAATTGTTTCCTATATGTTTGTACACAAATTGTAAGTCTTATTTAAACAAGCGGCTGGAAGGAAGACTAACCACAGGTTAGAGTCCATACCTCACTAAAAGAATATGCCTGGTCAAACGTCAAACATTTGTAAAATTCAAACCTTTACTCCTATTAGTCTTTGCTCCAGTCACTTTCAAATTTTTTCCTCTATGTTTTGTACACAAAAAGCATTAGTCTCACATCAACAAGCGGCTGAAAGCAAGACTAACCACAGTTAAGCATCCGTACTTCACCAAAAGACTTTGCTTTGTCAAAGGTCATACATGTGTGAACTTTAAAGCGTAACTCCTATTAGTCTTTGCTCCAGTCACTTTCAAATTGTTTCCAATATGTTTTGTACACAAATTGTAAGTCTAATACCCCGTTTAGATCTACCTTCGTCTGGTGTCACGCCAGACAAGGCGTCTGGAACGAACACGGCATGAAATTCCTTATGAAAACACGAGGTATACATTGGGGGCCGTTTATACCCCGTTCAGATCTTCCTAAAATTTAGCGTGCCTCCGGAGGCTACCGCAGGTCATTCTAAACGGTCTCGGCAGTCGGCACAAAGCACAAAGCACGAATCTGAGGGAATCGCGAGACAAAATACACCCTACAGAGCCTAGCACAATTGCGGCATCATCCGGCGTGATCCACTGTTGGACTGTAGATCTACACGGTCTCGGCGTGAATGCGGCGTAAGCAACACGGCATAGAAGACGGAAGTCCTTGAGCGCGTGCTACTCTCACAGGCATGCATGCAGGCTGCGCCGGTACGCGGTATGCACCAGCAATCATGTAAACCTTGAGGCCAATTTGCCAAACATAATTATATGAACAAAAATATGACTATGATACTTTAAATAATTTAAATGTGTCTTAAAAGTATTTCAATGCATATATATATATAATTTATATGTTGCTATTTATTTTGTATCGATATGTTGATTATTTTACATATCAAGTCCTTTTACGCCTTTTGGACCCCTTGCGCGCTCCAATGCTCAGCGGCGCGCACACACAGTCTCACAGGGCTATTCGCTAGGGCGCGCGCGGCGGCCGGCCACTGCATGCCGCCTACTCACTGCACTGCATTTTTTTTTACAGCGACTTAATGTGGACATGACCTTGCCCAAAATCATACTGTTACTGCCATAAATGTCTCCTAGTTATATTCCTTGAATTTGATAGCCCACTTAGCCTGACCAGGGCGTTGTGTGCATGCATGCAGCATTCAACCAGAACCAGAACTAGATCTGCATTAGATCAGGGACATGAGAGAGACTCTCATGTCCCTGATTAGATGTAGACCGATAATAATTGTCTAATCTCGCTCGCGCGCTAGCTACAGGTGCGCGTTGCAGTGCAAATGCATGTGGCGCGGCCGGCCAATGCCCTACAGCGCCGCCTGCAGGTACAGTACGCGCCCGCCCCGAATATGACCACTTTTGCCATTTGCTTATGGTCTGACATGTTTATTTAAAGCTAAAACGTGAACGCATAGTTTGACCAATGAACATCATTCTTACATCATCGTAAAGCTTAGAAAAAACTGCACAATGAATCATGGGAACTAAGCTGTAAGACACCATAAAGCGAGATTGGATCTAGTGGGAAATCGTTTGTGATGACATACAGTGGGGTCTTACGTTGAGTTTCATCCTATTTTGAAAGGGGTGTTTTTGACCCCAAAACGCGAATTTAATTAACATATTTGCAAAAATTTCATTTATTTAATGGAAATAATATGATATCATCAGCATTGGAACTAGCGATACAAATGAGAACTTTTTTTTCAGGAATGACAAAATTTGTAACAAAACATGAAATTTCCAATGGTATTTCCATAGAGTCGTAGACACTGTCGGACTGTAGATCTAAACAGTCTCGGCGTGAACGCGGCGTAAACAACATGACATAGAAAACGGAAGTCCTTGAGCGCGCGCTAAAAAAGGCAGGCATGCATGCAGGCTGCGCCGGTACGCACCAGCGATCATGTAAATAATAAGGCCAATCTGCCAAACATAATTATATTAACAAAAATATGACTATGTCACTTTAATTCTTAAAGTGCCATAGCGCTGCAAACACGCTATTGTTACGGTGCTTCATACACGCTAGCGCGTTATCGCTTGACTGCTTTGTTCAAGCAAGGGCGCTACCGTTCGAGTGCCAGAAGCGCGCTTGCTCGCATTCGTCATAGCAGTCATTGTTCATGCTCATTGCACTTGTACTTAATGCTTCGCACACGCTATTGCTCATCGCATCGCACGCACCAGCTAATCGGCTTTGGATTACGCATGTTTGTTTACACCTTTCAGATTGAATTTTCTTGAGTAATTTAGTGTTTTGTATTTGATATACAGGATGTACCTTATCACTCCCTCATGCAAATAAAGGAATAAAAGACAGGATGTACATTGTGTACCCAATCGTTTCTAGTCAAGGCATAGCCTATCTGTGGGGTCCAAGGGGGATATTTGTCACAAAATGCCAAATGGAAGTAACCATATAAACATACAACATTATGAATAAGATCTGAAAATAAAGAAGCATGTATGCAGTTCAACCGAATGTAGCACAGAAATGACTTGAAAAGTACAACTTAATGTTTATTATTAGTTTATAACAAAAAAGAAAATTAGATCTCTGTACGAATGTGATATTATAATGAAGCTGATAAGATTTTCTACAACTTTTGTGTACACATTTTTCTGTAAAAGTGTTTAAGTTTCAAAATAAAGTGGTTCGAAAATGCCAACACAGAAAATGAAGCGCAACTAACGAGGACTCAAAATAACTTGGCACAGGGCGGATTTGGGGCTGGCACAATGGGCATTAGCAGCGTGGCACTGGGCTCTATGCGTTGGGGCAGGCTAAGAGTTAAAAAATTTAAATGTTTCTTAAAAATATTGTATTGCATATCTTGCATCGATATGGCGATTATTTTATTGTATTTTTACGCAATCGCCGGCCGAAAGACTAGCCTGGCCTCATATATGTGCATCTCGCCGAGTTGTGCAGGCAGTATACCCCTAGTTGTGATAAAGCCAACTTCAAGTTATGATAATGAAACAAACTACCATTTTCATTCAAAATTATATTTTATTACCGTAAGTTATGCAATATAATGCAACTGTGTGTTGATGATGCAATGAACATTGTGCACATAAAGCTTTGGTCTCTATTCATGCTGTCGCCACCAATGAAAGCTCTGAATTGACATTTGGAACATCATGGGAGTCGAACCCATCCGACAAAGCACAAAATGCGACCATTGCAATAAGTGATCATGGACCTCCTTGGATCCAGATGATGTAGTGTTATTTCATTAATTGTTTATTGACCATGCACAACAATAAAATAATCACAGAGTCAATCAATTTATTTCTCTATGAAATTTATCTCTCATGATAGTACATGTGCAGAAGGATAGCTAGAGAAAGTAGATAAACACGGTGGGAAGAAGATTTCCTAATATTGCTTATATTATATAAGAATAAACCTGTGCTAGATATGTTTTTGTTCCTGTATATAGGTTGGACCCATACACTAGATTGAAAGATCAGGAGAAAGAAATGAAGGAGGGGGGGGGGGGGGGGTGTGGCATGGAGGAGTGAAAGAATTGACTAATTTGATTGAATGATTGATAGATAGATTGATTCATTGATACATCAGGAGAAAGATGCATGAAAGGATACTGATCTAAAGAGAGAGAGATTTGGTTCATTGAATCATGCGTAACGACACATTCAATGATTATTCTCAACTACACCGTACATATCGCAGCGGCTATTTGCCAATAAAAAAGCAACAGTGAGAAATTAAAAGGGGGCATTCTAAATGTGATACAATACTAAGTGGCAAATGCATAGAGAACATGCAGTCTACATGTACGTACTGTGACGTCAACTGTTACAAACGAAATTGTTCGGACATTTCAGCCGTAACCACACATTCAATGATTATTCTCAACTACACCGAGCATATCTCAGCGGCTATTTGCCGATAAAAAAGCAACAGTGAGGAATTAAAAGGAGGCATTCTAAATTTGATACAATACTAAGTGGCAAATGCATAGAGAACATACAGTCTACATGTACGTAGTGTGACGTCAACTGCTACAAACGAAATTATTCGGACATTTCAGCCGTAACCACACGTTCAATGATTATTCTCAACTACACTGAACATATCGCAGCGGCTATTTGCCGATAAAAAAGCAACAGTGAGGAATTAGAAGGAGGCATTCTAAATTTGATACAATACTAAGTGGCAAATGCGTAGAGAAAATGCAGTCTACATGTACGTAGTGTGACGTCAACTGCTACAAACGAAATTATTCGGACATTTCAGCCGTAACCACACGTTCAATGTTTATTCTCAACTACACCGAACATATCGCAGCGGCTATTTGCCGATAAAAAAGCAACAGTGAGAAATTAAAAGGAGGCATTCTAAATTTGATACAATACTAAGTGGCAAATGCATAGAGAACATGCAGTCTACACGTACGTACTCTAACGTCAACTGTTACAAACAAAATTGTTCGGACATTTCAGCCGTAACCACACGTTCAATGATTATTCTCAACTACACCGAACATATCGCAGCGGCTATTTGCCGATAAAAAAGCAACAGTGAGGAATTAAAAGGAGGCATTCTAAATTTGATACAATACTAAGTGGCAAATGCGTAGAGAAAATGCAGTCTACATGTACGTAGTGTGACGTTAACTGCTACAAACGAAATTATTCGGACATTTCAGCCGTAACCACACGTTCAATGATTATTCTCAACTACACCGAACATATCGCAGCGGCTATTTGCCGATAAAAAAGCAACAGTGAGAAATTAAAAGGAGGCATTCTAAATTTGATACAATACTAAGTGGCAAATGCATAGAGAACATACAGTCTACATGTACGTAGTGTGACGTCAACTGCTACAAACGAAATTATTCGGACATTTCAGCCGTAACCACACGTTCAATGATTATTCTCAACTACACTGAACATATCGCAGCGGCTATTTGCCGATAAAAAAGCAACAGTGAGGAATTAGAAGGAGGCATTCTAAATTTGATACAATACTAAGTGGCAAATGCGTAGAGAAAATGCAGTCTACATGTACGTAGTGTGACGTCAACTGCTACAAACGAAATTATTCGGACATTTCAGCCGTAACCACACGTTCAATGTTTATTCTCAACTACACCGAACATATCGCAGCGGCTATTTGCCGATAAAAAAGCAACAGTGAGAAATTAAAAGGAGGCATTCTAAATTTGATACAATACTAAGTGGCAAATGCATAGAGAACATACAGTCTACATGTACGTACTGTGACATCAACTGCTACAAACGAAATTATTCGGACATTTCAGCCGTAACCACACGTTCAATGATTATTCTCATCTACACTGAACATATCGCAGCGGCTATTTGCTGATAAAAAAGCAACAGCGAGGAATTAAAAGGAGGCATTCTAAATTTGATACAATACTAAGTGGCAAATGCGTAGAGAAAATGCAGTCTACATGTACGTAGTGTGACGTCAACTGCTACAAACGAAATTATTCGGACATTTCAGTCGTAACCACACGTTCAATGATTATTCTCAACTACACTGAACATATCGCAGCGGCTATTTGCCGATAAAAAAGCAACAGTGAGGAATTAGAAGGAGGCATTCTAAATTTGATACAATACTAAGTGGCAAATGCGTAGAGAAAATGCAGTCTACATGTACGTAGTGTGACGTCAACTGCTACAAACTTAATTATTTGGACATTTCAGCCGTAACCACACGTTCAATGTTTATTCTCAACTACACCGAACATATCGCAGCGGCTATTTGCCGATAAAAAAGCAACAGTGAGAAAATTAAAGGAGGCATTCTAAATTTGATACAATACTAAGTGGCAAATGCATAGAGAACATGCAGTCTACACGTACGTACTCTAACGTCAACTGTTACAAACAAAATTGTTCGGACATTTCAGTCGTAACCACACGTTCAATGATTATTCTCAACTACACCGAACATATCGCAGCGGCTATTTGCCGATAAAAAAGCAACAGTGAGGAATTAAAAGGAGGCATTCTAAATTTGATACAATACTAAGTGGCAAATGCGTAGAGAAAATGCAGTCTACATGTACGTAGTGTGACGTCAACTGCTACAAACGAAATTATTTGGACATTTCAGTCGTAACCACACGTTCAATGATTATTCTCAACTACACCGAACATATCGCAGCGGCTATTTGCCGATAAAAAAGCAACAGTGAGAAATTAAAAGGAGGCATTCTAAATTTGATACAATACTAAGTGGCAAATGCATAGAGAACATACAGTCTACATGTACGTACTGTGACGTCAACTGCTACAAACGAAATTATTCGGACATTTCAGCCGTAACCACACGTTCAATGATTATTCTCAACTACACTGAACATATCGCAGCGGCTATTTGCCGATAAAAAAGCAACAGTGAGGAATTAGAAGGAGGCATTCTAAATTTGATACAATACTAAGTGGCAAATGCGTAGAGAAAATGCAGTCTACATGTACGTAGTGTGACGTCAACTGCTACAAACGAAATTATTCGGACATTTCAGCCGTAACCACACGTTCAATGTTTATTCTCAACTACACCGAACATATCGCAGCGGCTATTTGCCGATAAAAAAGCAACAGTGAGAAATTAAAAGGAGGCATTCTAAATTTGATACAATACTAAGTGGCAAATGCATAGAGAACATACAGTCTACATGTACGTACTGTGACATCAACTGCTACAAACGAAATTATTCGGACATTTCAGCCGTAACCACACGTTCAATGATTATTCTCATCTACACTGAACATATCGCAGCGGCTATTTGCCGATAAAAAAGCAACAGTGAGGAATTAGAAGGAGGCATTCTAAATTTGATACAATACTAAGTGGCAAATGCGTAGAGAAAATGCAGTCTACATGTACGTAGTGTGACGTCAACTGCTACAAACGAAATTATTCGGACATTTCAGTCGTAACCACACGTTCAATGATTATTCTCAACTACACTGAACATATCGCAGCGGCTATTTGCCGATAAAAAAGCAACAGTGAGGAATTAGAAGGAGGCATTCTAAATTTGATACAATACTAAGTGGCAAATGCGTAGAGAAAATGCAGTCTACATGTACGTAGTGTGACGTCAACTGCTACAAACTTAATTATTTGGACATTTCAGCCGTAACCACACGTTCAATGTTTATTCTCAACTACACCGAACATATCGCAGCGGCTATTTGCCGATAAAAAAGCAACAGTGAGAAATTAAAAGGAGGCATTCTAAATTTGATACAATACTAAGTGGCAAATGCATAGAGAACATGCAGTCTACACGTACGTACTCTAACGTCAACTGTTACAAACAAAATTGTTCGGACATTTCAGTCGTAACCACACGTTCAATGATTATTCTCAACTACACCGAACATATCGCAGCGGCTATTTGCCGATAAAAAAGCAACAGTGAGGAATTAAAAGGAGGCATTCTAAATTTGATACAATACTAAGTGGCAAATGCGTAGAGAAAATGCAGTCTACATGTACGTAGTGTGACGTCAACTGCTACAAACGAAATTATTCGGACATTTCAGTCGTAACCACACGTTCAATGATTATTCTCAACTACACCGAACATATCGCAGCGGCTATTTGCCGATAAAAAAGCAACAGTGAGAAATTAAAAGGAGGCATTCTAAATTTGATACAATACTAAGTGGCAAATGCGTAGAGAAAATGCAGTCTACATGTACGTAGTGTGACGTCAACTGCTACAAACGAAATTATTCGGACATTTCAGTCGTAACCACACGTTCAATGTTTATTCTCAACTACACCGAACATATCGCAGCGGCTATTTGCCGATAAAAAAGCAACAGTGAGGAATTAAAAGGAGGCATTCTAAATTTGATACAATACTAAGTGGCAAATGCGTAGAGAAAATGCAGTCTACATGTACGTAGTGTGACGTCAACTGCTACAAACGAAATTATTCGGACATTTCAGTCGTAACCACACGTTCAATGATTATTCTCAACTACACCGAACATATCGCAGCGGCTATTTGCCGATAAAAAAGCAACAGTGAGAAATTAAAAGGAGGCATTCTAAATTTGATACAATACTAAGTGGCAAATGCGTAGAGAAAATGCAGTCTACATGTACGTAGTGTGACGTCAACTGCTACAAACGAAATTATTCGGACATTTCAGTCGTAACCACACGTTCAATGTTTATTCTCAACTACACCGAACATATCGCAGCGGCTATTTGCCGATAAAAAAGCAACAGTGAGGAATTAAAAGGAGGCATTCTAAATTTGATACAATACTAAGTGGCAAATGCGTAGAGAAAATGCAGTCTACATGTACGTAGTGTGACGTCTACTGTTACAAACGAAATTATTCGGACATTTCAGTCGTAACCACACGTTCAATGATTATTCTCAACTACACTGAACATATCGCAGCAGCTATTTGCCGATAAAAAAGCAACAGTGAGGAATTAGAAGGAGGCATTCTAAATTTGATACAGTACTAAGTTGCAAATGCGTAGAGAAAATGCAGTCTACATGTACGTAGTGTGACGTCAACTGCTACAAACGAAATTATTCGGACATTTCAGTCGTAACCACACGTTCAATGATTATTCTCAACTACACTGAACAAATCGCAGCGGCTATTTGCCGATAAAAAAGCAACAGTGAGGAATTAGAAGGAGGCATTCTAGATTTGATACAATACTAAGTGGCAATTGCGTAGAGAAAATGCAGTCTACATGTACGTAGTGTGACGTCAACTGCTACAAACTTAATTATTTGGACATTTCAGCCGTAACCACACGTTCAATGTTTATTCTCAACTACACCGAACATATCGCAGCGGCTATTTGCCGATAAAAAAGCAACAGTGAGAAATTAAAAGGAGGCATTCTAAATTTGATACAATACTAAGTGGCAAATGCATAGAGAACATGCAGTCTACACGTACGTACTCTAACGTCAACTGTTACAAACAAAATTGTTCGGACATTTCAGCCGTAACCACACGTTCAATGATTATTCTCAACTACACCGAACATATCGCAGCGGCTATTTGCCGATAAAAAAGCAACAGTGAGGAATTAAAAGGAGGCATTCTAAATTTGATACAATACTAAGTGGCAAATGCGTAGAGAAAATGCAGTCTACATGTACGTAGTGTGACGTTAACTGCTACAAACGAAATTATTCGGACATTTCAGCCGTAACCACACGTTCAATGATTATTCTCAACTACACCGAACATATCGCAGCGGCTATTTGCCGATAAAAAAGCAACAGTGAGAAATTAAAAGGAGGCATTCTAAATTTGATACAATACTAAGTGGCAAATGCATAGAGAACATACAGTCTACATGTACGTAGTGTGACGTCAACTGCTACAAACGAAATTATTCGGACATTTCAGCCGTAACCACACGTTCAATGATTATTCTCAACTACACTGAACATATCGCAGCGGCTATTTGCCGATAAAAAAGCAACAGTGAGGAATTAGAAGGAGGCATTCTAAATTTGATACAATACTAAGTGGCAAATGCATAGAGAAAATGCAGTCTACATGTACGTAGTGTGACGTCAACTGCTACAAACGAAATTATTCGGACATTTCAGCCGTAACCACACGTTCAATGTTTATTCTCAACTACACCGAACATATCGCAGCGGCTATTTGCCGATAAAAAAGCAACAGTGAGAAATTAAAAGGAGGCATTCTAAATTTGATACAATACTAAGTGGCAAATGCATAGAGAACATACAGTCTACATGTACGTAGTGTGACGTCAACTGCTACAAACGAAATTATTCGGACATTTCAGTCGTAACCACACGTTCAATGATTATTCTCAACTACACTGAACATATCGCAGCGGCTATTTGCCGATAAAAAAGCAACAGTGAGAAATTAAAAGGAGGCATTCTAAATTTGATACAATACTAAGTGGCAAATGCATAGAGAACATACAGTCTACATGTACGTACTGTGACATCAACTGCTACAAACGAAATTATTCGGACACTTCAGCCGTAACCACACGTTCAATGATTATTCTCATCTACACTGAACATATCGCAGCGGCTATTTGCCGATAAAAAAGCAACAGTGAGGAATTAGAAGGAGGCATTCTAAATTTGATACAATACTAAGTGGCAAATGCGTAGAGAAAATGCAGTCTACATGTACGTAGTGTGACGTCAACTGCTACAAACGAAATTATTCGGACATTTCAGTCGTAACCACACGTTCAATGATTATTCTCAACTACACTGAACATTTCGCAGCGGCTATTTGCCGATAAAAAAGCAACAGTGAGGAATTAGAAGGAGGCATTCTAAATTTGATACAATACTAAGTGGCAAATGCGTAGAGAAAATGCAGTCTACATGTACGTAGTGTGACGTCAACTGCTACAAACGAAATTATTCGGACATTTCAGCCGTAACCACACGTTCAATGTTTATTCTCAACTACACCGAACATATCGCAGCGGCTATTTGCCGATAAAAAAGCAACAGTGAGGAATTAAAAGGAGGCATTCTAAATTTGATACAATACTAAGTGGCAAATGCGTAGAGAAAATGCAGTCTACATGTACGTAGTGTGACGTCTACTGTTACAAACGAAATTATTCGGACATTTCAGTCGTAACCACACGTTCAATGATTATTCTCAACTACACTGAACATATCGCAGCAGCTATTTGCCGATAAAAAAGCAACAGTGAGGAATTAGAAGGAGGCATTCTAAATTTGATACAGTACTAAGTTGCAAATGCGTAGAGAAAATGCAGTCTACATGTACGTAGTGTGACGTCAACTGCTACAAACGAAATTATTCGGACATTTCAGTCGTAACCACACGTTCAATGATTATTCTCAACTACACTGAACAAATCGCAGCGGCTATTTGCCGATAAAAAAGCAACAGTGAGGAATTAGAAGGAGGCATTCTAGATTTGATACAATACTAAGTGGCAATTGCGTAGAGAAAATGCAGTCTACATGTACGTAGTGTGACGTCAACTGCTACAAACTTAATTATTTGGACATTTCAGCCGTAACCACACGTTCAATGTTTATTCTCAACTACACCGAACATATCGCAGCGGCTATTTGCCGATAAAAAAGCAACAGTGAGAAATTAAAAGGAGGCATTCTAAATTTGATACAATACTAAGTGGCAAATGCATAGAGAACATGCAGTCTACACGTACGTACTCTAACCTCAACTGTTACAAACAAAATTGTTCGGACATTTCAGCCGTAACCACACGTTCAATGATTATTCTCAACTACACCGAACATATCGCAGCGGCTATTTGCCGATAAAAAAGCAACAGTGAGGAATTAAAAGGAGGCATTCTAAATTTGATACAATACTAAGTGGCAAATGCGTAGAGAAAATGCAGTCTACATGTACGTAGTGTGACGTTAACTGCTACAAACGAAATTATTCGGACATTTCAGCCGTAACCACACGTTCAATGATTATTCTCAACTACACCGAACATATCGCAGCGGCTATTTGCCGATAAAAAAGCAACAGTGAGAAATTAAAAGGAGGCATTCTAAATTTGATACAATACTAAGTGGCAAATGCATAGAGAACATACAGTCTACATGTACGTAGTGTGACGTCAACTGCTACAAACGAAATTATTCGGACATTTCAGCCGTAACCACACGTTCAATGATTATTCTCAACTACACTGAACATATCGCAGCGGCTATTTGCCGATAAAAAAGCAACAGTGAGGAATTAGAAGGAGGCATTCTAAATTTGATACAATACTAAGTGGCAAATGCATAGAGAAAATGCAGTCTACATGTACGTAGTGTGACGTCAACTGCTACAAACGAAATTATTCGGACATTTCAGCCGTAACCACACGTTCAATGTTTATTCTCAACTACACCGAACATATCGCAGCGGCTATTTGCCGATAAAAAAGCAACAGTGAGAAATTAAAAGGAGGCATTCTAAATTTGATACAATACTAAGTGGCAAATGCATAGAGAACATACAGTCTACATGTACGTACTGTGACATCAACTGCTACAAACGAAATTATTCGGACATTTCAGCCGTAACCACACGTTCAATGATTATTCTCATCTACACTGAACATATCGCAGCGGCTATTTGCTGATAAAAAAGCAACAGCGAGGAATTAAAAGGAGGCATTCTAAATTTGATACAATACTAAGTGGCAAATGCGTAGAGAAAATGCAGTCTACATGTACGTAGTGTGACGTCAACTGCTACAAACGAAATTATTCGGACATTTCAGTCGTAACCACACGTTCAATGATTATTCTCAACTACACTGAACATATCGCAGCGGCTATTTGCCGATAAAAAAGCAACAGTGAGGAATTAGAAGGAGGCATTCTAAATTTGATACAATACTAAGTGGCAAATGCGTAGAGAAAATGCAGTCTACATGTACGTAGTGTGACGTCAACTGCTACAAACTTAATTATTTGGACATTTCAGCCGTAACCACACGTTCAATGTTTATTCTCAACTACACCGAACATATCGCAGCGGCTATTTGCCGATAAAAAAGCAACAGTGAGAAAATTAAAGGAGGCATTCTAAATTTGATACAATACTAAGTGGCAAATGCATAGAGAACATGCAGTCTACACGTACGTACTCTAACGTCAACTGTTACAAACAAAATTGTTCGGACATTTCAGTCGTAACCACACGTTCAATGATTATTCTCAACTACACCGAACATATCGCAGCGGCTATTTGCCGATAAAAAAGCAACAGTGAGGAATTAAAAGGAGGCATTCTAAATTTGATACAATACTAAGTGGCAAATGCGTAGAGAAAATGCAGTCTACATGTACGTAGTGTGACGTCAACTGCTACAAACGAAATTATTTGGACATTTCAGTCGTAACCACACGTTCAATGATTATTCTCAACTACACCGAACATATCGCAGCGGCTATTTGCCGATAAAAAAGCAACAGTGAGAAATTAAAAGGAGGCATTCTAAATTTGATACAATACTAAGTGGCAAATGCATAGAGAACATACAGTCTACATGTACGTACTGTGACGTCAACTGCTACAAACGAAATTATTCGGACATTTCAGCCGTAACCACACGTTCAATGATTATTCTCAACTACACTGAACATATCGCAGCGGCTATTTGCCGATAAAAAAGCAACAGTGAGGAATTAGAAGGAGGCATTCTAAATTTGATACAATACTAAGTGGCAAATGCGTAGAGAAAATGCAGTCTACATGTACGTAGTGTGACGTCAACTGCTACAAACGAAATTATTCGGACATTTCAGCCGTAACCACACGTTCAATGTTTATTCTCAACTACACCGAACATATCGCAGCGGCTATTTGCCGATAAAAAAGCAACAGTGAGAAATTAAAAGGAGGCATTCTAAATTTGATACAATACTAAGTGGCAAATGCATAGAGAACATACAGTCTACATGTACGTACTGTGACATCAACTGCTACAAACGAAATTATTCGGACATTTCAGCCGTAACCACACGTTCAATGATTATTCTCATCTACACTGAACATATCGCAGCGGCTATTTGCCGATAAAAAAGCAACAGTGAGGAATTAGAAGGAGGCATTCTAAATTTGATACAATACTAAGTGGCAAATGCGTAGAGAAAATGCAGTCTACATGTACGTAGTGTGACGTCAACTGCTACAAACGAAATTATTCGGACATTTCAGTCGTAACCACACGTTCAATGATTATTCTCAACTACACTGAACATATCGCAGCGGCTATTTGCCGATAAAAAAGCAACAGTGAGGAATTAGAAGGAGGCATTCTAAATTTGATACAATACTAAGTGGCAAATGCGTAGAGAAAATGCAGTCTACATGTACGTAGTGTGACGTCAACTGCTACAAACGAAATTATTCGGACATTTCAGCCGTAACCACACGTTCAATGTTTATTCTCAACTACACCGAACATATCGCAGCGGCTATTTGCCGATAAAAAAGCAACAGTGAGAAATTAAAAGGAGGCATTCTAAATTTGATACAATACTAAGTGGCAAATGCATAGAGAACATGCAGTCTACACGTACGTACTCTAACGTCAACTGTTACAAACAAAATTGTTCGGACATTTCAGCCGTAACCACACGTTCAATGATTATTCTCAACTACACCGAACATATCGCAGCGGCTATTTGCCGATAAAAAAGCAACAGTGAGGAATTAAAAGGAGGCATTCTAAATTTGATACAATACTAAGTGGCAAATGCGTAGAGAAAATGCAGTCTACATGTACGTAGTGTGACGTTAACTGCTACAAACGAAATTATTCGGACATTTCAGCCGTAACCACACGTTCAATGATTATTCTCAACTACACCGAACATATCGCAGCGGCTATTTGCCGATAAAAAAGCAACAGTGAGAAATTAAAAGGAGGCATTCTAAATTTGATACAATACTAAGTGGCAAATGCATAGAGAACATACAGTCTACATGTACGTAGTGTGACGTCAACTGCTACAAACGAAATTATTCGGACATTTCAGCCGTAACCACACGTTCAATGATTATTCTCAACTACACTGAACATATCGCAGCGGCTATTTGCCGATAAAAAAGCAACAGTGAGGAATTAGAAGGAGGCATTCTAAATTTGATACAATACTAAGTGGCAAATGCGTAGAGAAAATGCAGTCTACATGTACGTAGTGTGACGTCAACTGCTACAAACGAAATTATTCGGACATTTCAGCCGTAACCACACGTTCAATGTTTATTCTCAACTACACCGAACATATCGCAGCGGCTATTTGCCGATAAAAAAGCAACAGTGAGAAATTAAAAGGAGGCATTCTAAATTTGATACAATACTAAGTGGCAAATGCATAGAGAACATACAGTCTACATGTACGTACTGTGACGTCAACTGTTACAAACGAAATTATTCGGACATTTCAGTCGTAACCACACGTTCAATGATTATTCTCAACTACACTGAACATATCGCAGCAGCTATTTGCCGATAAAAAAGCAACAGTGAGGAATTAGAAGGAGGCATTCTAAATTTGATACAGTACTAAGTTGCAAATGCGTAGAGAAAATGCAGTCTACATGTACGTAGTGTGACGTCAACTGCTACAAACGAAATTATTCGGACATTTCAGTCGTAACCACACGTTCAATGATTATTCTCAACTACACTGAACAAATCGCAGCGGCTATTTGCCGATAAAAAAGCAACAGTGAGGAATTAGAAGGAGGCATTCTAGATTTGATACAATACTAAGTGGCAATTGCGTAGAGAAAATGCAGTCTACATGTACGTAGTGTGACGTCAACTGCTACAAACTTAATTATTTGGACATTTCAGCCGTAACCACACGTTCAATGTTTATTCTCAACTACACCGAACATATCGCAGCGGCTATTTGCCGATAAAAAAGCAACAGTGAGAAATTAAAAGGAGGCATTCTAAATTTGATACAATACTAAGTGGCAAATGCATAGAGAACATGCAGTCTACACGTACGTACTCTAACGTCAACTGTTACAAACAAAATTGTTCGGACATTTCAGTCGTAACCACACGTTCAATGATTATTCTCAACTACACCGAACATATCGCAGCGGCTATTTGCCGATAAAAAAGCAACAGTGAGGAATTAAAAGGAGGCATTCTAAATTTGATACAATACTAAGTGGCAAATGCGTAGAGAAAATGCAGTCTACATGTACGTAGTGTGACGTCAACTGCTACAAACGAAATTATTTGGACATTTCAGTCGTAACCACACGTTCAATGATTATTCTCAACTACACCGAACATATCGCAGCGGCTATTTGCCGATAAAAAAGCAACAGTGAGAAATTAAAAGGAGGCATTCTAAATTTGATACAATACTAAGTGGCAAATGCATAGAGAACATACAGTCTACATGTACGTACTGTGACGTCAACTGCTACAAACGAAATTATTCGGACATTTCAGCCGTAACCACACGTTCAATGATTATTCTCAACTACACTGAACATATCGCAGCGGCTATTTGCCGATAAAAAAGCAACAGTGAGGAATTAGAAGGAGGCATTCTAAATTTGATACAATACTAAGTGGCAAATGCGTAGAGAAAATGCAGTCTACATGTACGTAGTGTGACGTCAACTGCTACAAACGAAATTATTCGGACATTTCAGCCGTAACCACACGTTCAATGTTTATTCTCAACTACACCGAACATATCGCAGCGGCTATTTGCCGATAAAAAAGCAACAGTGAGAAATTAAAAGGAGGCATTCTAAATTTGATACAATACTAAGTGGCAAATGCATAGAGAACATACAGTCTACATGTACGTACTGTGACATCAACTGCTACAAACGAAATTATTCGGACATTTCAGCCGTAACCACACGTTCAATGATTATTCTCATCTACACTGAACATATCGCAGCGGCTATTTGCCGATAAAAAAGCAACAGTGAGGAATTAGAAGGAGGCATTCTAAATTTGATACAATACTAAGTGGCAAATGCGTAGAGAAAATGCAGTCTACATGTACGTAGTGTGACGTCAACTGCTACAAACGAAATTATTCGGACATTTCAGTCGTAACCACACGTTCAATGATTATTCTCAACTACACTGAACATATCGCAGCGGCTATTTGCCGATAAAAAAGCAACAGTGAGGAATTAGAAGGAGGCATTCTAAATTTGATACAATACTAAGTGGCAAATGCGTAGAGAAAATGCAGTCTACATGTACGTAGTGTGACGTCAACTGCTACAAACTTAATTATTTGGACATTTCAGCCGTAACCACACGTTCAATGTTTATTCTCAACTACACCGAACATATCGCAGCGGCTATTTGCCGATAAAAAAGCAACAGTGAGAAATTAAAAGGAGGCATTCTAAATTTGATACAATACTAAGTGGCAAATGCATAGAGAACATGCAGTCTACACGTACGTACTCTAACGTCAACTGTTACAAACAAAATTGTTCGGACATTTCAGTCGTAACCACACGTTCAATGATTATTCTCAACTACACCGAACATATCGCAGCGGCTATTTGCCGATAAAAAAGCAACAGTGAGGAATTAAAAGGAGGCATTCTAAATTTGATACAATACTAAGTGGCAAATGCGTAGAGAAAATGCAGTCTACATGTACGTAGTGTGACGTCAACTGCTACAAACGAAATTATTCGGACATTTCAGTCGTAACCACACGTTCAATGATTATTCTCAACTACACCGAACATATCGCAGCGGCTATTTGCCGATAAAAAAGCAACAGTGAGAAATTAAAAGGAGGCATTCTAAATTTGATACAATACTAAGTGGCAAATGCGTAGAGAAAATGCAGTCTACATGTACGTAGTGTGACGTCAACTGCTACAAACGAAATTATTCGGACATTTCAGTCGTAACCACACGTTCAATGTTTATTCTCAACTACACCGAACATATCGCAGCGGCTATTTGCCGATAAAAAAGCAACAGTGAGGAATTAAAAGGAGGCATTCTAAATTTGATACAATACTAAGTGGCAAATGCGTAGAGAAAATGCAGTCTACATGTACGTAGTGTGACGTCAACTGCTACAAACGAAATTATTCGGACATTTCAGTCGTAACCACACGTTCAATGATTATTCTCAACTACACCGAACATATCGCAGCGGCTATTTGCCGATAAAAAAGCAACAGTGAGAAATTAAAAGGAGGCATTCTAAATTTGATACAATACTAAGTGGCAAATGCGTAGAGAAAATGCAGTCTACATGTACGTAGTGTGACGTCAACTGCTACAAACGAAATTATTCGGACATTTCAGTCGTAACCACACGTTCAATGTTTATTCTCAACTACACCGAACATATCGCAGCGGCTATTTGCCGATAAAAAAGCAACAGTGAGGAATTAAAAGGAGGCATTCTAAATTTGATACAATACTAAGTGGCAAATGCGTAGAGAAAATGCAGTCTACATGTACGTAGTGTGACGTCTACTGTTACAAACGAAATTATTCGGACATTTCAGTCGTAACCACACGTTCAATGATTATTCTCAACTACACTGAACATATCGCAGCAGCTATTTGCCGATAAAAAAGCAACAGTGAGGAATTAGAAGGAGGCATTCTAAATTTGATACAGTACTAAGTTGCAAATGCGTAGAGAAAATGCAGTCTACATGTACGTAGTGTGACGTCAACTGCTACAAACGAAATTATTCGGACATTTCAGTCGTAACCACACGTTCAATGATTATTCTCAACTACACTGAACAAATCGCAGCGGCTATTTGCCGATAAAAAAGCAACAGTGAGGAATTAGAAGGAGGCATTCTAGATTTGATACAATACTAAGTGGCAATTGCGTAGAGAAAATGCAGTCTACATGTACGTAGTGTGACGTCAACTGCTACAAACTTAATTATTTGGACATTTCAGCCGTAACCACACGTTCAATGTTTATTCTCAACTACACCGAACATATCGCAGCGGCTATTTGCCGATAAAAAAGCAACAGTGAGAAATTAAAAGGAGGCATTCTAAATTTGATACAATACTAAGTGGCAAATGCATAGAGAACATGCAGTCTACACGTACGTACTCTAACGTCAACTGTTACAAACAAAATTGTTCGGACATTTCAGCCGTAACCACACGTTCAATGATTATTCTCAACTACACCGAACATATCGCAGCGGCTATTTGCCGATAAAAAAGCAACAGTGAGGAATTAAAAGGAGGCATTCTAAATTTGATACAATACTAAGTGGCAAATGCGTAGAGAAAATGCAGTCTACATGTACGTAGTGTGACGTTAACTGCTACAAACGAAATTATTCGGACATTTCAGCCGTAACCACACGTTCAATGATTATTCTCAACTACACCGAACATATCGCAGCGGCTATTTGCCGATAAAAAAGCAACAGTGAGAAATTAAAAGGAGGCATTCTAAATTTGATACAATACTAAGTGGCAAATGCATAGAGAACATACAGTCTACATGTACGTAGTGTGACGTCAACTGCTACAAACGAAATTATTCGGACATTTCAGCCGTAACCACACGTTCAATGATTATTCTCAACTACACTGAACATATCGCAGCGGCTATTTGCCGATAAAAAAGCAACAGTGAGGAATTAGAAGGAGGCATTCTAAATTTGATACAATACTAAGTGGCAAATGCGTAGAGAAAATGCAGTCTACATGTACGTAGTGTGACGTCAACTGCTACAAACGAAATTATTCGGACATTTCAGCCGTAACCACACGTTCAATGTTTATTCTCAACTACACCGAACATATCGCAGCGGCTATTTGCCGATAAAAAAGCAACAGTGAGAAATTAAAAGGAGGCATTCTAAATTTGATACAATACTAAGTGGCAAATGCATAGAGAACATACAGTCTACATGTACGTAGTGTGACGTCAACTGCTACAAACGAAATTATTCGGACATTTCAGTCGTAACCACACGTTCAATGATTATTCTCAACTACACTGAACATATCGCAGCGGCTATTTGCCGATAAAAAAGCAACAGTGAGAAATTAAAAGGAGGCATTCTAAATTTGATACAATACTAAGTGGCAAATGCATAGAGAACATACAGTCTACATGTACGTACTGTGACATCAACTGCTACAAACGAAATTATTCGGACACTTCAGCCGTAACCACACGTTCAATGATTATTCTCATCTACACTGAACATATCGCAGCGGCTATTTGCCGATAAAAAAGCAACAGTGAGGAATTAGAAGGAGGCATTCTAAATTTGATACAATACTAAGTGGCAAATGCGTAGAGAAAATGCAGTCTACATGTACGTAGTGTGACGTCAACTGCTACAAACGAAATTATTCGGACATTTCAGTCGTAACCACACGTTCAATGATTATTCTCAACTACACTGAACATTTCGCAGCGGCTATTTGCCGATAAAAAAGCAACAGTGAGGAATTAGAAGGAGGCATTCTAAATTTGATACAATACTAAGTGGCAAATGCGTAGAGAAAATGCAGTCTACATGTACGTAGTGTGACGTCAACTGCTACAAACGAAATTATTCGGACATTTCAGCCGTAACCACACGTTCAATGTTTATTCTCAACTACACCGAACATATCGGAGCGGCTATTTGCCGATAAAAAAGCAACAGTGAGAAATTAAAAGGAGGCATTCTAAATTTGATACAATACTAAGTGGCAAATGCAGTCTACACGTACGTACTCTAACGTCAACTGTTACAAACAAAATTGTTCGGACATTTCAGTCGTAACCACACGTTCAATGATTATTCTCAACTACACCGAACATATCGCAGCGGCTATTTGCCGATAAAAAAGCAACAGTGAGGAATTAAAAGGAGGCATTCTAAATTTGATACAATACTAAGTGGCAAATGCGTAGAGAAAATGCAGTCTACATGTACGTAGTGTGACGTCAACTGCTACAAACGAAATTATTCGGACATTTCAGTCGTAACCACACGTTCAATGATTATTCTCAACTACACCGAACATATCGCAGCGGCTATTTGCCGATAAAAAAGCAACAGTGAGAAATTAAAAGGAGGCATTCTAAATTTGATACAATACTAAGTGGCAAATGCATAGAGAACATGCAGTCTACACGTACGTACTCTAACGTCAACTGTTACAAACAAAATTGTTCGGACATTTCAGTCGTAACCACACGTTCAATGATTATTCTCAACTACACCGAACATATCGCAGCGGCTATTTGCCGATAAAAAAGCAACAGTGAGGAATTAGAAGGAGGCATTCTAAATTTGATACAATACTAAGTGGCAAATGCGTAGAGAAAATGCAGTCTACATGTACGTAGTGTGACGTCAACTGTTACAAACGAAATTATTCGGACATTTCAGTCGTAACCACACGTTCAATGATTATTCTCAACTACACTGAACATATCGCAGCAGCTATTTGCCGATAAAAAAGCAACAGTGAGGAATTAGAAGGAGGCATTCTAAATTTGATACAGTACTAAGTTGCAAATGCGTAGAGAAAATGCAGTCTACATGTACGTAGTGTGACGTCAACTGCTACAAACGAAATTATTCGGACATTTCAGTCGTAACCACACGTTCAATGATTATTCTCAACTACACTGAACAAATCGCAGCGGCTATTTGCCGATAAAAAAGCAACAGTGAGGAATTAGAAGGAGGCATTCTAGATTTGATACAATACTAAGTGGCAATTGCGTAGAGAAAATGCAGTCTACATGTACGTAGTGTGACGTCAACTGCTACAAACTTAATTATTTGGACATTTCAGCCGTAACCACACGTTCAATGTTTATTCTCAACTACACCGAACATATCGCAGCGGCTATTTGCCGATAAAAAAGCAACAGTGAGAAATTAAAAGGAGGCATTCTAAATTTGATACAATACTAAGTGGCAAATGCATAGAGAACATGCAGTCTACACGTACGTACTCTAACGTCAACTGTTACAAACAAAATTGTTCGGACATTTCAGCCGTAACCACACGTTCAATGATTATTCTCAACTACACCGAACATATCGCAGCGGCTATTTGCCGATAAAAAAGCAACAGTGAGGAATTAAAAGGAGGCATTCTAAATTTGATACAATACTAAGTGGCAAATGCGTAGAGAAAATGCAGTCTACATGTACGTAGTGTGACGTTAACTGCTACAAACGAAATTATTCGGACATTTCAGCCGTAACCACACGTTCAATGATTATTCTCAACTACACCGAACATATCGCAGCGGCTATTTGCCGATAAAAAAGCAACAGTGAGAAATTAAAAGGAGGCATTCTAAATTTGATACAATACTAAGTGGCAAATGCATAGAGAACATACAGTCTACATGTACGTAGTGTGACGTCAACTGCTACAAACGAAATTATTCGGACATTTCAGCCGTAACCACACGTTCAATGATTATTCTCAACTACACTGAACATATCGCAGCGGCTATTTGCCGATAAAAAAGCAACAGTGAGGAATTAGAAGGAGGCATTCTAAATTTGATACAATACTAAGTGGCAAATGCGTAGAGAAAATGCAGTCTACATGTACGTAGTGTGACGTCAACTGCTACAAACGAAATTATTCGGACATTTCAGCCGTAACCACACGTTCAATGTTTATTCTCAACTACACCGAACATATCGCAGCGGCTATTTGCCGATAAAAAAGCAACAGTGAGAAATTAAAAGGAGGCATTCTAAATTTGATACAATACTAAGTGGCAAATGCATAGAGAACATACAGTCTACATGTACGTACTGTGACATCAACTGCTACAAACGAAATTATTCGGACATTTCAGCCGTAACCACACGTTCAATGATTATTCTCAACTACACTGAACATATCGCAGCGGCTATTTGCCGATAAAAAAGCAACAGTGAGGAATTAGAAGGAGGCATTCTAAATTTGATACAATATACTAAGTGGCAAATGCGTAGAGAAAATGCAGTCTACATGTACGTAGTGTGACGTCAACTGCTACAAACAAAATTATTCGGACATTTCAGCCGTAACCACACGTTCAATGTTTATTCTCAACTACACCGAACATATCGCAGCGGCTATTTGCCGATAAAAAAGCAACAGTGAGAAATTAAAAGGAGGCATTCTAAATTTGATACAATACTAAGTGGCAAATGCATAGAGAACATACAGTCTACATGTACGTACTGTGACATCAACTGCTACAAACGAAATTATTCGGACACTTCAGCCGTAACCACACGTTCAATGATTATTCTCATCTACACTGAACATATCGCAGCGGCTATTTGCCGATAAAAAAGCAACAGTGAGGAATTAGAAGGAGGCATTCTAAATTTGATACAATACTAAGTGGCAAATGCGTAGAGAAAATGCAGTCTACATGTACGTAGTGTGACGTCAACTGCTACAAACGAAATTATTCGGACATTTCAGTCGTAACCACACGTTCAATGATTATTCTCAACTACACTGAACATTTCGCAGCGGCTATTTGCCGATAAAAAAGCAACAGTGAGGAATTAGAAGGAGGCATTCTAAATTTGATACAATACTAAGTGGCAAATGCGTAGAGAAAATGCAGTCTACATGTACGTAGTGTGACGTCAACTGCTACAAACTTAATTATTTGGACATTTCAGCCGTAACCACACGTTCAATGTTTATTCTCAACTACACCGAACATATCGCAGCGGCTATTTGCCGATAAAAAAGCAATAGTGAGAAATTAAAAGGAGGCATTCTAAATTTGATACAATACTAAGTGGCAAATGCATAGAGAACATGCAGTCTACACGTACGTACTCTAACGTCAACTGTTACAAACGAAATTATTCGGACATTTCAGTCGTAACCACACGTTCAATGATTATTCTCAACTACACCGAACATATCGCAGCGGCAATTTGCCGATAAAAAAGCAACAGTGAGAAATTAAAAGGAGGCATTCTAAATTTGATACAATACTAAGTGGCAAATGCATAGAGAACATACAGTCTACATGTACGTACTGTGACGTCAACTGCTACAAACGAAATTATTCGGACATTTCAGCCGTAACCACACGTTCAATGATTATTCTCAACTACACTGAACATATCGCAGCGGCTATTTGCCGATAAAAAAGCAACAGTGAGGAATTAAAAGGAGGCATTCTAAATTTGATACAATACTAAGTGGCAAATGCATAGAGAACATGCAGTCTACGCGTACGTACTCTAACGTCAACTGTTACAAACAAAATTGTTCGGACATTTCAGCCGTAACCACACGTTCAATGATTATTCTCAACTACACCGAACATATCGCGGCGGCTATTTGCCGATAAAAAAGCAACAGTGAGGAATTAAAAGGAGGCATTCTAAATTTGATACAATACTAAGTGGCAAATGCGTAGAGAAAATGCAGTCTACATGTACGTAGTGTGACGTCAACTGCTACAAACGAAATTATTCGGACATTTCAGCCGTAACCACACGTTCAATGATTATTCTCAACTACACCGAACATATCGCAGCGGCTATTTGCCGATAAAAAAGCAACAGTGAGAAATTAAAAGGAGGCATTCTAAATTTGATACAATACTAAGTGGCAAATGCATAGAGAACATACAGTCTACATGTACGTACTGTGACATCAACTGCTACAAACGAAATTATTCGGACATTTCAGCCGTAACCACACGTTCAATGATTATTCTCATCTACACTGAACATATCGCAGCGGCTATTTGCCGATAAAAAAGCAACAGTGAGGAATTAGAAGGAGGCATTCTAAATTTGATACAATACTAAGTGGCAAATGCGTAGAGAAAATGCAGTCTACATGTACGTAGTGTGACGTCAACTGCTACAAACGAAATTATTCGGACATTTCAGTCGTAACCACACGTTCAATGATTATTCTCAACTACACTGAACATATCGCAGCGGCTATTTGCCGATAAAAAAGCAACAGTGAGAAATTAAAAGGAGGCATTCTAAATTTGATACAATACTAAGTGGCAAATGCATAGAGAACATGCAGTCTACACGTACGTACTCTAACGTCAACTGTTACAAACAAAATTGTTCGGACATTTCAGCCGTAACCACAAGTTCAATGATTATTCTCAACTACACCGAACATATCGCAGCGGCTATTTGCCGATAAAAAAGCAACAGTGAGAAATTAAAAGGAGGCATTTTAGTTCCTTTTTAGTCAGCAACATATAAATTATATATATATATATATATATATATATACAATAAAATAATTATAAGCCACATTTAATTTTTTTAAAGTATCATATAGTCATATTTTTGTTAATATATGTTTGGCAAATTGGCCTCATTGTTTACATGAATTGCCAGCGCCGGACTGCTCCACTACAGAAAAAGGGGACGGTGCTCTCAGAAAGAAAATTTAATGTAAAAAACACTGAATTTTTGTTGGACAATAAGACAATAAGTTCCTAAGACCCCACATTTTACGCGGATATTACCCTTGTAGTCAGTTCCTTAGACCCCCATTTCAGGGTTTCGTGAGGCACACCCAATCAAAATATAATTTGAGTCCCCCCCCCCCCCCCCCCCCCGGGGTTCGTTCCAGACGCCTTGTCTGGCGTGACACCAGAGGAAGATAGATCTAGATCATCTGCGGTAAACGCGAGGTATATCGTATATGTAAATTGCGTTGTCATGGCAAGGGAGAAAGCGCGCGCTGCACAACTCGGCGAGAGAAAGGCATCCGAAGTGCACCAACTCTCAATCGTATTTCACGCACGTGTTAGCTACCGTACTAGCTCGCTCAGGTAGCTGAGCTAGCTAGTCTGCTGTAAATTGCGTAAAAATACAATGAAATAATCAACATATCGATACAAAATAGTTAGCAACATATAAATTATATATATATATACAATAAAATATTTATAAGACACATATAAATTTTTTAAAGTATCATATAGTCATATTTTTGTTAATATATGTTTGGCAAATTGGCCTCATTGTTTACATGATCGCTGGTGCATACCGCGCACCGGCGCAGCCAGCCTGCATGCAGCGCATGCCTGTGAGAGTAGCGCGCGCTCAAGGGCTTCCATTTTCTATGCCGCGCGTGTTGTTACGCCTCGTTCACGCTGAGACCGTTTAGAGGGTGTATTTTGTGTCGCGATTCCCTTTAGATTCGTGCTTTGTGCAGAGTCCTTGGAAGGAAGACGAACCACAGGTAAGGATCTAAAGTTCACCAAAAGAATGTGCCTGGTCAAGGGTCAGACATGTGTAAATTTGTGTGCAAAGTCTATGAGTTAAAGATGGCGGCTGTAGTGACTGTAATATCCGTGTAAAAAGTCTATGGGATGTGATTTCCCGTAGGGTTTGTACATATGTGTACAAAGCCTATGAGATAAAGATGGCGGTTGTAGTGGCTGTAATATACGTGTACAAAGCCGATGGGTTGTGATTTCCCATAGGGTTTGTACATGTGTGTACAAAGTGTATGGGTTAATGGGAAATCACAGCCCATAGACTTCACACGTATATCACAACCACTGCATCCGTCTTGTTTGTTTGACACGGTTTTTGTGCCTGCTAAATTTTCTTCCTTTCGTTTCGTTTCTTTGAAAGATGGAGGTGTCGAATGATATTGACGGCATTGTCGTCATTGGGGGACTTGGCCTGGCTCGGGCCATGAGCAACGAAAAGTTTTTTATGCTGTCCTCGACAACAAAGCAGGCCAGCCAGGGAAGACTAGGGATTCCAGAGCGGTACAGGCGGTCAGGCCTGTTGGTTCAGGCAGGCCATATCTACGGGATCAAGGGATACCTCCTTACTGACTTTACCCTCAAGGAGTTGTGCGGGCATATGAGAAGGTTAGTTAACCAAACAGTCGTTTTCAGGGCTAGGCCTAGGCCTATACAATATAAACTGTGTAATTGGAGAGTATCTAGGACTAGGATTAGAGTTAGGGTCTACTCTAGTAGACCTATAGATCTTCAAATAGGCCTAGAGAAAAATAATCATCTTTCGGTTATGGAACTGGTACATGTTTTGGTCCTGGTCCTGGTCTAGGCTAATCGGGACCAAAACACATACGTAATGAACAGAAAGTTCAAAGACGGGTAGGAACAAGAGTTATCAGAGCTGTATTTTGAAACTCACATATGTTAGACCTGGGACCCACTAGTTTATTTTGACACATCTTTGGGTCCTGGAACTGGTCCAGGCTAATCAGGACCAAAACACATTCGTAATGAACAGAAAGTTCAAAGAAGGGTAGGAACAAGAGTTATTGGAGCTGTATTTTGAAACTCACATATGTTAGACCTGGGACCCACTAGTTTATTTTGACACATCTTTGGGTCCTGGAACTGGTCCAGGCTAATCAGGACCAAAACATATATGTGATGAACCGTAGGAGCAAGAGTTATTAGAGTTGTATTTTGAAACTCACATATGTTAGACCTTGGACCCAACAAATTATTTCAACACATGTTTTGGTCCTGGTCCTGGTCTAGGCTAATCGGGACCAAAACACATTCGTAATGAACAGAAAGTTCAAAGAAGGGTAGGAACAAGAGTTATTGGAGCTGTATTTTGAAACTCACATATGTTAGACCTGGGACCCACTAGTTTATTTTGACACATCTTTGGGTCCTGGAACTGGTCCAGGCTAATCAGGACCAAAACACATATGTGATGAACCGTAGGAACAAGAGTTATTGGAGTTGTATTTTGAAACTCACATATGTTAGCCCTGGGAGCCACCAAATTATTTCTACACATGTTTTGGTCCTGGTCCTGGTCTAGGCTAATCGGGACCAAAACACATACGTAATGAACAGAAAGTTCAAAGATGGGTAGGAACAAGAGTTATTGGAGCTGTATTTCGAAGCTCACATATGTTACACCTGGGACCCACTAGCTTAGTTTTACTCTTTTTTTGGGTCCTGGAACTGGTCCAGGCTAATCAGGACCAAAAAACATGTGTGATGAACCATAGGAACAAGAGTTATTGGAGTTTCATTTGAAAACTCACATATGTTAGACATGGGTCCCACCAAATTATTTTTACACTTGTTTTGTTCCTGGACCTGGTCTAGGCTAACCAGGACCAAATCAGATACGTAATGAACAGAAAGTTTAAAGACGGGTAGGAACAAGAGTTGTTGGAGTTGGGTTTTGATTGTAGACCTGGGAGCCACTAAATTATTGTACACAACTTTCCCATAACTAATTGCTATGGTCTAATCACTACTTTTCTTTTTGGTGTTTCCAATCACAGATTCCTAGCAGAATCCAACGTCTCCAACGTTGGGCTCGACAATGCATGGGCGGGCCACCTGGCTTCCGGCGAGGAGGTAGCAGAGTGCATGCTGCAGGGAGGCTACCACCAGGTTACCATTAGTGGGCCATTCCTCCGTCGTTTTGGAGAATGGGTGGATAGGGACATAGCAACAACCGGTGAAGACCACTACGTTCGCTATGCCATCGTCCAGTTTGGCATGAGGATGCAGGTCGTCTCTTACGAGATACTCTTGCAGAGCCTGCCACAAGAAGAGGTAACAACCCTAATAACCTAAGACTTTCCAGTCATGATACGAATCATCATTGTAATTCTTTTTTTCTCTGTGATTTATTAATGTTGCCCTGCATGTCATTTATTTGTTCATAACCTGGGCTTATTTCTTTTTTATTTCATATTCACCTATGATCGATTGATTTTGAATATTGAATAAAGTGAAGAAGAAAAATACATGAAAAAAACAAGTTCATTTCAATATTGTTGATTTTCTCTTCAATTTATAAAAATATCTTACAGTCATCTTTACTGTCATATATCAGATCCAGTACTCACAGATCCACGTCGGGGTGGACCTGACATACCCAGGCGCCAGGATCAGCCTGAACGGGCTGATGAAAAAGGGCCTGGCCAGAGAAGGGCAAATCTACCAGCCTCTCGGTGACAGCCTGGGGATAACGGGAACGTTCTCATCGGCTGCAGAGGGCTCCCTCCTGGACTTTGTAAGTAAATATTATAGAATGCGTCTCAGAATCTCTGCAATCTGATTGGTTAATTACCCGTAATTTACCATGCATTGTTTTTTACTGGCAGCACGCGATATCAAGACGATATCGCGCTACCGAGAATTAATATGATCGATATCGAGATTTAGTATGATCGATACCGATATTGTTTACCATAAATGGCGGCACCCACGAAACTCGAGAAGCTTCGGTAAAGTTAGGTGAAGAATTGAAACAAATTTTGGACGATTCAGACGTTGTCAGTAAGTATAAATTTATCCCACAGCATCGAACACTTATTTTCTACATTCAAACGCTCTGCAGGAGTGAAACACGCAAATTTGAAAGTAATATCTAACAGAGAAGTGGACAAACTCGGGTCTAAATTCTACGTTGTCGCAGCACTGTAAGAGTGTGTGCTGCGGTGAGTTGCCTAGCTACTAGAGCATGTACACTGTACATTACGAATACGTTCGTTTTGGGCACTCAACGCCACTCTGGACAATCGCAGTAAATTGCAGTAAATCTGAACTTGGTAGTTCTAAACATAAAGACTCTATTTGTCCACTTGACATGGTGTATGGAGAAAATCATGTCATATTTTTAGCTGTGTTATTTGGACACTTGTCAACGTGAAAGAAGACAACAATTTTAGTCTTGACAGATTTTCCAATCATTGATGATGATTGATGATGAAGATGGATCTCTGCAATCTGATTGGTCAATCACAGCCATGCGTCTGTAATTCTGGCCATGCATCGGTAATTACTGACGCATGGCTAGCCATGCATCCGGTAAATACTGACGCATGGCTAGCCATGCATCCGGTAAATTATGTTAATGGAGATTTTACCCTTTTTTATCAGATTTTGGGGCCCATTCTATAAAACAGATGATGCACAGGTTTATTTCGTTGGTCAGTAGGATTGTGTACACTCGTTACCTCTGAATTTTGCCCGAAACCCACTCGGCTTCGCCCGTGGGTTCAGGCAATTCAGAGGTAACTTGTGTACACAATTCCTACCGACCCACTCAAACCTGTGCATCATTTGTATACTAATACTAGTGTAAGAAAAAAATCTGAGTGGATGATATGATTCGTGATTCATTCTTTTCTGTTCTCCTTTTCCTATGATGCAGACCAAGGTGGTGACTGGTGTGAACAATATCTCCAAGATCAGGGGATATTACCCTGCCCTGATGCATACAAGGCCACCACACCTTCGCGATGCTACCAAGCTCCGTGGGGTCTTCCTCGCGTCTGCTCTGACTGCCCCCATCTCCGCCACAAAAGACGTGAGCCAACACAGGCACCTGTTCACACAGGCACTGCGAGGTGCAATTGCCATCATCCGAGGCGGCACCACCTTCCGTGTGGAGGTAAGTCGAGGGGAGCATTTCATGAAACAAATAGTCATTGACTTTTCACTATTGTTACAATCCACTGAAATCCTTGCATTTGTTTGGCTTAGAACAAATAAGTCCAAAAAATTTGCTTCATGAAACACTCGCCAGGACCAAGACAAGGAATCAGACCTAATTCAAGACCAGGACCAAGACCGGAACCAAGACCATGACGAGAGCATGACAACTATGCAAGAGCTTAACCTCTTTGTACCTTTTTCATATATTTTCTCCCTTTTTCTTACAGTGCATCCTGGAGGGAGTGATGGAGGTGCCAGATGCCTTTCTCGATCCAAAGGAGGGCTTCATCACGTCGTGGATGGACAATGATGTTCTCATCATTAGGCCGGATGTAGAGATTGACATCGATGGCATTCTTGCAGTGATGGAGGAGGAGAACGGCTGCATCCTGCGTAGAGTAGCAGCAGCTGCATATCTAACCTTTTGGTTAGATGGGTCCACTTTACGCCTGGACTACAGGGCGCTGAAGATGGCCCTCGGCACCACCATCGGGAGGTAATTATATACAATACTGATTCAATTCTAACCCTGAATCTTACCCCAACTATACATTTCATGGATATTAAATGGTTATAAATGAATTCTCTTTTGACAGATCCGACCTCAAACCGGCCACCATGGACTTGAGCCATGTCAGCCATGGAATCCTCAATGGTGATGATGCCAGTTGCCTGGCGAAGGCTGCCGCAACAGTGCTGCGTACTCACCCGGAACCCCTGGTTTGGGCGGTAGAGCATCTGGCAGAAGGTAATTATATGAAAGAATGAAATTTCTGTCAAGAAAAACTGTCATTTCAATTCAATGTGTGAAAATGTTAACTATTTTTATTATTTTATCTTCCAAATATACGACAGCCTGCGAAGCCTGTGCTCCTCTAAGGCAGAGGAAGAAATTCTACCAAGAGTTTCTCCTCCGTGTAGCCTCCCGCTGGGCCGGACACGACCACTTCGACATAAGCCAGTTTCGGGTCGAGAGAGGTGACCAAGAACACGTCAGGGGTACAATGTCCCCCCAAGAACTTGGCATCTGCCTGACGCAACAGCGCAATCAGAAAGGTGTGCCAGCCCTCCTCACTGCGATCTTTGGTCAACTCCTCAAAATCACTGGAGAAGACGCAGAGTAAGTTACACATTCTACTACATTCAGTTTACTTTTGTTTGCTGACAAAAGTAGTTATACATTTTGTCATGGATTCTTTCTTTGTCTTTTTTTTCACAGTCCTACAGAAGTTGCCACTGCCCTCATCCAAGATCAGGGGATAGATGCATTTCAGCAGATGACACCAGTTTTCCCCAGAGTGCGCAACCGGCGGATCGCCCGGATCGAGACGGAGGCGTTGAGGAGGCGCATGCTGAATGCCACGCAATTCATCAGGGCCTCAGATGTGTCCTTTGCCACCATGCCAAGTCTGGAGAACATCAACCCCAGCAACCCTGCAGCCGTGTCAGCCTTCAGACTGGCGGAGCTGATGCTTGACCAAGAGGACGGGGACTTCTGGCTGAGTGCCATTGATGTCATCATGGCCCTATGTCTCACTGCTGAGGCGGAGCGACGGCGCCGGAGACGAGACCCGTACTGGCATCCATGGGTCTCCTGGCACCACTTCCACAGGGAGCTTCCTGTGCCGATCCATGATGTGATCCATCGCCTCCGTGAGCAGGACCTGCTGGACCCCAAGCCAGAGACCGACCCACCACCACGCTACCCCTTCTTTGGCCTCTGGCAAGTCACCAACTTCAGCAGACGGGTGGATGCCTCCCTTGCCCGCCACCGCCAACATCAACCTGAGGAGGAGGAGGAGGTTGAGGACGAGGTTGGCCTGCCTCAAGAGGACGACCCAGAGCCAGAGCCAGAGCCAGAGCCAGAGCCAGAGCCAGAGCCCGTCCAACCTAGGGTCCGGAGGGTCAGGCTCCGTGGGATAAATGCCCTGCTTGCTGACAATGAGCACCTTGTAAGTATGATTGAGTATTGTCATTATTATTATTTAAACTGCACTTTTTCCACAAGGCCCAAATTGTTTACAATGAATTCACTGAATGGAATTCATATTAATGCTAGAGTATATCCCCACTGTCATCTATAGGGTAACAGGTGATTAAACGGGTATACTCAAAAATAATTTTATTTGAACAGATGAAGTATAATGAGACAATGAAAATACTGAAAAAATAATCCCTATTTATTTAGCTATAGATATTTTCAGCCTGAAGTACCCCTTTAATGCTTGTCTCCTTTGTCTTTCTAGGATGTCCCCGAAGTCCCAGTTCGGGAAGAAAACAGAGGACAGGACGGAGCACAGAGGACGGTAGTCCATCGGCTAAGAGGCATCAGGGCACTCCTTCACGAGAATCGGATGCAGGGGGTTGAGCTGTAGCACCTTTTTCCGGGCTAGTGGAAGTAAACCACTTTAAAAAATGTAACAAAACAGCCCTTTTCAGGGCTAGTGGAAGTAAACCACTTAAAAAAATGTAACAAAACAGCCCTTTTCAGGGCTAGTGGAAGTAAACCACTTTAAAAAATGTAACAAAACAGCCCTTTTCAGGGCTACCGGAAGTAAACCACATTAAAAATGTAACAAAACAGCCTTTTCCAAATATCTGCAATTTTTAAAGTTATAACAGAATTCAATTAAAAGTATTTTGGACTCTCACACGGACTGACTGACTATGGTACCCGCGACCGTAAAGTTGCAAGAACTGCAACTACTTCCATATGTTTCGTGTATGACTTCTTTTTAAGGCAAAGCTTGAGCCAGTTGTATGATGAAATCATCTTTTTTCTTGGTAATTGGAAATATTTTCCGAGTAGAAAGAAGACCAGTTCAGGTAAAGGTTTCCAAGAGAAAGAAGACAGGGTTCCATACACACAAAAGCTGATTATAATGCTGAAATTAATGTATTCTTTTCATTAACCCTCCTTCAGAAATTGGTATACTTCCAGCCCACCAGACCTGGCTTGGAGAACGGTGAGTACATGCTTGAGTGATACATCCGCATCATGTTTGCATGTTGCTCATTAGAAATGACATTTAGGTTGTTGTTTTTGCTTTGTTTTTTCAAGTATATCAGTAGCTCAATACCGTAGCGATACCATAGCTCGATACCATAGCTCTGCCATATCGATCTTAGGTTCTTTGTGATATGGATTTATGATTAATATCAATTGTACAATCAATCTGAGCTCTTTGTGATACGATTGCTAGATTGACAATGTCCTCTGAATTGAGGAAATGCGTCAGATTGCCGTGTGTGTCGTCAGTGTCAATATCGAATGGTTCAGCTTTAATCTGGAATTGCTTGTTGACTTTGTTATCGCAGTCATAAAAATTAGCGGGCAAATCCATATTCAGTGCCATGTCCAAATGACATTGTGGCTGAATAGGTGCATACATCTGAGGAACCACATTTCTGTTGCTTTTTTGTTTCTCGTTTCTGCTCCGTTTCTTAGTCTTTTCTGGTAGAATTGGTGGAGCTCTTCACAGATCTGTTGATTCAGCTGAGCCTGCTGATGCATGCATTGAGAGACTCCTTGATCTTCATCAGCAGCTCATATTTCTCCCTTGTACTGTTATGGTGAAGATTTCATCGTCCACTTTCCTCTTCTTTGTGATAGGTGCATACGTCTGAGGAACCACATTTCTGTTGCTTTTTTGTTTCTCGTTTCCGCTCCGTTTCTTAGTCTTTTCTGGTAGACTTGGTGGAGCTCTCCACAGATCTGTTGATTCAGCTGAGCCTGCTGATGCATGCATTGAGAGACTCCTTGATCTTCATCGGCAGCTCATATTTCTCCCTTGTACCGTTGTGGTAAAGACTTCATCGTCTACTTCCCTCTTCTTTGTAATAGGTGCGTCTAGCATTTGACATCACACACTTTAGGTCTGCACATAGTAAGACTGATGCGCAATACTTAGGCTATGGTTGTTGTTTTTGCTTTGTTTTTTCAAGTATATCAGTAGCTCAATACCGTAGCGATACCATAGCTCGATATCATAGCGATACCATAGCTCTGCTATATCGATCTTAGGTTCTTTGTGATATGGATTTACGATCAATATCAGTCGTACGATCAATCTGAGCTCTTTGTGATACGGTGCCCAGATCGACAATGTCCTCTGAATTGAGGAAATGCGTCAGATGGCCGTGTGTGTCGTCAGTGTCAATATTGTAACGTAACTGGATCATGGATCATTCTCTCTCTCTCTCTCCAGTTACGCGTTGTACTTGGGATATTGTTGCTTCACATAAACATGTACATTGCAATTGCTCAACTCTCTCAAAAGACTCAGCTAGCATTTACCCACTGATCAACTCAAAGATAAATAAAACAACATAGACAGAATCATGAAATTATAATTGAAGACACTTGCCTTTAATCGTTGTAAAAGTAAATCACCGGGACTCGCCGCACACACGTGTCGCCTCCGGCGTGGCTGAAAAACAACTGCCCTTTTCTCGTTCGTGCATATACATCTATTATACATACAATACAGGCGTTACATAACACGCGCACCAGGAGCAGCGCCATACACGCGCCTTGATCCCGAAACGCGATGTAGAATTCGTTCCGCGTCAAGGGTCCAAAGTTCTCCGTCCGCACGTTGACCATATTCTCTTTCGGCATGTCGGGGTCCGAGAAGCGTCCGTCTGCCCCGATGCGGGCCACATGCTCCCACGGGGGTGCCGTCCACCCTGGATTTGAGTTTGATGCATCGTCGTTGTCCGACTCGTAAAAATAAACATCAAATGTTTCTTTGTAGAGCTGTGCGTCTGTGATGCCCGTACAAGAGTACATTGTGAATTTGACTTGGACGTGAATTCTGTTTGCACCATGCCGCTCGATATATGGCATGCGCAACCAATTGTCTCTCGGGTCAATCACGTGACACGTTTGATATATTCTCTCGAAGCTCACTCCCGACTCTGTCCACCCTATATAGGTGTCTGCATATGTCGGGTATACCGTCCATTCTAACCTGGATAATTGACTACTGTCAATGGCCGAGTGTGTCGTCAGTGTCAATATCGAATGGTTCAGCTTTAATCTGGAATTGCTTGTTGACTTTGTTATCGCAGTCATAAAAATTAGTGGGCAAATCCATATTCAGTGCCATGTCCAAATGACATTGTGGCTGAATAGGTGCATACGTCTGAGGAACCACATTTCTGTTGCTTTTTTGTTTCTCGTTTCCGCTCCGTTTCTTATGCTTTTCCAGTAGAATTGGTGGAGCTCTTCACAGATGTGTTGATTCAGCTGAGCCTGCTGATGCATGCATTGAGAGACTCCTTGATTTTCATTAACAGCTCATATTTCTCCCTTGTACTGTGATGGTAAAGACTTCATCGTCCACTTTCCTCTTCTTTGTGATAGGTGCATACGTCTGAGGAACCACATTTCTGTTGCTTTTTTGTTTCTCGTTTCCGCTCCGTTTCTTAGTCTTTTCCGGTAGAATTGGTGAAGCTCTTCACAGATGTGTTGATTTAGCTGAGCCTGCTGATGCATGCATTGAGAGACTCCTTGATTTTCATTAACAGCTCATATTTCTCCCTTGTACTGTGATGGTAAAGACTTCATCGTCCACTTTCCTCTTCTTTGTGATAGGTGCATACGTCTGAGGAACCACATTTCTGTTGCTTTTTTGTTTCTCGTTTCCGCTCCGTTTCTTAGTCCTTTCTGGTAGAATTGGTGGAGCTCTCCACAGATCTGTTGATTCAGCTGAGCCTGCTGATGCATGCATTGAGAGACTCCTTGATCTTCATCAGCAGCTCATATTTCTCCCTTGTACTGTTATGGTGAAGATTTCATCGTCCACTTTCCTCTTCTTTGTGATAGGTGCATATGTCTGAGGAACCACATTTCTGTTGCTTTTTTGTTTCTCGTTTCCGCTCCGTTTCTTAGTCTTTTCTGGTAGACTTGGTGGAGCTCTCCACAGATCTGTTGATTCAGCTGAGCCTGCTGATGCATGCATTGAGAGACTCCTTGATCTTCATCGGCAGCTCATATTTCTCCCTTGTACCGTTGTGGTAAAGACTTCATCGTCTACTTCCCTCTTCTTTGTAATAGGTGCGTCTAGCATTTGACATCACACACTTTAGGTCTGCACATAGTAAGACTGATGCGCAATACTTAGGCTATGGTTGTTGTTTTTGCTTTGTTTTTTCAAGTATATCAGTAGCTCAATACCGTAGCGATACCATAGCTCGATATCATAGCGATACCATAGCTCTGCTATATCGATCTTAGGTTCTTTGTGATATGGATTTACGATCAATATCAGTCGTACGATCAATCTGAGCTCTTTGTGATACGGTGCCCAGATCGACAATGTCCTCTGAATTGAGGAAATGCGTCAGATGGCCGTGTGTGTCGTCAGTGTCAATATTGTAACGTAACTGGATCATGGATCATTCTCTCTCTCTCTCTCCAGTTACGCGTTGTACTTGGGATATTGTTGCTTCACATAAACATGTACATTGCAATTGCTCAACTCTCTCAAAAGACTCAGCTAGCATTTACCCACTGATCAACTCAAAGATAAATAAAACAACATAGACAGAATCATGAAATTATAATTGAAGACACTTGCCTTTAATCGTTGTAAAAGTAAATCACCGGGACTCGCCGCACACACGTGTCGCCTCCGGCGTGGCTGAAAAACAACTGCCCTTTTCTCGTTCGTGCATATACATCTATTATACATACAATACAGGCGTTACATAACACGCGCACCAGGAGCAGCGCCATACACGCGCCTTGATCCCGAAACGCGATGTAGAATTCGTTCCGCGTCAAGGGTCCAAAGTTCTCCGTCCGCACGTTGACCATATTCTCTTTCGGCATGTCGGGGTCCGAGAAGCGTCCGTCTGCCCCGATGCGGGCCACATGCTCCCACGGGGGTGCCGTCCACCCTGGATTTGAGTTTGATGCATCGTCGTTGTCCGACTCGTAAAAATAAACATCAAATGTTTCTTTGTAGAGCTGTGCGTCTGTGATGCCCGTACAAGAGTACATTGTGAATTTGACTTGGACGTGAATTCTGTTTGCACCATGCCGCTCGATATATGGCATGCGCAACCAATTGTCTCTCGGGTCAATCACGTGACACGTTTGATATATTCTCTCGAAGCTCACTCCCGACTCTGTCCACCCTATATAGGTGTCTGCATATGTCGGGTATACCGTCCATTCTAACCTGGATAATTGACTACTGTCAATGGCCGAGTGTGTCGTCAGTGTCAATATCGAATGGTTCAGCTTTAATCTGGAATTGCTTGTTGACTTTGTTATCGCAGTCATAAAAATTAGTGGGCAAATCCATATTCAGTGCCATGTCCAAATGACATTGTGGCTGAATAGGTGCATACGTCTGAGGAACCACATTTCTGTTGCTTTTTTGTTTCTCGTTTCCGCTCCGTTTCTTATGCTTTTCCAGTAGAATTGGTGGAGCTCTTCACAGATGTGTTGATTCAGCTGAGCCTGCTGATGCATGCATTGAGAGACTCCTTGATTTTCATTAACAGCTCATATTTCTCCCTTGTACTGTGATGGTAAAGACTTCATCGTCCACTTTCCTCTTCTTTGTGATAGGTGCATACGTCTGAGGAACCACATTTCTGTTGCTTTTTTGTTTCTCGTTTCCGCTCCGTTTCTTAGTCTTTTCCGGTAGAATTGGTGAAGCTCTTCACAGATGTGTTGATTCAGCTGAGCCTGCTGATGCATGCATTGAGAGACTCCTTGATTTTCATTAACAGCTCATATTTCTCCCTTGTACTGTGATGGTAAAGACTTCATCGTCCACTTTCCTCTTCTTTGTGATAGGTGCATACGTCTGAGGAACCACATTTCTGTTGCTTTTTTGTTTCTCGTTTCCGCTCCGTTTCTTAGTCCTTTCTGGTAGAATTGGTGGAGCTCTCCACAGATGTGTTGATTCAGCTGAGCCTGCTGATGCATGCATTGAGAGACTCCTTGATCTTCATCAGCAGCTCATATTTCTCCCTTGTACCGTTGTGGTAAAGACTTCATCGTCCACTTCCCTCTTCTTTGTAATAGGTGCGTCTAGCATTTGACATCACACACTTTAGGTCTGCACATAGTAAGACTGATGCGCAATACTTAGGCTATGGTTGTTGTTTTTGCTTTGTTTTTTCAATTATATCAGTAGCTCAATACCGTAGCGATACCATAGCTCGATATCATAGCGATACCATAGCTCTGCTATATTGATCTTAGGTTCTTTGTGATATGGATTTACGATTAATATCAATCGTACGATCAATCTGAGCTCTTTGTGATACGGTGCCCAGATCGACAATGTCCTCTGAATTGAGGAAATGCGTCAGATGGCCGTGTGTGTCGTCAGTGTCAATATCGAATGGTTCAGCTTTAATCTGGAATTGCTTGTTGACTTTGTTATCGCAGTCTTAGAAATTAGCGGGCAAATCCATATTCAGTGCCATGTCCAAATGACATTGTGGCTGAATAGGTGCATACGTGTGAGGAACCACATTTCTGTTGCTTTTTTGTTTCTCATTTCCGCTCCGTTTCTTAGTCTTTTCCTGTGGAATTGGTGGAGCTCTTCACAGATCTGTTGATTCAGCTGAGCCTGCTGATGCATGCATTGAGAGACTCCTTGATTTTCATCAGCAGCTCATATTTCTCCCTTGTACTGTGATGGTAAAGACTTCATCGTCCACTTTCCTCTTCTTTGTGATAGGTGCATATGTCTGAGGAACCACATTTCTGTTGCTTTTTTGTTTCTCGTTTCCGCTCCGTTTCTTAGTCTTTTCCGGTAGAATTGGTGGAGCTCTCCACAGATGTGTTGATTCAGCTGAGCCTGCTGATGCATGCATTGAGAGACTCCTTGATCTTCATCGGCAGCTCATATTTCTCCCTTGTACCGTTGTGGTGAAGACTTCATCGTCTACTTCCCTCTTCTTTGTAATAGGTGCGTCTAGCATTTGACATCACACACTTTAGGTCTGCACATAGTAAGACTGATGCGCAATACTTAGGCTATGGTTGTTGTTTTTGCTTTGTTTTTTCAAGTATATCAGTAGCTCAATACCGTAGCGATACCATAGCTCGATATCATAGCGATACCATAGCTCTGCTATATTGATCTTAGGTTCTTTGTGATATGGATTTACGATTAATATCAATCGTACGATCAATCTGAGCTCTTTGTGATACGGTGCCCAGATCGACAATGTCCTCTGAATTGAGGAAATGCGTCAGATGGCCGTGTGTGTCGTCAGTGTCAATATCGAATGGTTCAGCTTTAATCTGGAATTGCTTGTTGACTTTGTTATCGCAGTCTTAGAAATTAGCGGGCAAATCCATATTCAGTGCCATGTCCAAATGACATTGTGGCTGAATAGGTGCATACGTGTGAGGAACCACATTTCTGTTGCTTTTTGGTTTCTCGTTTCCGCTCCGTTTCTTAGTCTTTTCCTGTGGAATTGGTGGAGCTCTTCACAGATCTGTTGATTCAGCTGAGCCTGCTGATGCATGCATTGAGAGACTCCTTGATTTTCATCAGCAGCTCATATTTCTCCCTTGTACTGTGATGGTAAAGACTTCATCGTCCACTTTCCTCTTCTTTGTGATAGGTGCATATGTCTGAGGAACCACATTTCTGTTGCTTTTTTGTTTCTCGTTTCCGCTCCGTTTCTTAGTCTTTTCCGGTAGAATTGGTGGAGCTCTTCACAGATCTGTTGATTCAGCTGAGCCTGCTGATGCATGCATTGAGAGACTCCTTGATCTTCATCAGCAGCTCATATTTCTCACTTGTACCGTTGTGTTGAAGACTTCATCGTCCACTTTCCTCTTCTTTGTGAAGGAGGTGGGCCAGACGGAGGATGTCACTTGCTTCGTGGCTCCTCGTTTCCACTGTCTTCTTCATTGAAGTACTGTGTGTTAGGGTCACTGCACAGCACCAGGTTATTGGCTGATGGCTCTTCCTGGGTGCCCATATGATTGGGGCACCTGGACACCAGCCAAGTTTTCTGTTTGTCACCATATTTTACAATGAACTTTTCTCTTTTTGTTTTAATTTTTATTTTCCAGAAATGGCAACTCATCATGGACCAGGACGTAGGCAGAGGGCCGAGCCTTGGTGCCGGGGCACATCCGGAAAAAAGAGCAGCGATAAGTCGTGTGTTGAAAGTGAGTATGCATCTTAATTTGTAAAATATTTTAGAGATGAAAAATGATGATAGTGAGGGTGTGGATTGTTGTGTGCAAGGTGCATAGTGGATGGGGGAAAGGTGAATGTTTAAAGGTAGATGAACTGTTACATAACAGAAGGGAGAGTCTACAAAATTGAAGAAATAAGCTCAAAAATGGTTCATTCATTGCTTATTTGCTGTGCATTGATTTGGTATGGAGCACAATTTAGAATGACCCCCCTTTATTTCATATTTTTAGATTATTATTTGTAAATAACCTGTGCGATATGTTTGGTATAGTTGAAAATAATTATTGACGGTGTGTGTCAGCTTTGAAAAACTTTATTTCTCTGAAGAATTGCATTTGCGTCTAGCATTTGACATCACACACTTTAGGTCTGCACACAGTAAGACTGATGCGCAATACTTAGGCCATGGTTGTTGTTTTTGCTTTGTTTTTTCAAGTATATCAGTAGCTCAATACCGTAGCGATACCATAACTCGATATCATAGCGATACCATAGCTCTGCCACATCGATTGTAGGTTCTTTGTGATATGGATTTACGATTAATATCAATCGTACGATCAATCTGAGCTCTTTGTAATACGGTGCCCAGATCGACAATGTCCTCTGAATTGAGGAAATGTGTCAGATGGCCGTGTGTGTCGTCAGTGTCAATATCGAATGGTTCAGCTTTAATCTGGAATTGCTTGTTGACTTTGTTATCGCAGTCATAGAAATTAGCGGGCAAATCCGTATTCAGTGCCATGTCCAAATGACATTGTGGCTGAATAGGTGCATACGTGTGAGGAACCACATTTCTGTTGCTTTTTTGTTTCTCGTTTCCGCTCCGTTTCTTAGTCTTTTCTGGTAGAATTGGTGGAGCTCTTCACAGATCTGTTGATTCAGCTGAGCCTGCTGATGCATGCATTGAGAGACTCCTTGATTTTCATTAACAGCTCATATTTCTCCCTTGTACTGTGATGGTAAAGACTTCAGCGTCCACTTTCCTCTTCTTTGTGATAGGTGCATACGTCTGAGGAACCACATTTCTGTTGCTTTTTTGTTTCTCGTTTCCGCTCCGTTTCTTAGTCTTTTCTGGTAGAATTGGTGGAGCTCTTCACAGATCTGTTGATTCAGCTGAGCCTGCTGATGCATGCATTGAGAGACTCCTTGATTTTCATTAACAGCTCATATTTCTCCCTTGTACTGTTATGGTGAAGATTTCATCGTCCACTTTCCTCTTCTTTGTGATAGGTGCATATGTCTGAGGAACCACATTTCTGTTGCTTTTTTGTTTCTCGTTTCTGCTCCGTTTCTTAGTCTTTTCCGGTAGAATTGGTGGAGCTCTTCACAGATCTGTTGATTCAGCTGAGCCTGCTGATGCATGCATTGAGAGGCTCCTTGATCTTCATCAGCAGCTCATATTTCTCCCTTGTACCGTTGTGTTGAAGACTTCATCGTTCACTTTCCTCTTCTTTGTGAAGGAGGTGGGCCCCACGGAGGATGTCACTTGCTTCGTGGCTCCTCGTTTCCACTGGCTTCTTCATTGAAGTACTGTGTGTTAGGGTCACTGCACAGCACCAGGTTATTGGCTGATGGCTCTTCCTGGGTGCCCATATGATTGGGGCACCTGGACACCAGCCAAGTTCTCTGCTTGTCTTCATATTTTACAATGAACTTTTCTCTTTTTGTTTTAATTTTTATTTTCCAGAAATGGCAACTCATCATGGACCAGGACGTAGGCAGAGGGCCGAGCCTTGGTGCCGGGGCATATCCGGAAAGAAGAACAGCAATAAGTCGTGTGTTGAAAGTGAGTATGCATCTTAATTTGTTTTAGAGATGAATATTTTAGAGATGAAAAATAGTTATAGTGAGGGTGTGGATTGTTGTGTGCATGCCCGGCAAAA
>OZ022579.1:29729021-29830503 GCA_963669155.1 Arbacia lixula | reverse complement strand
CACCACCTGTTCCGGGGCCACTGCATGGTGAGCTGGAGGGCTGGGAACGTCGTAGACGAGCCTGTGTTTTTGTTAACGTCCAAGCTCCAACTGATCGCTAGCGCTCCGCTGGATTCTGGAGCTAGCTGTTGGTAATTCGTTGCTGTCCCGCGCATGCGTCGCACGTGATTGCCACGCGCGGGACAGCAACGCGAGGTTCGTGCGCAAGAGTGGAAAGTGCAGTGACCCCGGGGCTGGCAGCCGTTGCCACTGCATTTCCAGTCTTGCAACACATCTACACATAAAGAGACAAAGATTCAAACATTGTTTCTAACTTGAACTTGTTTTGTGCTTCGATTAAAAATACAAATCATTAGAGATGAACTACATCTTAAAAGTGCTAGACATCATACCATGTTACATGCATGCATGTACCTGAAGCATTAAGTCTTGCTGTTCCTCTTGCTCTTACACCTACTTTGAATATTTTGCTTAGCCAGCTACAGGTAGGTAAAATATTTCACCAAACTACATGTTAGAACAGAGGCTGGCATGTGATACGTCTTATTTTGCCAAGAATATATCGTCATGATTTGGTGGCAGCATGCATCGGCTAACAGAGAAATATAATTGACTCCTGTAACCAAGATTCTCGGTGGTCTAGTGGTAAAAGCGATGGCTCGCTTCTGAATAAATATTTTGACCGGGTCCCCGGTACACGTTTCAGGTTCTCTTTGCGATCTTTCCTTTCCCTCACCGTAGCGGTGTTAGGAATGTAGAAGAAACAACTTTTCTTGTGATGATGTTCACCCTCATTGTCAATTGCAAGTCGTTTTTTTATGCCTCCGCCACAAAGTGGGAAGGAAAGAGAGTGAAATATATTATTTTCTGAATATTATATCACAATATAGTAGAAACTTACAGGGAGCGTTTTTATCCATATAAAAAAATGCGCACTTGCTTTGCTCAGTAGCCGAGTTTTATTATTTTTGGCTTAAAGATCAAGATGACGACAGACTACGTAAAACTGTGGTAATGAATTCGTTACGATCACCATCATACGATCACCATACCCCCCTCCCCCCACCCCCCGGAAAAAAATAATGAGCAAAAAAAACAAAAATAGAAATATACAAGAAATAAAAGAGGGTGTTATATAATATAATTTTCTAAAAATTCTGTCTACATATAGTACAAAATTATGTAAGATATACTAACCGATCACGAGGCATGACAGATCGAAATCCTGGAGTCCCAGTGAGCCAGTTCTCTTCCCAATAGAAACTCTTGGCTGCTTTTGTCACAAGACCCATAGCGATCTGAAGACCGGTGAATGCCTTCATCTCTGAGGTTGTTGTCGGCTTCCAAGCTTGATCGCGAGAGCGGCGCCGTAGGGGACGTTGAATACACTGTGCTACATAGACATTTGTCTGCTCAGTCATTACAGTGAATAAGTGTTCTAGAAAGTACTGGTAGAAATAATGAAGAGGGTCCATGTTCTCTCTGATATCAAATATAACTTTTGCTCCTTCCAAGTACTTGCAGTAGACAATGTGGTCATGAATTTTACTACCATGACTATCATTTAAAATACGCTGCCCCCCCCCCCCCCCCCCACCACCACCACAAAATATAATCATGCCCAGCCACCAAAGTTAGTAGACCTAAACACCTTCTTCCTGTTCCGGTGCTTCTTGATCCTCTGACGCCTCCTCTTCCTTTCTCTGGCCTTCTTGCGTGAAGTAATATATGGAGCAGGTGACTTGGGGAGTGGGGAACAGGAGTATGTGTGGTAGCATGATGATTGTGCTGGAAATGTTATGTATGGAATAAGGCTCAGGTTCTTAAATGCTGGTTCGTCATAACTAAGGGGAGGAGGGAGCAACACTGGATCTTTTTTTATTACAGCTCTTTTTTTTTTCTCTCTTTGGTTGTTCCATCTTTGGTTTAACATAAGGCTTTCCATATCGTTCCCCTTGTCTGTTTTATATAAGGGCTTTTTCCTTTTCTGAGAAGATTGGTTGAACAGTTGATTTTGAGCGGGAACTTCGGGAAGTATTATTGAAAATGTTTAATTCTTCAGGTATTCTAGTTGTTTGCTAATGGACTAGAAAAGCATTGGTACACTTTACCTTTTTCTGGGACTTGGTGGACTGGAGCCTGGCATGTGCTATCCCTGGTACAGACACCTCAATTACGTGCTCGTAAAATAGCACTCGTCTGTTCAATGCAGTCATCTAAAGAGAGAGAAGGGAGGAAGAGTACAGAGAAACACATTTAGAGTAGGGACATTGGTTTGCCGTTGACACTGAAGTATTGTCTACTACATGCAAGATAATGAATATTGACAAATGCCAAGCAATATAGCTAATTGGCTAGGATATAAATTATGACGAGTCTGGTAAAGCCATGCTATATTATTTCTAGAGTTATCATTTACAGAAACTTGATGCGTAGCCTTGATGTGTCACATGTAACTCACATAAGCTGTCCTGTCACTTATCGTACAATGCAAAGATTCAAGAAATTTGGTAACGTCAAAGTAAATCTTTGTTGCTAGTAACTGTCACACTGTAACCATCATATTTCTTTGATGTCTTCTATATGGTTGCGTATGAAAAGTAATCTCTGCAGGACCATTAATGGTAACACTCTTCTGGATAGCAACTTCATCAGGGTGGGGGTGTGTTTGACACGTTGTCTCAGCAGAGCCTTGAATGGTATGAGTGGGTTTTCTTAGACGTTGGAAAATAAAAATATAGCAACAAACTCTCACCTCACTCTTGAAAGGGTCATTGAAGCGTATCTCAAACGAGTCGCCACCGGAACCATTGGCCTTGATATATCTTACAGAGTCCCCACGCTGAAGGAAGCGTGGATGCTTTAGGGATGGCCACTGTCGTGTCACCACTTCCTTCTTGAGGGCCCTGGGCTTTATTGGCTGCCTCACGTTTCTCCGAGGAACCAGCGCCATTGAAGCATAGTCCTTCCATTTCACCTGAACCATTTCGTCACCGAGATATACCCCGACGACGGTGGCGACCAACCAGACCCCACACTTGGGGTCAATAGCTTGCATGCTTGTGCCCTGCTTGAACATTTTGATGCTATGTGAGTCAAGACTATGTAATCAGCTATCGGGAAGTCGCCAGTCTAATGCGATAAGTCGATGAAGTATATACTGTATTTATAGTATATCAGTAATCAAATAACAGCGCAGCCAATAATGCATACATGCGACTTTCAAAATGCCATGGAATGGTGCAGTGCCAGCTTTTCGCATTACAGATTTATTGTGAAAAATGTCAAGAGGGGGGGGGGGGGGCTAAGTCAGTATTATTACGGTTAAAGATGAAATTACCTTACATGGTCTCTACCCTTGTCATCCTTATAGACCTGTTTTGGGCCAGGCTCCATGGTCAGGTACCCTGCAGGGGTGATCAAATATCCCGGACTCGGGGAAATCATGGTCCAGATAGGCTGGAGCGTCCGTCGTCGGGAAAAACCTCCCTGGCTGAAGTCGCCTGTCCACAGCAAGTGTGGTTTCGCCAATGTGCACCTACATTATATTAAAATAAAACAAACAGAAAAATCAATATACATGTACATAAATGTATGCTGCAAGCGACATGTTTTCTATGGAAAAGTACAGAAGTAGTCAACTAATCTGTTCAAGTACACTCTTTTTAATGTCACATAAAAACTACATTAATGCCTTTGGGACCATTTTTATTTGACCTTAAATGACATTTGATCTGAACAGAGTAATATACTATTCGCATGACAATAAGATAATATATCAAACATAAATTTTCATAGAAAAGGGAATGTATCATTTTAAAATTAAATGACCTGGGGGGCATTTCATCAAAGGACTTGTCGGACGTTTTATCCGACAAACTGTTATAAGCTACTGAAATGCTTGCATCTTATTGGCCGAGAGCAAACTTGTCGGATAAAATATCCGACAAGTCCTTTGATGAAATGCCCCCCTGTACTTTCATCGATTTCTACATGTCAGTCTTGAATGGCATTTTCTTGCGAAGCACATTACAATCTATCATCCTTTTTTTTATATAGACCTAACAAAATGAAGCACTTGAGAAAATAACAGGGAAAAATTACATGAAACAAATTGATATAATCCTTATAGTACACACCTTGTTCTTGTTGTCCGTTGAAATTGCAGCGCCAATTCCTCCCAGGTCTGCCAACAATTCCAGTGCGTTCTTCATCCTAGCTCGGCAGTAGAGGGTGTCCTCACGCATAGCGTTTCTAGAGTTCTTCTTTGAGGCAACCTTTGCATCAATAAATCCCTGGTATGCTGATGATGCACTGTTTCGTTTGTTTGGTGCGACCATCCACTGTTGGAAAATATATATAGCAACAAACTCTCACCTCACTCTTGAAAGGGTTGTTGAAACGTATCTCAAATGAGTCGCCACTGGAACCATTGTCCTTAATATACTGCACGGAGTCCCCACGCTGAAGGAAGCGCGGGTGCTTTAGGGATGGCCACTGTCGTGTCACCACTTCCTTCTTGAGGGCCCGGGGCTTTATTGGCTGCCTCATGTTTCTCCGAGGAACCATCGCCATTGAAGCATAGTCCTTCCATCTCACTTGGACCATTTCGTCACCGAGATATACGAGTCGCCACCAGCTCCATCTGCCATAATATATCTGTCAGAGAGGATATTACTTGTGGAGAATCACATGTTAGAAAGTGCTCTATTTGTGACTGATGGTCATAGTGATGTTTGGCCAGCAAGTGGACATCCTCATATTTGATCTGTAGTTGTTCCATCCAATCTTTGGTTGTTCCATCTTTGGTTTAACATAAGGCTTTCCATATCGTTCCCCTTTTCTGTATTTTATAAGGGCATTTTCCTTTTCTGAGAAGATTGGTTGAACAGTTGATTTTGAGCGGGAACTTAGGGAAGTATTGAAAATTTTGAATTCTTCAGGTATTCTCTTCAGGTATTCTAGTTGTTTGCTAACAGACTAGAAAAGCATTGGTACACTTTACCTTTTTCTGGGACTTGGTGGACTAGAGCCTGGCATGTGCTATCCCTGGCACAGACACCTCAATTACGTGCTCGTAAAATAGCACTCGTCTGTTCAATGCAGTCATCTAAAGAGAGAGAAGGGAGGAAGAGTACATAGAAACACATTTAGAGTAGGGTTATTGGTTTGCCGTTGACACTGAAGTATTGTCTACTACATGCAAGATAATGAATATTGACAAATGCCAAGCAATATAGCTAATTGGCTAGGATATAAATTATGATGAGTCTGGTAAAGCCATGTCATATTATTTCTAGAGTTATCATTTGCAGAAACTTGATGCGTAGCCTTGATGTGTCACATGTAACTCACATAAGCTGTCCTGTCACTTATCGTACAATGCAAAGATTCAAGAAATTTGGTAACGTCAAAGTAAATCTTTGTTGCTAGTAACTGTCACACTGTAACCATCATATTTCTTTGATGTCTTCTATGGTTGCGTCTGAAAAGTATCTCTGCAGGACCATTAATGGTAACACTCTTCTGGATAGCAACTTCATCAGGGTGGTGTTGTATTTGACACGTTGTCTCAGCAGAGCCTTGAATGGTATGAGTAGGTTATCTTAGACGTTGGAAAATAAAAATATAGCAACAAACTCTCACCTCACTCTTGAAAGGGTCATTGAAACGTATCTCAAACGAGTCGCCACTGGAACCATTGTCCTTAATATACTGTATGGAGTCCCCACGCTGAAGGAAGCGCGGATGCTTTAGGGATGGCCACTGTCGTGACACCACTTCCTTCTTGAGGGCCCGGGGCTTTATTGGCTGCCTCACGTTTCTCTGAGGAACCATCGCCATTGAAGCATAGTCCTTCCATTTCACCTTAACCATTTCGTCACCGAGATATACCCCGACGACGGTGGCGACCAACCAGACCCCACACTTGGGGTCAATAGCTTGCATGCTTGTGCCCTGCTCGAACATTTTGATGCTATGTGAGTCAAGACATATGTAATCAGCAATCTGGAAGTCGCAAGTCTAATGCGATAATTCGATGAAGTATATACTGTATTTATAGTAGTGCAAGAGTTCTCAACTTTGACGTGATAAGCGCTTGCTCCAGAGTATATAAATGAAAAAAGAGAGTCTAGGAGCTGTATAAATTACTGTATTTATAGTATATCAGTTATCAAATAACAGCGTGGCCAATAATGCATACATGCGACTTTCAAAATGCCATGGAATGGTGCAGCGCCAGCTTTTCGCAATACAGATTTATTGTGAAAAATGTCAAGGGGGGGCTAAGTCAGTATTATTAGGGTTAAAGTTGAAATTACCTTAAATGGTCTCTACCCTTGTCATCCTTGTAGACCTGCTTTGGGCCGGGCTCCATGGTCAGGTAACCTGCAGGGGTGATCAAATATCCCGGACTCGGGGAAATCATGGTCCAGATAGTCCGGAGCGTCTGTCGTCGGGAAAAACCTCCCTGGCTGAAGTCGCCTGTCTACAGCAAATGTGGTTTCGCCAATGTGCACCTACATTATATAAAAAGAAAACAGAAAATCAATACACATGTACATTAAATGTATGCTGCAAGTGACATGTTTTCTATGGAAAAGTATTGAAGTAGTCAACTAATCTGTTCAAGTACACTCTTTTTAATGTCACATAAAAACTACATTAATGCCTTTGGGACCATTTTTATTTGACCTTAAATGACATTTGATCTGAACGGAGTAATATACTATTCGCATGACAATAAGATAATAGATCAAACATAAATTTTCATAGAAAAGGGAATGTATCATTTTAAAATTACTTTAATGACCTGTACTTTCATCGATTTCTACATGTCAGACTTGAATGGCATTTTCTTGCGAAGCACATTACAATCTGTCATGCTTTTTTTTTATATAGACCTAACAAAATGAAGCACTTGAGAAAATAACAGGGAAAAATTACATGAAACAAATTGATATAATCCTTATAGAACACACCTTGTTCTTGTTGTCCATTGAAATTGCAGCACCAATTCCTCCCAGGTCTGCCAGCAATTCCAGTGCGTTCTTCACCCTAGCTCGGCAGTAGAGGGCGTCCTCACGCATAGCGTTTCTAGAGTTCTTCTTTGAGGCAACCTTTGCATCAATAAAGCCCTGGTATGCCGACGATGCACAGTTTCGTTTGTTTGGTGCGACCATCCACCGTTGGAAAATATATATAGCAACAAACTCTCACCTCACTCTTGAAAGGGTTGTTGAAATGTATCTCAAACGAGTCGCCACTGGAACCATTGGCCTTATATCGTAAGGAGTCCCCACGCTGAAGGAAGCGCGGGTGCTTTAGGGATGGCCACTGTCGTGACACAACTTCCTTCTTGAGGGCCCGGGGCTTTATTGGCTGCCTCATGTTTCTCCGAGGAACCATCGCCATTGAAGCATAGTCCCTCCATCTCACTTTACCAGGTTGTCACCGAGATATACCCCGATGACGGTGGCGACCAACCAGACCCCGCACGCGATAGCTTGCACACTTGTGCCCTGCTCAAACATTATGATGCTACGAGAGTAAGTAGTCCGCAATCGGGAAGTCACCAGTCTAATGGAATAATTTGATGAAATATATCAATACGGTATTTATTTGGTATTCAAAAACAGCGTGGCCAATAATATGTACATGCACATGATCGATGAGACAATTAATGGCGCGCCTCCGTCTTTGATGTGGCCAGTGAATATTTTTACCAGAACAATTCACCTTGTAATAACAGAATTGTATTCTATCAGTGACCTTTATAATGAGGTTTACTTTAATATCATTGGCAACTGATTACCATTTGGTGGCTCATTACAGAGTGGGAAGTTTGCAATGTTTTTACAATTTTCTTTTTAATTCATAAAAATATGTTTTATTACAAACCTTAAAACAAATATTTCATGTTCATAAAAACTATTATTTAGTGACACAAAGATCATAATCCTACTTCCCCAACATAAGCCTGTGTCTTCTTTCAAAATGGAGTGATGAAGATCACAAACTCCCCAACCTGAAATGGAGCTTCCGTCGGCATGGGGTCGGCGATCGCGAGTGGTACAGAAGGTTGATCTGCAGTAGTCGTACCAATGGTAGTATCCTCCAACCCATCTCCAGATCCGGAGAGTCCCTTCTGCTCTTACAGTCATTTTATCTCCACTCACTGTGACATCGTCTTTGATGTCTTCTGAAAAGTAATCTCTGCAGGACCATTAATGGTAACATTCTTCTGGATAGCAACTTCATCAGGGTGGTGTTGTGTTTGACACCTTGTCTCAGCACAATCTTGAATGGTATGAGTAAGTTATCTTAGACGTCTGAAAATAAATAAAGCAACAAACTCTCACCTCACTCTTGAAACAGTCGTTGAAACGTATCTCAAATGAGTCGCCACCAGAACCATTGGCCTTAATATATCTTACAGAGTCCCCACGCTGAAGGAAGGGCGGGTGCTTTAGGGATGGCCACTGTCGTGACACCACTTCCTTCTTGAGGGCCCGGGGCTTTATTGGCTGCCTCACGTTTCTCTGAGGAACATAGTCCCTCCATCTCACTTGTACCAGGTCGTCACTGAGATATACAAGTCGCCACCAGCTTCATCTGCCTTAATTTACTGTACAGAGTCCCCACGCTGAAGGAACCGCGGGTACTTGAGGGAAGGCCACTGTCGTGTCACCACTTCCTTTTTGAGGGCCCGGGGCTTTATTGGCTGCCTCACGTTTCTCTGAGGAACCATCGCCATTGAAGCATAGTCCTTCCATTTCACCTTAACCATTTCGTCACCGAGATATACCCCGACGACGGTGGCGACCAACCAGACCCCACACTTGGGGTCAATAGCTTGCATGCTTGTGCCCTGCTCGAACATTATGATGCTACGGGAGTTAGTAATCCACAATCGGGAAGTCACCAGTCTAATGCAATAATTCAATGAAGTATTTACTGTATTTATAGTTTATCGATAATCAAAAACAGCACAGCCAATAATACGTACATGCACATGATCGATGAGACAATTAGACCCCGTTTACAGTGCAGGGCCGGGCCGAGCCGCGGCCGAGCCGCGGCTCGGCCCGGCTTCAATTGCGGTACTCGGCCCTCGAATTATGTGCGTTTACAGTGCTGGGCTCGGCCCGGTATATAACTTCAACCTTTCAATATTTTGTCGTAGTGGCGCTATGCATGTAAACAAACGATTATTAGGGAGCGCGCCGGGGTCACAGAGCGAAGGTGCAATATGGCGCGGGCTATTTGCCAGTTGTTTACGTTTACACGTACGCGCGGTTACCGGTACAGTATAGTATAGTATAGTATAGTACATCGCTACATCAGTGCATGTACTGCATTTTATGCATTTCACTCCGGTTTTTTCGTAGGGTTTGCCGAAACTTCACACAGTATCTAGCTACCCATATGCATTCCTAGTTTTTTTCAGTTGGTTCTCCTGTCTGTGCACACAAGAATATGGATGAGGAAAATCGAATTCGGAGATTTCAAAAATACGATCGTGACAGGAGGATGAGGAGACGGCGATTTGAAGAGAATCGTCGCAGGAGGAATAGCCTGCTGCTTGTGTTTGTACTCACACTCGCTTGCACCGTAGACCGAGGCGTCTGGTGCAAGTATCGTTCGGGGCATTTTTGGCAGCGAGTAGTGAATGAAGAATTCACTGCTCAAGATTTCAGAGATAATTTTCGCGTCAACAAATCCACCTTTGAATTTTTGTGCAGTGAACTGGAGCCTGTTATTGGGAAGCCATCTACAAATTTCAGGGAGACTGTGTCGGTGAGGAAGCGTGTGGCCATCACATTATGGAGGCTCTCTACAAACTGTGATTACCGGACAATTGGACATTTGTTTGGTGTTTCAAGAAGCACTGTCTGCATTATTGTTAATGCAACTTGTAGAGCAATCGTCGATGGATTACTTCAGCGATACATATCATTCCCAAAAGGCGAGAGGCTGCATGCAACCATTGAGGGTTTTCAACAGAAGGGATTTCCTCAAGTTGGTGGTGTGATCGATGGAACTCATATCCCCATTATAGGACCCGAAGATTACCCAGCCGATTACTACAACCGCAAGGGGTGGTACTCGGTTATTTTGCAGGCTGTCTGTGACAATAACTTTAGGTAAATGGAGGTTTTCTTTACATTACATGGTGGAACTCAATGTTGCAGGGTTCGAAAAAATTTTATGCGAGAGATTTTCATGTTTGTCGTCCCAGGTTGTGTGCATGCGAGGCAGCGAAGTAATGTACCAGGGGGAGGGTGTGGGAGGGAGACGGGGTGTCCAGCTCCCATGGTAGAAAGCTTTTTCAATTTTAGCTTTTTATTGTGCGATCTTGTGAATACTTAAGTGACTATTTTTTTAGAATGTACCTTCAATATACCTGTCGGGTCACAATGCATGAGAAAAATGGATGCCATGGGCATGGGTGAGATCGTGAGACGGACCCTAAATGCATGAGTCTCACGCAGAATGTGTGAGACTTGATAGCTCTAGGAACTGAACCCATTTAGGCAAAGTACATGTACTTGTACGTGTACACCATCGGAAAGATCTGTAACAGGTGGATCTTAGGACTTCGCAATTTAGGTTGACTTGTTGGGAAAAAAGGCAGTGTAATTTTCACTTTGCTCATAAGTGCAAGGTCCAGAAACTCATTTTATCATTTATGTAATGTTGAAGCACTCAATATACCTTATATAATGTGAAGTATACTATGATTTAACCTATGGTTAATTTTTCTTGAAAGGAATATAATCACTGGTGCTAGTAATAACTGTTCCATTGTGAGGAGTAGGTGGAGAGATGAATTACTCCGATCTCAATGACATGTTATGATTACATCATAATCTACACTTCTTCCCTTCAGATTCACAGACATTCTGGTTGGATGGCCTGGACGATGTCACGATGCTCGAGTTTTTGCCAATTCATCATTATACCAGAGAGGACAAAGAGGACAGCTCTTCCCTGATGTAAGTACATGTACATTGTATTAATAGGTATAAAGTTTGAAAAACATTGAAAACCGCATACGATGCAAGTTTTGTTTCTGTAATTGAGTCCCAACACAATTATTAAAACCATAAACCTTAAGTAATATATCCAATGGAAGACGGGGAGGGGCACAAGTACAATAAATCTAATAGAAACCCTAATTTTTCTATTGAGCAGTAGATATGAGGTATGTGTGCGTGTGTGTGTGTTTGTGAGGGGTTGTTGTTGTAAATTTAGGTTTAATACTAATAGCATCAATTCTTGTTCAGTGATTACGTTTGGGTTTTAACAAGTTGCCCTCCAGTAGTAAGAAGCAGAAAAGTATGGAAAGAAGTATGGCAATAGATTTCTCAAATGAATGATTCAAAAATTATATTCATAATTAAAACAAAATCAGTTTTCAACATTTTTGTTGTTTTATTTTTCACTTTTTACAGATAACAAGAAACATCAATGGAGTCAACATACCACTCCTGATTCTCGGAGACCCTGCATATCCATTGTTACCGTGGTTAATGAAAGGGTTTTCCGATAATGGACGGCTGACGGATGCCCAGCAGAACTTCAATTTTCGTTTGAGCTCTGCTCGAATGGTTATTGAAGGAGCATTTGGAAGGCTCAAGGGCCGCTTTCGATGTCTGTTGAAGCGGTGCGATAGTAATTTGGCAAATATTAATGTCATGGTAACAGCATGTTGCGTATTGCACAATATCTGTGAGATGCAATCAGATGAGCCCGATGCTGAGTGGAAGGATGTTGTGGACGAGCTCCAATGTTTTCAGCCTCCAATCCCACATGGTTACCGTAACAGGCAAAATGGACCTGCAACACCTGCTGCAACTATTCGGAATGCGCTTACTGATTTCCTTAATCAGTAGGAAAAGGAGTGCAGTCTACGTTCAGGTTAATTGCAGACTTGCAGTTACAATAGAAACACTTTTTTGTCATACACATTTGATTGTGCAGTCGATAGGTATGCCCCAGACATGACTGTCTTGAATCATTAAAACAATGAAAGCATATATGCCTGTTATTCACATTATTAAATGCAATGACAATGATCCTTGACCTTCATCTCTGACCCATCAACATGATATAATTGATCAGATTTTCTCTCCATTTTGTTCCTTTCCATCAAATTTCAAAATAATGGCCCCAAGATGTAATTTTAGCCAAATATCTTTGACCTTTGGCACAATTTTCAATCCATTTCATTCCTTTCCACTAAAATAAACCCGGTGCTCCATGGGATGGGTTAAATATTTATTTTGACAAATCACAAATACTGGTGTTACCATTTTATCTGCTGTGAAAAAAATGGTCATCACAGTCAATGGACTGTAAGTGCTGAGATTAGATTTAACAAGAAGCTGTTGTAGGAGTGATTATTAAAAAGAAATGATTAAATTCAGCTAGTGACTATTCAGGCAGAGTTATAATTTTTAACGTCAAACTTTGGGTTTTAATTAAATCATTAATCATTAAATCATTAAAAAGCATTTTTAGCTCACCTGAGCCAAAGGCTCAAGTGAGCTATTGCGATCGCTTTTTGTCCGTCGTGCGTCGTGCGTAAACTTTTACACATTTTCAGCTTCTTCTTCCAAATGCATGATTGGATTTGGCCCAAACTTGGCAGGAATGATCCTTAGGGGGTGGGGATTCAAGGGTCCTCAACTGGTCCACCTGGCCCCCAGGGGCCCAGGGGCAGGGCCCTAAAGGGCCAAAAGTAGGTAGATTTCAAACATCTTCTTCTCCAGATCCAGAAATAGTTTAGTTAAGCCACTTTGTGTGTAGATACCTCTATATGTGCTGAATTAATGTTCCTCATGGCAATGCCCAGGGTGGCCCCATTTGGCCCCCAAGGGGGGCAAAAGTTTGGGGTAGGGCCCTATAGGAATAATTCACCTTCACATCAATGGATTTAGACCAAACTTGGTGGGAATGATCCTCAGGGGGAGGGGAAAGAGGGTTCCTGGTATGGTACACCAGTCCCCCCTGGGGGCCCATGGGGCAGGGCCCATAAGGGCCCAAACCTGGTAACTTTCTAACCACAAGCCCATTTGTAACCAAACTTGGGTGGTAGATACGTAATAGGGACCTCAATGTTATTTAGGGGTCAAGGTCACAGAAGTAGGTCAAAGGTCAAATGTTAAGATACTAGGGCATGCCTTATTTTTTTTATAAAAACGGATGTTAGAAATAGAATTTAATTTAACTTGGCAAAATCAGCTATATGGCAAGGGGATGCAAAGTTTTTCAACTGATTGATTTGGCTACGTTGGTGCCTAGATATCGGGCTCCAAGGGCCAAAACTATATGTATAACTGATGTTTTTTTTCTATGGGTACCATAGAGAGTTTGCGAGACCTCAGGTGAGCGTCGTGCCCCCCGGGGCTCTTGTTGTACACAGCTATGGAACCCTAATGTCTAAATCATTATACAGACGGTATTGTAATAACAATATCCATATTCCTTATTTAGATGACAGTCATTTGATATATGCAGCTTTGGAATAAAATTTTACAGTTATAAAAACTTGTTTAAAATGTCTGCATTAATGAAAAGTGAAAATGTGAAAACAGCAGTGCTACTACAGTGGAAACTCGATATAAAGAGATCTGATATAACAAAATACCTGATGAAACAGACTAATTTCTCCGGTCCCAATGAATTAATTTACCTTGTTGTGTATTGTTTATTAACTATTGATAATAACAAAATATCTGATATGAAGAGCAAATTGTCTCGGTCCCAAGAATCTCGTTATACCGAGTTACCACTGTAGTGGGTGACTGAGTGGTTGACCATATGAATATTGAAAAGACGATTGAATGAAGACATTGGATAATGAATGGGTGATGTGAATGTTGAGTAAAAATAATTGTTGTTCAGAGAATTCTCACTTAACCCATTCATGCACAGGGACCACATTTTGTGGACTTTACGACATTTCTTACTACATGTGTAACTAATGAATTAGGAGAGGAAAAATAAAGAAAAAAATTGTTAAAAACAAAGAGGGAAATTTCCCATCCAATTTCAGCCTATGCTCTTTACATTCTCATGTACAAGTCATTCACAAGATTTTTTTAAAGGGAAAGTAATTATGAAACTGTCAAATTAGCACCACTTTTACTGATTTAAAATCCATTATTTCTCATGCATATTGGCAATTTTTGACACAAAAACATAAAATTTTAGTTTAGATTTGTAATGTGTTACACCTCTTTTAGAAGTGACATTAAACAAAATTAGAATTTTTGCTGCAAATCTGAATGAAGAAATAAGGATCAAATCCTTCCGAAATTAAACCCTGTGCAGGGGTGGACTAAGCACTAAGATCACAACTTGACAAGTTTAAATGTCAACCCCCCCCCCCAACACACAAACACAAACACAAACACAAAAACACACACACACACACACACACACACACACACACACACACACACACACATACACACACTCACACACACACACACACACACACACAATAGATTGTGCTGCAAAAGCGATATCTTCATAAGAAACTTCAAATTTTATTTTCTTCCAAAATGTTGTGACAAAACCTGGAATGTTCTTTGAAACTGTACACAGAATACATAGTGTAAAAATATGACAGACAGTAGTCATATTCCCTACATTCATATTATGTAAATACAATACTAAAACTATGTCGGTTAACACATGTATGCACTACACATAACATATCAAACTGTAAGTATGAATCAAAACAGTACAAAATGACAACTACCTAATTTCTTAAAAACTGCATTCCACAGAATTTTACCCCTTTTTATAAAAATGTGAGTTGTTTCAAAAGGAGTAGCACTTCAAAATGTGTGGCTTATGTTTATTGCAAATCAAGGCAGTACATGCATATACATTTATAAGTCTAATAAAAGTTAGATCTACACTACTACATTCAAGTATCTGAAATAAAGATTGATTAAATATTCAGGAAGCAAAACTGCCCATATATTAGAATTTGAAAACAAAGGTGAATCCCTCTATAACCAATTGCTTGGGATTAGACCAAATGGTTCGTTATAAGCGCCTCTGTTCTAAACCTATAAAGTTCTTGGAAACTGTACTTGGAATATACCATGTAAAAATATAACAAAGTCTTATTCCCTGCATTCTTTTTAAGTGCCTATTTAAATACATGTACAATACTAGCGCTCTTAATGCTTTAAATATGTGCACTAAGCATAACTAATATCAAACTACCTGTACAAGTTGTTCCAAGAGACCCAATTCCTGAGGTACAAATACAAACGGTACAGAAAGACAACTGTATATTTTCTGTGACATCAGCATTAAAGGGACCTTTTACCCTTTTATAAACATTTTAGCTGTTTCGACAGAGTGGCACTAAATAATCTTTGGTTTTTTTTAATTGCAAAATAATCGGGTCTATACATGTACATGTATAATATATATATATATATATATATATATATATATATATGTACAGTTTTACAAAGTTTATGTCTACAATGGTACTTTTCAACTTTCTAAATACATGCATATATGTAGCGATAAACAGACTGAAAGATACAAAAAGAAATAGAAACGGTAAACTTCACTAAATGCATACTACCATGTTGTCGAAAGTATCGTGAAAAAAAAAGCAGGAACGTATACTACAAAACAAAATACATGTACTATTACTAATTTAAAAAAAAAACATCGCCATATTCAATTGCTGTAATTTGCTAAAATAAACTTTCACATGTACATGGATATTAAAATTGAACATTACAGGGATTTGCAAGCCATCCAAAATTGTTATATGTTGCAGAACAAATGATTTTCTCTTTATACTTGACTGACTCCTCTAAAAAGCACTTGATCAAATATATGAATTTTAAGTGTTATTGAAAATTGAAGTTTAATGATAGGATATACCCCTTCTCATTATGCATGGACCATATGTCCTCCATGATAAATGATGGAAAGCACATAGTTTCAGACATGACAAAGAGGTAACAATAAAAGTATTAGTTGAACAAACACGGTGTGTGAGGTAAGATGCATAAACAATTCACTTTCAACAATGCTGATCATCTTCCTACAACATTTTGTTACTTTGCTTTAATTTCAACAGAATATAAAACATACAAAAATGTGGATGGGTGACATTACATGTACATGTACATGACTTGTACATACACTGAATAATGCTCCTCATCAATCTTAGTCTGTTACACCACGAATACAAGTTACTGAATACTTTAATACTCTCACCAACAACTGGAAGTCTAACTTTAGAAGAATGCATGTTAATATGTCGAGATGAAATAATAAATAACAGCTGCAAATGAATGATAAAATAGAACAAATAAGGATGTTAATAAGATGAAATTTGAATTCTGAGGTAATAAACTCTGGCAAACAGATTGGCATTGGTTAAAGGTAAATTTGTGCTCATAAAGGTTGTGTACTTTTATAATTTGTTTGTTTCTTGTATTTCTTCTACCACATAAAGAAGAACAGTCGGTGAAGATTTGAAGTCAAAATGAACATACAGATAGTCAGCTTTTAGATGGTAAACAAACTTTTGACAACACTCAATGAAAAAAAAAAAAGGTATATGAGGTATACTTCAGCTTACTCGTTGGCAAAGTGGTTGGCACTGGTTGGCAAAACAAAAACAATGATAAACTATAGAAATGAATGATAAAAAATAAATAGTAATAATACAAATAAATTAATAAATATAGGGTTCCCAGCAATTCACGAAGCCAAAATTCCCAGACTTTTTTTTATTACTGATGAAGTCGCAAAATGCTATGATAATTAAACTAGTTTCCAGTTTCACGTTTTCTTCATGTAGGTTGTTGCAGTTCACTATTTTCAGTTTGATATGCAACTCTGACCGACTATTTTTTATTTTTGCGTTAATTACAATTCCTTGAATTTTGAGGACTTTTTATCAAATTCCTTGCTTTTTCCCTAACTGGATAAAAATAAAATAATTCTCCCTGATTGGTTGGGAACCCTGAAATAGCGATCAAAATATCTGTTTAGAGGGATGTATATCTTGGACCACTACAAGCCTGGTCCCATGACGAATATGAGTCAAGCTGTGCCGGCATTGCCTCTGTATTGTGCATGGAGCTATTTCTTAACATCGGATTCTGAAATGCAGATGCTGCAATCTGCAGCATCTGTAGCTGATGTTGCCTGTCACGCTCTCTCTCCCTTTCTTGGAACTCTCTGTCTTCTCGCCTCCTCTTCTCCTCCAACTCTTCTCTTTTCTGCAAAAGCTCACGCTCCCACTGCAAGTGCTCTTGACGGTGTTGGTCCTCATTGATTCGGTGTTGGCGAGTTGACTCCTGATCCATGACCCTCATCTGCTTCCCCATCCACTCAAGAGATTGTTGGAGTTTGCTCTTCTTGCGTTTTGTACCTGAGTAAGAGTGTGGGCAAAAATAAAGAAAAAACTTATAAAAGAAAAAAAGAAAAAGAAAATACTTTGCTGTGAATGGAAAAGATTTTCATATCCAAAAAAATTTGTAAAATTGAATATTTAACCACTTTACTTTCAATGAAAAAAAAATGACATTCAGGAAAAAGAAACAAGGCGATAGCCGTAATGTGTCTCGCCCACTTGCTTCCTTTTTTTTGCTTTCCCAATGACCTTTGACCTACATACCTGACCTTTGACCCCACAAAAAGATTAAGATCACTAATAGGCACTTACCACATAAGTATGGTTTCAAACAGACAGAAAGGTGCAAAGTTATGGAACTTACACCTAAAATGTATCATTTGACCTCATTTGACCTTTGACCTTCATACCTGACATTTGACCCCACAGAAAGATCAAGATCACTAATAGCCATCTACCATCCAAGTTAGATTCCATACAGGCTTAAGGCCGCAAAGTAACGGAACAATTTAGATACTTGCACATAAAATTTAACGTAGGCTCAAAAAGTTTATTGACCCCCGTAGGTGACCTTTGACCGTGACCTTCAACATGACCAGAAGTTGAGGTTTCCTAAGAAGCTTGTACCACCCAAGTTTGGTCGACATTGGACTAGATGGAGCAAAGTTATGCCAGTTTTCAAGGTGTTACGGACAGACGGACGGACGGACGCCCGGACGCCAAACGGATCCACCTCCGGTGGGCTCGACAAAAACTAAAATCAAATAACCTCTGTTTCCCTAAAATGCACATTTATCTTGCAATACCATTATTTTGTTACTAATAAAAACATTTATCTTGTGCAGCTTCTAATATATGAATGTAATATACAATACCAATATTATTACGCCGGCTTTAGCCAAGCTGTCTACAGGCGCTCAAAGCATTTTAAGGAATAAATTCCCACTGGATACCTATTTACTAAAGCAATGTGGAGAAATTGTCTTGCTGAAGGACAAAAGAGCGCAGCCTTTATCAGGGTCTGAACCTGCAACCATCAAGTTTCAGGAGTTCAATCTAATTTACCACTACACCTTAACATAATGGAATAGACTGAATTACAGGCATGTATACTCCTCAATATAATTTAAGCAGTTTTAAAACTTACCCTTTGATTTGGCTGTGCGCGGAGTACCCTGTCCTGCTACAGCCTCTGGAATGAAGGCACCAACTGAAAGAACATGAGTACATGCAAAATATTTCATTAAGATGATGGAGATATATTAAGAAAATGAAATAAAAATAACACAACCTGTATCCACATTATTACCTAAATCTTCTTTTTTCAAGTCTTGTCCCCTTCTCAGATTATACATCTTCAATGGTTATTTCTTTTTTCTGTTCATATTCATCATCAAATATATATATTTCACTTATAGAAAGAATAAAATACACAGGATTTTGCAGTAAGATGCCCCCCAAATAAAATAATTAGCCATACTAACGTATTTTAAAGCAACCGATTTTAGCATTTCTGTTAAAACATTGGAGTACGTATATGAATCTTTTTTTGTCATTCTTTCTTTCAATCCTTTCAAATTTATAAACATTTTAAATCTAAATTTTGTAGGAAAATGAATGTACCACAGTGACAGTGACTACATTTACCTAGTTCTGGTGGGGTTTTGGGGGTGACATCTGGGGTGACATCTTTCTCAACGTCACTTGAACTGTCAGTGTCAGTTCCTGGGTCATACACTTCTTCTGGGATGTCGTTTGTTTCAGACACGTCTGCAGAGTCCGTACTTGCCTGCTGTACATCTAATTCAACGGATGCTATGACAGCTACTGGTGCTGTCTCTGGCCGCCCTCCTATGATTTGTTGTAACTCCTCGTAGTACTTACAAGTCATTCGGCCCCGCCCTGACGCTCTGTTGTTATCTTCTGTCTGGCGATAGCTCTCCCTAAGCTTTTTCATTTTGTTTTTCACTTGTGTTGGGGTCCTGTTGTAACCATTTGCAGCCATTATCTCTACAATTCTGCGCATTATAGCGCTGTTCCTAACAGTCCCGTCAAGCTGTTGTTGAATGTTGTGTTCCTTCCAGATTCCCAGCAGGCACCGTGTCTCTGGATCGTCCCACGAGTTCCCTCTGCTTGCCATTACACTAAATGTCAAGAAATAAAACAAAATAGAACTTTTAAGCATTGGTGCTTTCACAACCAGCCAATATACATGTAGTAAAGATCTAAATGTCACAAATTATGAACATGAAAATTTTTATGAAAATAAATACATTATAAAATATACTCAGCAAACTTTAAGTCTTTTTAAGAACCACATACATAGCATGTAGTACTACTACTACAGTAAAATTGTAGTAGTACTACTGCAGGCCCACCTTGGTAAGGACCTTCTACACTGGAAATGGACACTTTTTGTATGACATTGTCAAATTGGGCTTTAAATTTCGCCTTTTTGAAATGTGCTTCTAGCAATTAAAAGTTACATCTCAGTAATATGATTAATAAATTAAGAAAGAAGTTGGCTTAAAAGACAAATCCAGACCAAGATATTCATCATTTCATGGGAAAAATTACTCCTACAAATTCGTACCAAAATCATAAAAATCAGATAAGAAATAAGGTAGTTATGAATATAAAAAAATTCCCATATTTTCAAAAGACACTTTTTGACCATTGCCTATGAATATTCATGTATGTGAAGTAATGATATCATACCCACACAATCAATCACACATATCATACATGAACATTTGAAGAACATCACTTTTTGGCAGATGCAGGTAAAAGTATGTCCCTGTATTGAAATATGTCGTAATAGAAATAATTTCTCATTTATTTTTGGAAGATACAAGGATACCTGTAGCTTTACTTTAGTTTACCTGAAAATAAGATTTTTGTCATTTTCTGTGAATGAAATGTGTAGAAAATTGTGAAGGTACATGTATGACATCATCACTTCACCCTACTGAATATTCACGAGGACTGTTCAATAAATACTTTCTGAAAAAGGGGGAAATTTCAAAATATCCTAACTTCCTAATTTCTTTTCAGATTTTCACCATTTTGCACCATTTTGTTTGGAATATTTTCACTTTCTTATTAAAAACAATTATTTTTTGCCTGGATTTCTCCTTAGATATAAAGTAAAAATCAAAAGAAAGAAATTGTCGACATTCTTTTTAAAATTCTTTTTATTTTGTGTTAAGTAGGAGTCTGTAGTGTGAACTTTTCACAGGCACCAGTTAGTGTTCTTGTCACCTAAAATGTTCTTTCAATTGTGAGTTTGGATCCTGACTCTGTATTTAACCAATTAGTCTTTTAATCAAATAATCATAAAAATATCTGAGAGTGAGAAATAACTTTCAATTGCCAGAAGCTCATAAAAAATTAGATATAGATCTGCTCATATCTAGAGCCCCATTTGGAATGCAGGTGTGCCCAAACTCACCATTGCAGGTATAAAAAAACATCAGTACTACATACAGTACGTACAACTAGCCACACCTACTAGTAGTAGTAATACGTATGTGGTTCTAACAATACATGTCTAAAGACCACATCCTCCCAAACACGCAAAAAAAAAGGGCGTGATTTATTTTAGTGTGTGTATGTATGAAACTGTGATAAAATCTTGTCACAGGTTTGTTTTTCTCACCAAAATTCACGAAATGTTATTTTAAGTGTCAAGTTTTGTCTTTGATTCTGAATATGTCTTTGTATCAAACCAACTGATCTATTAATTTAATAATCGCATAACTGAAATATAATCCAGACTCTAACTTTTAATTGACAGAAGCACATTTCTAAATGGAGAAATTTAGTGCCAAATTTGATATGCCATATGGTCATTATGCCAAAGGCAAGCCTCTCCATTAATAATACCGGTAATCATTATGGCGGCAGGCAGAAAAAAAAACTATAAAGAACTAGCGCTAGAGCTAGACTTTAGCACAATATTTCACATTTTCCCGCAAAAGTAACAAAGTATATATTAAGTAATTGAATGGTAAAGTGGAGTTAATTTGCAATTTAACAGGATAAGTCGAAGTCAAACAACATAAATCGTGAATAAGATCAGGCTCTCGTGTGGTACTTTTTTACTAACACAAAATTAGGTGAGTGGGACTAGCCTTAGAATTTGGCTTAGTTTACTTTTAGCCTGTCGAATTTGCAATCAAAAGTCAATGTATCTTACCGAAGATGATAAGGAAAACAGCGTGGCACAAGTTTTGGAACCGACGTAGGCAAACGGACGCAACTCCCAAGAAAAACAAGATGAATAAAGCGACTAAACGTACAACAAATTAATGACGGGGCAGAAGACGAAGAGTGAAGTTAAAACAAAATGTAAAAATCGCGGGATAACTACGTCATGTCCTGTGAATGGTGACGTCACAGTCAGTGCACTTCCGGGTCGGCGATTTGGCCCCGCATTTTGGCCCGAGATGCGTTTACAGTGAGAAAAGGCCGGGCCGAGCCGCGGCCGAGCCCGGGCCGAGACTACCTCCTGAGGTTGGCCAAATGCGCGGCCGTTTTTGGCCGCGCATTTGGCCTTTTGAGCGTTTACAGTGAGGCTCGGCCCGGGCTCGGCCGCGGCTCGGCCGCGGCTCGGCCCCCACTGTAAACGGGGTCTAAGGTCAATAGCTACAGTTTATGCATTTATACATTGAAAAGCATAATGAAATGTCCATTTATTATTATTATTCTTTAGGGGGAGCACTCGCCTAATATTGTATACCGGCCTGTGCCGTTCAGATGGGTCGCTTTTTTTTAAAAATATATCCTTGAACATGCCCCCCTTTTGAGTCGTAAAATCTCCAACATGCCTCACTTTTTAAAGATCGGTAATTTTATTGTTGAGTGTTTAATCGTAACTTATAATGCAATAGGGCTTTGGTAAATCACTTTTACATTGTACGTCCTCCTACGTACTTTGTTTCCTTTCCAAAATAATGTTGCACATTCATAAATATTCATACAAATGTTCTTTTTAAACGCATATGATAGGTCCTCGAACGCTTTTGTAAATCGGATATGTGTGTTATAGATACAGTGTAGTGTCCTCGTACATCTAGGCAAACTTGATCTGTGCTACCTTTGCAATGAAATGTCCTCGAATGTTTTTACAAACCTGGTCTGTGTTACCTATACAATGAAATGTCCTCATACGTTTATGCAAACCCGTTTTGTGTTCCCAATACAACTGAGTGTCCTCATAAGTTTACGCAAACTTGATCTATGTTACCTTTGCAATGCAATGTCCTCATACAGTTATGCAAACCTGGAATGTGCTACTTTTGCAACTCATTGTCCTCATTCATTTATGCAAACTTGATCTGTGTTACCTATACAGTGTAATGTCCTCGATAGCTTTTGCAAACCTGGTCTGTGTTACCAATAGAATTTAATGTCCTCATAAGTTTATGCAAACATGATCTGTGTTACCTTTACAATGCAATGTCCTCATACATTCATGCAAACTCGGTCTGTGTAAATTACCTGTACAATGTAAGGTCCTCATACGTTGCTGCAGACTTGGTTTGTGTTTCCTGTACAATTTAATGTCCTTATAAGTCTACGCGAACTTGATATGTGTTACCTTTGCAATGTAATGTCCTCGAAAGCTTTTGCAAACCCGGTATGTGTTTCCTATACAATTTAATGTCCTCATACGTTTCGTTTTATTAACTCTCACAACATTCAAGAAGTACGTGTATCTGGAAACAAGCATCTTTTCTAATCCCTTTTTAAATTTCTCATTGTACTGTTTTGTTTATTTTGGTGTACCATGGACTTCGTATCTTTTGAAAAGAGTACTTTTGGTATTATCTTTATTATGATTATTATTATTGTTGTTATTATTATCTCAAACAACACAGTGGTCTTCTTCTTTTTATCATTTTTATAATCTCTTCAATTTTCCAAACTCTATTTTTCTCTCTCATCTTCACTTATCTCTTCCTTTTCTCTCTTCTCATTTCTCTTCTCTCTGCAACCCAGCCCCTCTTCATCTTTGTGTGTGTGTGTGTGTGTGTGTGTGTGTTGTAAATGCCAGAAATCCTGGTATGATTTTTATGACTTTGGGGTCGAACAGCCAAGTTCCTTATGATCTTTCATCTCGATTCTCACTCATTCAGATTTGTATGTACTTTATAATTATGTATGATCATCATGTGCAACTGTGCACTTTTATGTATTTTTATACTGATGAGTGAAATAAATGAATCTTGAATCTTGAATATTATTGCTATTATCATTAACATCATCATCATTAATATTCTTACTGCAATCCAGTGAACAGCAATAAGACTAAGATTTTAATACAGTTATTGTGCTTTGGCCTGTTTCAGAATTATTCGTAGAGACAAGCAGACAAGTGACAGAGATTCAGTTAACAGTGGAACACCTCTGAAAGAAAGAATAAAAGCCAAATAGATGAGGAAATAATTCAATAAGGTGGAACCATACTTTAAAGGAACAAAAAATCATTCTGTGTAACGTGTATCAAGTACGTTTAGGCCCTGGGCCAGTTCTTTATAAAAAAAACAAAAAACAAAACAAAAAAGCAGTAATATAAATGCATTTTACATTAGGTAATTTTAGCTATCATAAGGAGATTATCATAACAAGGTTCCATTTTACTTATAGAATTCAGATACAAGCAAATTCATCCACTACAAATATTCATATAGATTGTTTTCTAACAATTTTTTTTTTAATAAAACTCAACAGGGAAGAAGGAACTTGACATACATGCTGTCAGGCATTCATAATGTATAAACAACTTTTCTCTTACATGTACAAAATCTTGATGGAATGCAAAAATCTCCAGAAATCACCTCTTCATTTCACTTGAAAGGACAGAAGTAACTTAACCTGAAAACCCCCTTTACAGAAGGACTTCGTTAAATTTCAACTACAAAAAATCGGGTAAAAAAAAAAAAAAAATGCCCAGGTGATGGCTTTTGTTGTCCACGACCAAGGATTTATTTTAAGAACTCAAAAAGCATAGTATAAATCAACCAAAAAAATATTTTTAGAATCTTTGTCTTCTAGGGCCGATTTTTCTTTTTTTAATATTCATCTCTAGCATAGAAATTATAAATGACAAGTTAAACAGATTACTACATTGGTACATAAGCATACTTTCTCATGTGCAAACTACATATAATTGGTTCAACACAAGGGGAAAAATTAGTGTTGCATATATCCACTTTTAAACTTATGCAAGGCTAATGTTCTGTTCTTTAACTTCTATCCCTCTACCTAAAAATGAGAGAGAGAGAGAGAGAGGGAGAAAAAGAAGTTATGTAAGTGCTACCTAACTGATCCCAACAATTCTGGATTCCCTGTACCACAAACCTTAGTTACCTACATAAATCTGCACATTACATGTATCCCTAACAAGCAAATCACATCATCTTCATAGCATTTACCCAATGACTGTACACAGTGTCTCTTTAAGCACCAAGAAATTGATAAGTATTTATTTTACGGTACCTCTACACACCCTAATAAAAAAACCATAACAAAACAAAGGAACAAATAATGTCAGTAATGCCCAATGGATTTTTTCCAGGGTCCCGTTGCATAAATACTATCATGGTAACGTTGCCATTATGGTAACTACCATGGTAACAGAGCTCAGCAAGCAATCAAAATCAATTTTTCCATGGTGCATGTACTTAATATAATGGCAAAGTTATTATATCAGTAAGCTCTCATGCAATGGGACGTATATCTTAGTAAACTACTAAGAAATGAAAATCCACTATTGCAACATACAGATAAATTTTATAACGCAAAGGCCAACCCTCTCTGCTACCAATGCATCCATCCCAGTCTCTTTGTGAGGTTAACAGAAAAGCAAAGGTAAAAAGGTAATCCCTACTGTTCCTAATAATTGGCCCGTATTTCTCCAGTGCATTCCCAGCCTCATTTTGAGATTTTGGGAATTAACATTATACTTCATCCCCACCAAGTCCAACAGTAATGCCAGCCAAATCCGGGTTATATTCCAGAAATCCCACTATAAAACGATACGATATCCATCGTAACACACACAAACACAATAGCTACGAATTGTCAAAAAATAAAACAAATACAAGGGCTCTCCTACATTTCAAAAGTAGTCCCTATAACTATCAAATGCACGTCATGCATAACACGCAAACAAAATTGAATTCACAACCTAATCGTATTGACACATTTTGTCTCCCTGAGCAACGCTCCCTAGCGTCCGATGCAAACAGTGCAATGTTGTAGACAATGGGCTTTCACAAAAAGAGTTTCAGGACAGTACATGGAGCCACTTTAAACGTGGAAAATGGGTGAAATTTGAGCATTTCACTAGACCTTTGAAATTTGACCTCTGGCCTAGTTCACTCAAAAGCTAATCAAGTGATTACCACATCACACTTTATCATTTTGGACCAGGTTGGGGGAAATTTGTTCTTTCCAGTCTGAAGTTATTGCATTGAAGGATAAATTTCATGATTTGACCTTTGGCCTCCAGCTGAGTTAACTAACAAGCTAATGAAATGATTGCCTTATCACACTTCATCCTTGGACCAAGTTTGGGGAAATTTGCTCCTTCCCGTCTCGAGTTATCATGTAAACGGATAAATTTCTTGCTTTGACCTTGACCTTTGACCTTTGACCTCATGCTGATTTCAACCCAAATCTGATCATGTGATTGCCCCATCACACAACATCCTTGGACCAAGTTTGGGATAATTTGCTCCCACCAGTCTTGAGTTATCATGTAAACGGATAAATTTCTTGATTTGACCATGATCTTTGACCTTTGATCTCTCGCCGATTTCACCCCAAATCTACTCAAGTGATTGCCCCATCACACTTCATCCTTGCACCAAGTTTGGGGAAATTTGCTCGTTCCAGTCTTGAGTTATCGCGTAAACGGATAAATTTCATGATCCGACCTTGACCTTTGACCTCAGGCCAATTTCACCCTAAATCTAATCAAGTGAATGCCTTATTCTTCTATTTCCTCTTCACTTCCTGTGAAGGCAATGATTGCTTATTGACAAATAATGGGCAAATATAGAATATTTTGTTTGACCTTTGACACAAATATACTTAGGACAGATATCAGATATGCTACAAAAACATGTCCGCTTCAAGTAATGCACAATACATCTATAAAATGTGGATGTAGTATACTGCACAAGTGGACGCTTTCCTCCTTTATACACTTTGTTAAAAAAATTAAATGCAAACACACACACATTCTCTTTGATTACAAATAATCCATTGCAGTCCATGGTATAACATGCAGATCTAATGTCAATAACTTCCATACTTCTTAGGAAGGATAGATACAATTGTGATGTTTGTTTTATTTCAGCAATGAATTTATGATATGTTACCTTTCACAAGTGTCATGTGATGAGTTTCTTTTCACACCTTCTTAGAAAATACAATTAGTCATGCAAAACATTTGCAATTGTGCATGGAATGTTTGTTCATGGTTTGATAATTCAATGGAAGTTTATACACATAACCATTTCTTGCAGCTATGATTTTCATCATGGTGATCCCTAATAATTGCGACCCATATCTTTGTGTGTGTACATATATAGCTCTTGTATTCTTTTCCTCATTGAGTTAAGAGGAATTCAATGAGAATTTAGTTTCTTTTGTTTGATAATGTTATAAACCCTGTATTTAATCTTAGTCCAGGGTAGTTTCGCAAGTACAGGATATTTCTCTTGACACTCAATGCATTCTACTTTCCCTGGGACTTTGAAAGTCCTATAATTTGTTTTGAAGAATGTGTCCACAGCATGCTGTTGGGCTGTTGTCCAGGTAATACGTTCAGCTGAAAAAAAGAAAAAGAAAAGAAGAGCTTTTGTAGGTGAGTGAAAAGAATTCACGTACGTATTTGATAACTTCAGGACAGCCACATGTGATGCAAAAATTCGACTAAAATTGAAAACTTTTCAAAATCTGTTTTACTTAGTAATGTACAGATGTCACATATATGTATGTGCAAACCATGGAACCAAGGAACTGGGACAAATGATTCAGAAAATGTCAAACACTGGGACATTCCTGAATTCCCTATACATTACTATGGACAAATTTTTATCTATTTTTTTTTTTTACAAAAAAAGTTTGTGAAGGGTGAAATTTGCTCTTCCTGTTAACCCGAGAAATAGGGACTGTCTCTGTCAAACAGGTACAGTTGGTAGGTATTATTTCATCATTTTTTCACTTGACCTTTTTCAAACCCCTATATTGTCCCACTTGAATTACTAATAGTGTGGTGTATTTTAAGCTTGGTAAAAGAATCAAAATAAATGGCGGTAATTTGTCCATGCAGTATTCTTTAAAGACCATTTCAGAAGCAAAACCAATCAGTAGAAAGCTAAGAAGTAGAATACAACAATGAAAGTTTCGTGCATTTTCACCGCTTACCAGCTGAGCATTTTGCTTCAGCAACACTAAAATATGCGAGCTTCAAATATAGGCTTCATTGCACCCCTCACATGTTCCAGTGAAGGACGTGGGCTTACCAAGAAGAAGAAGAAGAAGAAGAATTATCTGACATCATGTCATGAGAGAGCAAGGCTGTGATTACATTGGTTTTACATTGAAAAAATGGATTATTTTTTAGTTTCCACATCAAGAATTTGAATTTTTTATAGTAGAACCTCAAAGAATGGCTTATTATAAATCAATAGAAAGCTTGTGAGCTAAAGAACTTAAATGTAAGAAGAAATTTATCTATAATGCTCAAATATGTTAATTACAGTCACAATTTTCATATGCACCTCCTAGCGACCAGAAATGGCAAAAACCAGTCGTCTTTTCCTTTCCAAAGCCTGTGACGTCATTGGTTGTAGCAAGTTGCGTGAAACCGGCTAGTAAACAAACACAATACTAACGCAAGTAATCACACCTTAGTTCTCATGAGACGATGTCAGAGAATTCTGGCTGATGTACAATGCAATACAGCCCATCTTCAGAGCTTGTGAATTTGAGTTCTAAAGTAAATACTCGGCTGGCAATCCGTGAAAATGCATGAAACTTGCATTGTTGTATTTTGTAGCTTACAAGCATTCCATTAGTGTTTAATTTGTCAATTCAAATTTTTGCTTCCAATAAGGTCTTCAAGATTAATACAAACAAAATGGATTCACGTCTGAGTCAACTTTCTGTGTATTCACACGTAACTTAACTGTGATAGAATTATAAACCTGAACATAGCGCGACAGGTATGTTGTCTTGACTCTTCACTACCTTGACATATCATATTAACCCATTCACTACTATATTCTGTAAATCCCCATAGACTTTGTACAGGGCCCACCCGGTTCCCATAGGCAACGGGTTAAAGAAGCTATAACCTGAAATTTCTTTAAATTTGACCTGTGACCTTTAACCTTCATACTCTAGATCTCCAGATTTTCTTCCCAGGGTGATACATGCTTTGAACAGGTTCAAAGTTTTAATCTCAAACAGTTCTTGAGATTAGGTTAAGCTGATGGATCTATGGATGGACAACCTAAAAACAATTTCTCTGGCACCACCTTTGGGTTGACCGAGAGATAAGTAAATACACCCCCTTAAAATAGGACTACCAGCAAAATATGAACTACATGTAATGGTTACCTTTTGATCTCTTTGCAACAGGATGGCTCCTGCTTGGCTTCATAGTCCCACACGGTCCATCGCTCTCATCTGAGAGCTCTGGGAAGAAAAAAACAACCCATTAATATCCTTCATTAATTTACCATGGCAATGCAGTTTCCAACACATTAAAACATGACGTCTTGCTTGAAAAATTAGGAAGTAGTTCGATCCGCAATATTTCTACCTGATTTATTGCCATATGCCGTTACCATGGCAATGCAGTTTCTGACACATTCAAAAAAGAGGTCTTGCATATCTTCACCATAAGACCAATGTGTGTGCCAAATTTTATGAGCATTGCCCAGAAACTGAGGAAGAAGATTTGCATCGGACGGACCAGCCGACCAACCACACGCTGATCCCTATACACCTCCTTCAAATTTAGTTTGGCTGTGGTATTAAAAAAAAAAAAAAAAATCATATAAATTAGCACAAGTGGAGTGCAACTGGCAGTCTCCCCTGCATTATGCAATTCATGGCAACATTCTTGACTTTGTGACATGGAAATATCACACAAATTCTTTAATATCCCTAAAAGTTGTATAGAATGTGCATGTGCATACTTTCTAAATTATGTTAAAAATTCGAAAACTTAACCTTAGGTTAGGTTTTTTTATGTCGATGACGCCGCCATTTAAAAACGGCGCCTATGTCTCGCTTCTACTATGCAGGCGAGAGAAATATTTGGGACAAAATTTCATGTGTCTGTGTAGAAATTCTGTATTCCTAATGTAGTACAGTACTTTACTGAACAACTTTGTGAGGACATTCATCTGTGAATGTAACACAGAACTTATTTCAATAAATGTATGAGGACATTACAACGCAAAAATAACAGTTCTTGTTTGGATTAATGTTACATATGAAACACAGAACTAGTATGCATAAATGTACGAGGACCTTACACAGAAATGTAACACAGAACTTATTTCCATAGATGCATGAGGATATTACATTGCAAAAATAACAGTTCTTGTTTGGATTAATGTTACATATGAAACACAGAACTAGTATGCATAAATGTACGAGGACCTTACACAGAAATGTAACACAGAAATTGTTGCCATAAATGTATGAGGACATTAAACAGCAAAGAAAAAACACAGTGCTTGTTCGCACAAAGTATGAGGGCATCAAAACTGCAAATATGACACAGACATTTTTCACCTATACAAAGGAGGACATTCCATTGTTGAATTTATAACTTCTCTTCCGTTCTTCTTTTTCTTTCTCTATTGTGCCTTTTTTTTGCACCTCTTTTAAAAGCCAATGAAAAAGCATTTCCCCTCCCCCAGATATTAATTGGACTACTTTGTATTCATTCGTACTTTTCTATTAAACTTTCTAAATACATGTTCTTTGCTTTTAACTTTTTCCAAGTTGAAATAGGACCATCAGAAAAATATGTACTAATAGTTACCTCTTGATCTCTTTCCAATTCCATGGCTCTTGCTTAACTTAGTTCCATCCCTCTCATCTGAGGGCTCTAGAAAAAAAAAATAGTTGCAACACAAAGTACAATCTTATAGCCAACTAAATCACTCCACACAACTTAATGCTGTTTATTGCATTTAATATCTGAGATTACTACAAATAATATACCATGGCACCATACCACTCCAGTGTGCATGAATATCACTTTTAATTATGGGAAATGTATCAGGATACATTTAAAGTAGGAAATTGGTCTTAATCAAATGACACCGTGTCAGCCATATATGACGATGGTCCATCGAATGGTTCTTAAATTATCGTGAGAAAGGGCAATTTTCATGTATACAGTGACATCTATGACCTTGACCTTTAACCTCATGACTTTCAAATCTAATCAGACCATTGTTCCTCCCCATATGCATACATGAGCCAAGTTTGAAGTTGATCCGTCAAATGGTTAACTTATTGTGAGAACAACCCATTTTTATGTATATGACTTCTATGACCTTTGACCTTTGACCTTGAGACCCACTCATCTAATCAGATCATTGTTCCTCCCATATGCATACATGAGCCTAGTTTGGAGTTGATTCGTCAAATGGTTCTGAAGTCATCACGAGAACAAAAACGCGACGGACGGACAGACAGCAGACTGACGGACGGACAACCCGAAAACATAATCCCTCCAGCACCCACCTTTGGTGGGCGAAGGCATACAAAATTTAGGCCATGCATACATTCTTCAAGATAACAGAAAGAGCAAAATAAGATTAAGCATGACACATTACTAATAACATGTTTACTCAATTTCAGCTTATGATATGTTACATGTAGACATAGGGATACCCACCATACACCCATATTTTCATGAAGTACAATGTTTTCATGAAATACTTTATTGGCAAAAAATGAAGTAGAATATATAATAAAGAAGTTTGGAAGACACAAATTCCTTTGAGAAACCTTGAGATATGGATTACTGACCAAACACTACACTAACCAGTTAAATATCTGTGATGTCAGTAGATGTATTTCTAGGTACATTTAACTTCTTTTAATTTGAATATCATGAGGACACAGTTGTTTAAAAAAAAGAAATGATGCCAGATGCAATATAAATATAAAAGTAACTGAATATCAGTAATAGGATGGTGTGCAAACAAGGTGTAACTCTAAGATACATTAAATAAACTTACGTCTACTTGACTGGTCATCTTCTTGAACATCTCCATCAGGGGCATCGTCTTCTTCACACGACTCTGCAGTGAAAATAGAGAGATGAGAGACTTGGGAGAGGGGGTTTGTCCAATGTTTCAAATTTTAGAAAGACAGTTGACTTCAGAAAGGTTGACCTACTTAAAGCACAATTCTCCGGTATGTGGCACTTTCAGTAGCTGTCATTCTAATTATGTTAAATGATCCCTCAACAGCCTACTATACAGATTTCTCCTCTGGACGTCACAGCCTTGTGGCCCTATACACCGCACCTCAAGTGGGCACAGAGTACTCCAAGTACCTCTTCACCTTCAAATGTTTTACATCATGTGTAGGTGGGCTCAACAGGAGAAAGATCCAGCTGGTCTCCACACTAGACAACAAGAGTGGGAATATCCTTGGACGTCAGGTGTTGGATGTCAGGGTGTGCGCTTGCCCAGGGAGGGATTGGAAAACGGAAGAGAAAGCCTTTGAGAGGTCCAAAGCACCTCAGAAGAAATAGTAAACCCCTCGAGAGGTTGGAGCAAAGTGACATTAGTGGTGGGCGTTACATCTTTCTCAAAGAAGGCGAAGAAGGACAAAGAGACGTTCTACATTCTGGTTCAAGGGTGTGAGAAGTATGAACTCTTCAGGAAGATCAAGGAGAGTCTTGACTTGATGGACTATGTTGAACCGAGTCAGATCAGCCAGTACAGACAACAACAAGCTCAGCAACAAATGCAACTGAATCAACATATCTGCGATGAGCTGCAATGCTACTACAGGAAAAAAGAGTCGAAGAAACTGAGTGGGAATGAGAAACAAAAGTGGCACACCTCTCTCTCTCACGTATGTTTTTCTTCTATGCATATTTTACAAGAAAAATACTAAAACACTGCCTTTCAGCACTCTTTCGAAAAGTGGGTGTGATCATTTCCTGTACAATGTCTTAAAAAGATGTCATACTCCCAGACATTGAAATTTGTACCTCTGTGTTACTGTGACTGTCAATAGATCTAAAGAACTAAACTGGATCAAAAATCATTCCATGGGTTTCTAGATACCTTCCCCCTCCCTTTTCCTCATCGAATGAACCAGGATATTTTTTTCACTACACTGGGCTGTACTACCACAACTCTAGGAACATGCGGGTGAATGTATACTTCCAGCATATATGAATAAGCCTCTGTGGATTAATGTTGTACTCGTATATCAGAATGAAAAGTGTTTTGGAATAAAGATGTTTAAGAATACTTGTACTCACCATTAAGATTGACATTGATACTGTCCAAGGACATCCCAGAACACTCGCTCATCTGTCCCTTTTCCATTAGCAGCAGTATTTTTGCGATCTTAGCTACCTGTAGTGTGTTCTCGGGCAATCTATAAAATTCTCTATGTACTTGAATGTTGTGGCCCATAAAGGTGGCGAGTACATCCAGTTCATTGTCCTTCAGACATAATATCTGGGACATGGTCGCCACATGTTTCCTCAGCTGAGTGGATGTGATGTTTTCTGGATGTTCTGCTCCAGACGACTGAGCACACTTTCTCACAGCATCACAACCCCTATACGGTGTGGTACAACCTGGGCGTGCAAACAGGTACATATTGGACTCTAGGACTCCAGCATCTTGCCTAACGTTTTCATCTGCCAAAACATCAAGTGCTTCTTTCATTCCCTTCGTCAGAACCACAGGAACTGTTCTCCCTCTCTTTCCGGGTATTTCAACTCTTGACAGTTTCTTGCAAAGCTCCTTTTCAAGCTTGTTGAGGCCCTGTAGAACGTCTTTGTTGACTTCTCCAGTACGTTTTTTGTAGTTTTCTACTGTCATCCTTTCCACCTCTCCACTACGCTTCCTATTAAACAGGACAGTCTGGGCAAGCATAGCTTGACCCAACTTGGAGAAATCTTCCCTGCTTACAGAACCTGCTGTGATGTGTGCCATTGACTCCTGCACCTGGCCCTGGATGGTCTTGTGCACCTTTTGTATGTCAGATGACAAAGGAATTATTGTTGGTCTGTTCCTCTTTGCTGCGTACAGAGTCTTGAGGGCACCTGTTGAAACTTTCTCAGCCCATTCAATAGAGCACAGTTCACCAAACTGTTCAGCCTTTTCTTTCTGACTTGTGTCCATTTTTTTCAGTGCATCAGCCATAAGAATCCTGGCACACTTTTTGAGTGAGTGTCCTACTTTCAGCGCTAGTGAAGGTGTCTTATACTTCCCTGAGCTTTCATCCAAGCCTGCTATATTGTTGACAGCTCTGACCACATCATCAAACACCTGTGGGTCAATGGTCTCAGACAAGCAGTTGATGCCTGGTCTTATAGATCTCATTTGAAGGAGTAGCCGACCCATTTCCCTCAACTTTTGTCCAACATAGTTGTAATGGTTTTCTGAATCCTGGAACTTTGACAGAAGTTGTGCACCTAGCTTTATGATTAAATCATCATGCCGCACTGCCAAACTAACATCATCATGAGTCATTCGACGGAAGACCTCATCCCGAAGTCTTACAGGCACTTCTTTTGGCATTGGCAGCATCATGGAACATTGAGACTGAAAACTTCCAGATTCCTTTATTTCGCTTCCAACACACTTCTTTCTGTGTTTCCATAGGTCACTCCTAATGAACCATCCAAAACACTGAGTACAAGGCAAGAAGTCTTTCACTGCTGTTTCATATGTTGGTCGTTTGTAAGGAATGATCAGACCCTTTCCTTCTCTTAGAACTTGAAGATTATGAGAATGGTTGCCCTTATTGCACAAAATCTCAAGTAAATTATGCCTATTCTTTGACTTCTTTGGATGTGCCATGATTCTTTTCACTTCAATTTCATTGGAATGATGCATTTCAATGTGTCGGGCAAATTTTGGTGTGTCTTTTTCACAAAAGACACAAAAGTGACGTTTGTCCCACTTCCTTCCAGTTGCATTATTTGCTGTTAGAACCTTGATATCCTGAGGTTTCTCTGCCATGTCCATCTCTTGATTTCCAGCATGGTTTTCTGATTCAGGTTGACTGGTATTGGGCTCATATGGATGATCTGCTCTGGATGTACAAGGTATGTCCATCTCTTGATTTCCAGCATAGTTTTCTGATTCTGACCTATGTGTAAAGCCAGGTTGACTAGTATTAGCCTCATATGGATGATCTGCTCTGGATGTACACGGTATGTCCATCTCTTGATTTCCAGCATAGTTTTCTGATTCTGACCTATGTGTAAAGCCAGGTTGACTAGTATTAGCCTCATATGGATGAGCTGCTCTGGATGTACGCGGTAAGCGATATGGAAAGACATCAGAATCACAATCATCACTGCTGACTCCACTTGGATTCACCCATGTTGGGTCAGCATCATCATCATCATCATCTATTTCTTCCTATGGAAACAAATAAAACACAAAGTAAATGCAAATGCAATAATCAAAATGAAATATTTTGCCAAGCAAAGCTGGATCTGAAAATAGCTGAGGAATGTCTCCTCATAATTATCACCTATTTCTATTAATACCCCCCATAAAGAGTCATCTCTATAAGTCACTTTATGACATGATACCAGACACAACACACATCAATCTTTAAATATTTGCTTCTTTCTTTTACAGCACCCCCTCCCCCCCCCCCCCCCCCCCCACGGAACTAGAATCTACTGATAGACCACACTTAGTTATCTAACAATTGAAAGAAACCAAACCCTGGGAAAAGTAAATTTTAATGAAAAGAAAACGGGGAGGGAAACAAATTATTTACATGTTTAATTAACATTGGGGAACAGAAGAAATGTCATGAAAGTCTGAGAAGTCTCAATTTACTTTCAATGCCACATACTTATGGTCAACCCTAAATATGTTTCATACCTAAACTTTGGTATTTTCTGCATCATCTCTATGGATGAATTTTGACACAGAAATTGTTTACATATTAAAACGAGGACATACATGTATCACTACTGCAACGTAAGCAATTTGAGCATATTTATTGAGGATCCCTATAGGAACCCTTTGAAGGTACAGTGGAACATCGTTATAACAAGGTGCTTGGGACCAGAGAAATTACTTCTTTCTCTCAAAACTTTGTTATATCAGGGCATAAAATACAATAGAATACAAAGAGTTGGGACCAGAAAAAATACCTTGTTATAACAAGAGTTTGTTAGATCAGTGCTCTTTATAACAAGGTTTGACTGTATTACTTACCACAGATTCTTCCATATCTTCATGAGCATCTTTTTCGCTGTTTCCTCCGTTTACTGGAGTTTCCTTGGCCAGAGTGGACTGCAATACATGGGAAAAAGACATAAAATATTTCAACAGCAAATTCATCAAAGAAATTGTTTATATATAAGAATGAGGACGTTACATTACTTCCTATGCTAATTTCTCTTAATTTCTCTTCTTTTTCTTTTTCTCTATTGCATTTTTGGTCCAGTGTGCTGGCAATGGTGTAGACATACCCCTCCCCTGAATCACTAAAGAACACACAACTTGTTTGCAAAAATGTGTGAGAATATTACACTGCAAATACAACAATGAACTTGTTTCAATAAATGTACGAGGACATAACACTGCAAATTTGACACAGAAATTGTTTGCATATTCAAACGAGGACATATCATAGCTGAGCTATCAGCATATTCATTGAGGATCCCTATAGAAACCCTTTGCAGGTATTACTTACCACAGATTCTTCCATATCTTCATGAGCATCTTTTCCGCTGTTTCCTCCATTTACTGGGGTTTCCTTAGCCAGAGTGGACTGCAATTCATAAGAAAAAGACATAAAACATTCATCATTGAAATATAGAACTATATGAGGACATCACAACAGCAAATTCATCAAAGAAATTGTTTATATATAAGAATGAGGACATTACATGACTTCCTATGCTAATTCCTCTTCTTTTCTTTTCTTTTTCTTTTTCTCTACTTCATTTTTGGTGCAGTGTGCTGGCAAGGGTGTAGACACACCCTTCCCCCCCCCTCCTATACACTAAAGAACAAAGTATTTTAGGAGAGAAATAAATGTGTGAGAATATTACACTGCAAATGCAACATTGAACTTGTTTCAATAAACGTATGAGGACATTACACTGCACATTTGACACAATAACTGTCTACACATGAATGAGGACATTACATTGCTTCCTATGCTAATTTCTTTTCTTTTCTCTTCTTTTTTCTTTCTCTCTACTGCATTGTGGTGCAGTGTGCTGGCAAGGGTGTAGACATACACCTCCCCCTCCCCCTCCCCCCTCCCTATACACCAAAGAACAAAGTAGTTCAGGAGAGAAATAAATGTGTGAGAATATTACATCACGAATGCACGGTGAACTTGTGTCAATAAATGTAAGAGGACATTACACTGCAAATTTGACACAAAATTGTTTACATATATGAGGAGGACATAACATTGCTTCCTATGCTAATTTCTCTTCTTTTTCTTTCTCTCTATTGCATTTTTGGTGCAGTGTGCTGGCAATGGTGTAGACATGCCCCTCCCCCTCCCCCTCCCCACCCCCACCGCGATACACTTCAGAACACAGCACTTGTTTGCATAAATGTGTGAGATTATTACACTGCAAATGCAACATTGAACTTGTTTCAATAAATGTATGAGGACATTATACTGCAAATTTGACACAGAAATTGTTTGCATATATAAACGAGGACATTACAATGCTTGCTATGCTAATTTCTCTTCTTTTCTCTTCTTTTTCTTTCTCTCTACTGCATTTTTGGTGCAGTGTGCTGGCAAGGGTGTAGACATACACCTCCCCCTCCCCCCTCCCAATACACTAAAGAACAAAGTAGTTTAGGAGAGAAATAAATGTGTGAGAATATTACACTGCAAATGCAACATTGAACTTGCTCCAATAAATGTATGAGGACAATATACTGCAAATTTAACACAGAAATTGTTTACATACATGAACGAGGACACAACATTGCTCTCTATGCTAATTTCTCTTCGTTTCTCTTCTTTTGCTTTCTCTCTACTGCATTATTGGTGCAGTGTGCTGGCAAGGGTGTAGACATACACCTCCCCCCTCCCTTATACACTAAAGAACAAAGTAGTTTAGGAGAGAAATAAATGTGTGAGAATATTACACTGCAAATGCAACATTGAACTTGTTTCAATAAATGTATGAGGACATTACACTGCACAGAAATTGTTTATATACATGAATGAGGACATTACATTGCTTCCTATGCTAGTTTCTCTTCTTTTTCTTTCTCTCTACTGCATTTTTGGTGCAGTGTGCTGGCAAGGGTGTAGACATACCCCTCCCCCTCCCCCATCCTTATACACTAAAGAACAAAGTAGTTTAGGAGAGAAATAAATGTGTGAGAATATTACACTGCAAATACAACATTGACCTTGTTTCAATAAATGTATGACGACATTACACTTCAAATTTGACACAGAAACTGTTTATATATATAAATGAGGACATAACATTGCTTGCTATGCTAATTTCTCTTCTTTTCTCTTTTTTTTTTCTTTCTCTCTACTGCATTTTTGGTACAGTGTGCTGGCAAGCGTGTAGACATACACCTCCCCCTCCCCCTCCCCCTCCCCCTGCCCTATACACTAAAGAACAAAGTAGTTTAGGAGAGAAATAAATGTGTGAGAATATTACACTGCAAATAAAACATTGAACTTGTCTCAATAAATGTATGAGGACATTACACCGCAAATTTGACACAGAAATTGTTTATATATGTGAATGAGGACATTACATTGCTTGCTATGCTCATTTCTCTTTTTTTTCTCTTTTTTTTTCTTTCTCTCTACTGCATTTTTGGAGCAGTGTGCTGGCAAGGGTGTAGACATGCCCCTCCCCTGATGCACTACAGAACACACGGCTTGTTTGCAAAAATGTGTGAGAATATTACACTGCAAATACAGCAATGAACTTGTTTCAATAAATGTATGAGGACATTACACTGCAAATTTGACACAGAAATTGTTTACATATATGAATGAGGACACTACATTGCTCCCTATGCTAATTTCTCTTCTTTGTCTTTCTCTCTATTGCATTTTTGGTCCAGTGTGCTGGCAATGGTGTAGACATGCCCCTCCCCCTGATACATTAAAGAACACACAACTTGTTTGCAAAAATGTGTGAGAATATTACACTGCAAATACAACAATGAACTTGTACCAATAAATGTATGAGGACATAACACTGCAAATTTGACACAGAAATTGTTATCATATTCAAACGAGGACATATCATAGCTGAGCTATCAGCATATTTATTGAGGATCCCTATAGAAACACTTTGCAGGTATTAATTACCACAGATTCTTCCATATCTTCATGAGCATCTTTTTTGCTGTTTCTTCCATTTACTGGGGTTTCCTTAGCCAGAGTGGACTGCAATTTATTGGAAAAAGACATGAAACATTTAATCATTGAAATACAGAACTATATGAGGACATTACAACAGCAAATTCATCCAAACATTGTTTATATATAAGAATGAGGACACTACATTGCTTCCTATGCTAGTTTCTCTTCTTTTTCTTTCTCTCTACTGCACTTTTGGTGCAGTGTGCTGGCAAGGGTGTAGACATACCCCTCCCCCTCCCCCCTCCTATACACTAAAGAACAAAGTAGTTTAGGAGAGAAATAAATGTATGAGGACATTACACTGCAAATTTAACACAGAAATTGTTTACATATATGAATGAGGACAGTACATTGCTTCCTAAACTAATTTCTCTTCTTTTCTCTTCTTTTTCTTTCTCTCTATTGCATTTTTGGTGCAGTGTGCTGGCAAGGGTGTAGACATACACCTCCCCCTCCCCCTCCTATCCATGAAAGAACAAAGTTGTTTAGGAGAGAAATAAATATGTGAGAATATTACGATGCAAATGCAACATTGAACTTGTCGCAATAAATGTATGAGGACATTACACTGCAAATTTGACACAGAAATTGTTTACATATATGAATGAGGACACTACATTGCTTCCTATGCTAATTTCTCTTCTTTGTCTTACTCTCTACTGCATTTTTGGTGCAGTGTGCTAGCAATGGTGTAGACATCCCCCTCCCCCTGAATCACGACAGAACACACAACTTGTTTGCAAAAATGCGTGAGAATATCACACTGCAAATACAACATTGAACTTGTTCCAATAAATGTATGAGGACATAACACTGCAAATTTGACACAGAAATTGTTATCATATTCAAACGAGGACATATCATAGCTGAGCTATCAGCATATTCATTGAGGATCCCTATAGAAACCCTTTGCAGGTATTACTTACCACAGATTCTTCCATATCTTCATGAGCATCTTTTCCGCTGTTTCCTCCATTTACTGGGGTTTCCTTAGCCAGAGTGGACTGCAATTCATGGGAAAAAGACATGAAACATTTCATCAATGAAATATGAGGACATTAAACCAGCAAATTCATCGAAGAAATTGTTTATATATATGAATGAGGACATTACATTGCTTCCTATGCTAATTTCTCTTCTTTTCTCTTCTTTTTCTTCCTCTCTACTGCATTTTTGGTGCAGTGTGCTGGCAATGGTATAGACATCCCCCTACCCCTGATGCACTACAGAACACACAACTTGTTTGCAAAAATGTGTGAGAATATTACACTGCAAATACAACAATGAACTTGTTTCAATAAATGTATGAGGACATAACACTGCAAATTTGACACAGAAATTGTTATCATATTCAAACGAGGACATACCATAGCTGAGCTATCAGCATTTTCATTGAGGATCCCTATAGAAACCCTTTGCAGGTATTACTTGCCACAGATTCTTCCATATCTTCATGAGCATCTTTTCCGCTGTTTCCTCCATTTACTGGGGTTTCCTTAGCCAGAGTGGACTGCAATTCATAAGAAAAAGACATAAAACATTTCATCATTGAAATATAGAACTATATGAGGACATCACAACAGCAAATTCATCCAAGAAATTGTTTATATATAAGAATGAGGACATTACATTGCTTCCTGTGCTATTTCTCTTCTTTTCTCTTCTTTTTCTTTCTCTCTACTGCATTTTGGTGCAGTGTGCTGGAAAATATGTAGACATACCCCCCTACCCCTCACATATACAATAAAGGACACAGCGCTTGTTTGCATAAATGTGTGAAGATATTACACTGCAAATGCAACATTGACCTTGTTTCAATAAATGTATGAGGACATTACACTGCAAATTTACCACAGAAATTGTTTACATATATGAACGAGGATACAACAATGCTCCCTATGCTAATTTCTCTTCTTTTCTCTTCTTATTCTTTCTCTCTATTGCATTTTTGGTGCAGTGTGCTGGCAAGGGTGTAGACATACACCTCCCCCTCCCCCTCCCCCATCCTTATAGACTAAAGAACAAAGTAGTTTCGGAGAGAAATAAATGAGTGAGAATATTACACTGCAAATGCAACATTGAACTTGTTTCAATAAATGTATGAGGACATTTCACTGCAAATTTGACACAGAAATTGTTTACATGAATGAGGACATTACATTGCTTCCTATGCTAATTTCTCTTCTTTGTCTTTCTCTCTATTGCATTTTTGGTCCAGTGTGCTGGCAATGGTGTAGACATGCCCCTCCCCCTGATACACTAAAGAACACACAACTTGTTTGCAAAAATGTGTGAGAATATTACACTGCAAATACAACAATGAACTTGTTTCAATAAATGTATGAGGACATAACAATGCAAATTTGACACAGAAATTGTTATCATATTCAAACGAGGACATACCATAGCTGAGCTATCAGCACATTTATTGAGGATCCCTATAGAAACCCTTTGCAGGTATTACTTACCACAGATTCTTCCATATCTTCATGAGCATCTTTTCCACTGTTTCCTCCATTTACTGGGGTTTCCTTAGCCAGAGTGGACTGCAATTCATAAGAAAAAGACATAAAACATTTAATCATTGAAATACAGAACTATATGAGGACATTACAACAGCAAATTCATCCAAACATTGTTTATATATAAGAATGAGGACATTACATTGCTTCCTATGCTAGTTTCTCTTCTTTTTCTTTCTCTCTACTGCACTTTTGGTGCAGTGTGCTGGCAAGGGTGTAGACATACCCCTCCCCCTCCCCCCTCCCTTATACACTAAAGAACAAAGTAGTTTAGGAGAGAAATAAATGTGTGAGAATATTACACTGCAAATGCAACATTGAACTTGTTTCAATAAATGTATGAGGACATTACACTGCACAGAAATTGTATATATATATGAATGAGGACATTACATTGCTTCCTATGCTAATTTCTCTTCTTTTTCTTTCTCTCTATTGCACTTTTAGTGCAGTGTGCTGGCAATGGTGTAGACATGCCCCTCCCCCTGATACATTAAAGAACACACAACTTGTTTGCAAAAATGTGTGAGAATATTACACTGCAAATACAACAATGAACTTGTTTCAATAAATGTATGAGGACATAACACTGCAAATTTGACACAGAAATTGTTATCATATTCAAACGAGGACATACCATAGCTGAGCTATCAGCATATTTATTGAGGATCCCTATAGAAACCCTTTACAGGTATTATTTACCACAGATTCTTCCATATCTTCATGAGCATCTTTTCCGCTGTTTCCTCCATTTACTGGGGTTTCCTTAGCCAGAGTGGACTGCAATTCATAAGAAAAAGACATAAAACATTTCATCATTGAAATATAGAACTATATGAGGACATTACAACAGCAAATTCATCCAAGAAATTGTTTATATATAAGAATGAGGACATTACATTGCTTCCTGTGCTATTTCTCTTCTTTTTCTCTTCTTTTTCTTTCTCTCTACTGCATTTTTGGTGCAGTGTGCTGGCAAGGGTGTAGACATACCCCTCCCCCCCCCCCTCCCTTATACACTAAAGAACAAAGTAGTTTATGAGAGAAATAAATGTGTGAGAATATTACACTGCAAATACAACAATGAACTTGTTTCAATAAATGTATGAGGACATTACACTGCACAGAAATTGTTTATATATATGAATGAGGACACAACATTGCTTCCTAGGCTAATTTCTCTTCTTTTCTCTTCTTTTTCTTTCTCTCTACTGCATTTTTGGTGCAGTGTGCTGGAAAATATGTAGACATACCCCCCCTACCCCTCACATATACAATAAAGGACACAGCGCTTGTTTGCATAAATGTGTGAAGATATTACACTGCAAATGCAACATTGACCTTGTTTCAATAAATGTATGAGGACATTACACTGCAAATTTACCACAGAAATTGTTTACATATATGAACGAGGATACAACATTGCTCCCTATGCTAATTTCTCTTCTTTTCTCTTCTTATTCTTTCTCTCTATTGCATTTTTGGTGCAGTGTGCTGGCAAGGGTGTAGACATACACCTCCCCCTCCCCCTCCCCCATCCTTATAGACTAAAGAACAAAGTAGTTTCGGAGAGAAATAAATGAGTGAGAATATTACACTGCAAATGCAACATTGAACTTGTTTCAATAAATGTATGAGGACATTACACTGCAAATTTGACACAGAAATTGTTTACATGAATGAGGACATTACATTGCTTCCTATGCTAATTTCTCTTCTTTATCTTTCTCTCTATTGCACTTTTAGTGCAGTGTGCTGGCAATGGTGTAGACATGCCCCTCCCCCTGATACATTAAAGAACACACAACTTGTTTGCAAAAATGTGTGAGAATATTACACTGCAAATACAACAATGAACTTGTTTCAATAAATGTATGAGGACATAACACTGCAAATTTGACACAGAAATTGTTATCATATTCAAACGAGGACATACCATAGCTGAGCTATCAGCATATTTATTGAGGATCCCTATAGAAACCCTTTACAGGTATTATTTACCACAGATTCTTCCATATCTTCATGAGCATCTTTTCCGCTGTTTCCTCCATTTACTGGGGTTTCCTTAGCCAGAGTGGACTGCAATTCATAAGAAAAAGACATAAAACATTTCATCATTGAAATATAGAACTATATGAGGACATTACAACAGCAAATTCATCCAAGAAATTGTTTATATATAAGAATGAGGACATTACATTGCTTCCTGTGCTATTTCTCTTCTTTTTCTCTTCTTTTTCTTTCTCTCTACTGCATTTTTGGTGCAGTGTGCTGGCAAGGGTGTAGACATACCCCTCCCCCCCCTCCCTTATACACTAAAGAACAAAGTAGTTTATGAGAGAAATAAATGTGTGAGAATATTACACTGCAAATACAACAATGAACTTGTTTCAATAAATGTATGAGGACATTACACTGCACAGAAATTGTTTATATATATGAATGAGGACACAACATTGCTTCCTAGGCTAATTTCTCTTCTTTTCTCTTCTTTTTCTTTCTCTCTACTGCATTTTTGGTGCAGTGTGCTGGAAAATATGTAGACATACCCCCCTACCCCTCACATATACAATAAAGGACACAGCGCTTGTTTGCATAAATGTGTGAAGATATTACACTGCAAATGCAACATTGACCTTGTTTCAATAAATGTATGAGGACATTACACTGCAAATTTAACACAGATATTGTTTACATATATGAACGAGGACACAACAATGCTCCCTATGCTAATTTCTCTTCTTTTCTCTTCTTATTCTTTCTCTCTATTGCATTTTGGTGCAGTGTGCTGGCAAGGGTGTAGACATACACCTCCCCCTCCCCCTCCCCCATCCCTATACACTAAAGAACAAAGTAGTTTAGGAGAGAAATAAATGAGTGAGAATATTACACTGCAAATGCAGCATTGAACTTGTTTCAATAAATGTATGATGACATAAAACTGCAAATTTGACACAGAAATTGTTTACATATATGAATGAGGACATTATATTGCTTCCTATGCTAATATCTCTTCTTTTTCTTTCTCTCTATTGCATTTTTGGTGCAGTGTGCTGGCAATGGTGTAGACATGCCCCTCCCCCTCCTCCCCCCCCCCCCCCCCCCACCGCGATACACTTCAGAACACAGCACTTGTTTGCATAAATATGTGAGATTATTACACTGCAAATGCAACATTGAACTTGTTTCAATAAATGTATGAGGATATTACACTCCACAGAAATTGTTTATTGCCATATGAATGAGGACATTACATTGCTTCCTATGCTAATTTCTCTTCTTTTCTCTTCTTTTTCTTTCTCTCTCCTGCATTTTTGAAGCAGTGTGCTGGCAAGGGTGTAGACATACCCCCTCCCCCTCCCCTATACACTAAAGAACACAGCACTTGTTTGCATAAATGTGTGAGAATATTACACTGCAAATGCAACATTGAACTTATTTCAATAGATGTATGAGGACATTACACAGGTCTGCAAATTTGACACAGAAATTGTTTACATATATGAACGAGGACACAACTTTGCTCCCTATGCTAATTTCTCTTCTTTTCTCTTCTTTTTCTTTCTCTCTACTGCATTATTGGTGCAGTGTGCTGGCAAGGGTGTAGACATACCCCTTCTCCCTCCCCCTCCCCCCTCCCCCTCCCCCCTCCCTTTACACTAAAGAACAAAGTAGTTTCGGAGAGAAATAAATGAGTGAGAATATTACACTGCAAATGCAACATTGAACTTGTTTCAATAAATGTATGAGGACATTACACTGCAAATTTTACACAGAAATTGTTTACATTTATGAATGAGGACATTACGTTGCTCCCTATGCTAATTTCTCTTCTTTTTCTTTCTCTCCATTGCACTTTTGGTGCAGTGTGCTGGCAATGGTATAGACATGCCCCTCCCCCTGATACACTAAAGAACACACAACTTGTTTGCAAAAATGTGTGAGAATATTACACTGCAAATACAACAATGAACTTGTTTCAATAAATGTATGAGGACATAACACTGCAAATTTGACACAGAAATTATTATCATATTCATACGAGGACATATCATAGCTGAGCTATCAGCATATTTATTGAGGATCCCTAAAGAAACCCTTTGCAGGTATTACTTACCACAGATTCTTCATGAGCATCTTTTCTGCTGTTTCCTCTATTTACTGGGGTGTCCTTGGCCAGAGTGGACTGCAATTCATGGGAAAAGGCATAAAACATTTCATTATTGTCTTGATAGTTTCATAGTTGCACAAATAAGACGGTCATATTCTTAAATATCAACTGGTCAAATTTATTATTTCTCTCCTAAAATACTTGTACGATTGAGGGCATTATATTGCTGAGTTGCTTATTTCTCTTCCTCTCGCTTTTTTAATTCTCCACTGTTTTATTTATGCAGAAAATTGTCGCCATTTTGTGTTTTTTTTTTTTTGGGGGGGGGGACAATTGGGGAGGAAGACTTGAGAATCAAGTTTGGCAAACAATTTTTTTTTCATTAAGCACCCTGGAATTTTTTGAAACAATTGATAAATTACCACTTAACAGAATATTCCTAAAGGACGTTTTCTGAGGGTTTATTCTGAAATGTGGACCTGTCTATCAAAGTGAGATCCTTTTTTTATAGCTAAGTTTAGTCATTTACACACTGTAAGGACCACCTGTATTACGTAAGTTCAGCAGGGTTTTTTTTCTTTTACAATGGAATTACCTTGAATGTCAAAGGTCTACTAATGTTAGGTTACTTTATAAGCAAGTTTTTCACATTTAAGGTCCACCTTTTAACAAGTGCATACACTAGAATAAGCAACAAAAACATATATATTCACTTACCTGTCGCCACGGTAAATTCTCTACTCCATAGTCGTATGTCAGTTCAACACCTTCTTTAAGGTCCACCAAAGCAAACAGGCACAGATGGGGGAAGCTATCATCAAATGTGACCTTTTTCATGATGCTACTTGGACGGATGTGTTCATCGTTGACCCACCTTGCCAGGCAAGAATTGCTATCTGATGCATCAATCCTGGAGAGAGTGAACATACCCAGAACAGGAACTTTATATACAGTACTGGAAGTTTTCAACTCCCCTATCTGTCCCAAATGGTAAATCACTGCACTAAAATGAAAAATTAACTAGAAAAGCTGTGCTGTGTCCATAGGACACGGATGCCCAAGTTAATGTGATTAGTAAGCATTTCTTAGTTCTTTGGTGTGAAAAAGTTCATCAAAAATGTTGATCAATTTGCATATATAGGACTGTGACCTCTGGCCTCAGACCTCTGACCTGCAAACTCTGAATTTAGAAATTGACCTGTTTTAGTGTGCTCTACCTATACTCCAAATTACTTAAATCTGCCCAATATTTTTCAAGTTATTGCATGGAAACAAATTTGCATATATTATGACCTGTGACCTTTGACCTGCCAACTTTGAATTCGAACTTGACCTGTATTTCAGTGTGATATTTTACAAACCAAAAATTACTTAAATCTGTCCAAGATTTGTCAATTTATTGTGTGGAAACCAATGCGCATAAAGAATGAGTTGCGACCTGCCGACTCCAAATTCAAACGACCTGTATTTTAGTGTGATGTACCTACACAACAAAAATTATTCAAATCTGTCCAATATTTTTCAAGTTATCGGGTGGAAACCAATTTGGGGGATGGACGGACTAACAGGTGCAAAAGTTAATTCACTCTCCAGACTTCGTGGGGGGGGGGGGGGTCATTATAAAACAACAAGTGATATACATGTACCAAAAAATACTAATATCCATCAATCATTTAATCAGTTTTGTGGATGGAAAACCACATTTGACCAATTTGTAAATATAATGAAGTGTGACCTTTGTATGTTAGTTTCGTCTCCCCCAAACCAACAATTATTGAAATCAGACCGATATCCCATGGAAACCCAATTTGGAGACGGAAGGACAGATGGACAGAAGGATAAAAAGGTGCAATGTTTTAATGCTCCCTCAAGACTTCATCTACAGAGGCCTAAAAAACAACAACATTTAAACAAACAGGACATTCGTTAGCTTTGTACCATATGACAGACAACACACATCAAAATAAAGGGAATAAAGAATAATTCTTCATATCCATATTTCGAGTAATCATAGCACTTTAGGAAACACAGTCTGTATGTCTGAATCAGGAACCTTATCAAAAGTCTCGTCTTGCGTCTTTAATCGTCTTCTTCTTTTACTTACATCGGCTTTCCCGATCCCCTATTGTCTGTCCATAGAGCTTTGGGAGCTTGAGCAAGACGCTGTGCAGGAGAGACACTAACAAAACATGTTCCAAATGGGCTCTGACTTTTGATAAGGTGCTTAACATTTATCCATGAACTAGTGAAAATCTGTTTACAGTGCAATTAAATTAGTAAAATAAATTAGTAAACTATTTCATGGCATCAAATCTTCCCTTTCAGATTGGTGATGGGGGGGGGGGGATTTTGCTCTTCTTGTTTTGGGTAGGTAGCTAACGGATTGCATTTATTTGCTCTGTTGAGAATTGACCTATCCAAAACACTAAAATAATAAATTTTACAGCATGCAAATATCAACCAGCATACACTGAACATATAAGAGTCAATATACTATTTCAAATTACTGACCGATACTCCGTATTTCTGTGAGAAAAATGGAAAATGTAATCCACATTCTCTTCATCTTCGTCATTAGCAATGGACAGAGCTCCACGATATTCAAGCAGGAAATCTCCCTTAAGAAATGGTCTTGTGGTCACAAGTCCATGTCCTAGAAATGGAGAAGGAAAACTACATTTAAAACACATTTATATTTTTATAAAACTTATGGCAAACAAAGTTTTCAACAATACTGTTTCAAGCAATCATGGCCATACACAGAAATGAGGTGGGGGTGGGTGTTGCCCCCAGAAATTTTGAAAACTGACATTTGTTTCTACTGAAAATTTTCAGACAATCCATCAAAAGTGTGCACCAAATTTCACTGTTAAAAATGCAAAAGCACCCTTGTGACCAGCTCAGTCACTTCGCTCCCTCGTTTTCAGGTTTTCAAAGTTTGTATGTGTTTTGCTCCCCCCCCCCAAAAAAAAAAAAAAAAAAAATTCTGTGTATGGCCTTGCATGTATTAAATCGTTATGTGGTCATTATCATTTGCCTCGCTTGTACAGCCCGCTGCCCTTGGCAAGGAGAAATTTCTGCCTCCCTGGACAGTCCTTAGTGATTCATCCTTTACAAATTTACCATTCCGGTTTCTAACAAGTAGCATATAAAGTGTTTCACATATGGTACTGGTTGCCAGGGAAACAGTAAAATTTGAAACCTCTCTTGAGACCATTCATACTGTGATAACATAAGAACTTTACCATATCTAAAGACTTAGCCAACTCCAGTGGATAATGTTGTCATTGACTCCACTGAGATTTCTAAATAAATACAGGGACTTACATGTATGATGCTTTCTTGCAAGATAAGCCTTTTGATACACGTACATATATACTATCTTATCTGTCAATTTCTAGCTCTTTTTGTAACCTTTTTATTAGGGGAAGACAAGAGGCCTTATACAATACCATCCTAAAGTAAAAGTGCTTTTTTAGTACAGTAATCTTTGTTGTTGTTGTTAATTCATCCCAGAGGAGTTAGGAATGCAAAGTCCCACAAACCCAATGTACATCCCCCCCCCCCCCCCCCCCGAACAATGTCGGTGAATGAGTGCAATTGCACTTTGTTTAGATAGCAAAAAGTAGGTCACCTGGACAGTCTAATACATGCACCTCAGGCATAAACGTGCAGATTGCTTGACATTCAACATCCCCCCCCCCCCCACAAAGGATGATCCCCTGTGGGTCTACACAGAGAAAGATTACCCTCCTTAAGTAGCCCTTGACACAAGTAGCACATAAAGTGTTTCATATATGGTACAGGTTGGCAGGGAAACAGTAAAATTTGAAACCTCTTCATTGACCAGTTCAATACTACCACTCCTTAAACTACAAAGAGATAATCTACGTGTACCTATGTCGTCGTTGAGAAAAACCTTCTTGAAACCTTCTTGATCTTTTCCCAGCTTACACCAATGCTCCGCCATAAGACTGGGTGAGATGCGGACACGCCGCTTTTTTCGTCCTGGAATACTCTGTCAATAGGGGATTATGAAATGCTGTTCATGAACATCCAGCTGCATACTTATATGTAAAGTAATATATCATTTCATTTCTTTTCTTTTCTTTTCTTTTCACTTTTTCTCTAGAATCTAAAACATAAACATATCTTTGATAAATATCTATTCATATCTAATCCAGGGGAAAAAACCCCTCTTTTTTCTGTACGAGGGGCTATTTTTTCCTACCTCTGTTCATTCCAAATTAAATTCTCTATTGAATCTAATAGCAATTTATGGGGGCTCTTTTGCAACTTACAAGGGCTATTTTTCACATTTTGGGGCAAATCGCCTTTACCCTCCTGTATTTTTCCCCTGATCTAGCCTATAGTCTTTATATCATAAGTGTAAAAACAGACTGTACTGTAGGCCTAGTCTAACTCCAGTCTACAGAGCTGTGCCACAAGCACTGTAGCACACTAACACTCATGCCAGGTTATCATCAGATAACCTAGCACTCAGGTCTAGCATAGTGCAAATTGCTCACAATAGAAAAGTAGCGTTCTCTAGATCTAGACGTTCTAGCAGAATTCTAATATAGAGGAACAAGAGCAGTGATCAGAAAAATATTGTTAAAAATTCACTTGATCATGGTAATTTAGATCCAATTGAAGGTATGGACTGAAAATAGGATATAGGATATTTTATCATTACAGGTGTACATGCCAAAAAATTATATATAGACCTATGTTCCAAGAATTTGCTGATTATCTTGGTGATTTCTATCTCCAAATATAGAGGGCCGCATGTCACTTAAATTTGCACAGCTCAGCATACCAATGCCAATGACTCCCTGAGTTACCCGTAAATTACGTGATTATCATCACCCCTTTTCCATTGACTAATACCCACAATTTTAAATTAATTATTTTCGAAGCAGTGGATCGAGTCTCCTTTGTGAACTGCTGGTAACGTCGTTCGTCGTCCATTACATTTTAGACTAGCAGCAGGCGTTCACAGCTTCAGCCTCAGCCTCAGGCTTCATTCATGTTGTACACAGGTGCGTGAGTGCAAAGGAACAAGTGGACACCAACATTATCGTGGTTTCTGTCACCATGACTATGATCTTAAACTTGACATTAAAACATAAAAGAATGAATAGATCTGCGGACGGTACCGCTAGTTTTCTTACCATTGACATCGTTGACATTTGATAAGCGGTCCTCGAAGGCGAGCTCAAACCTCTTTTCACACATTACGATCCGGATCCATACGGTGCATGCTGCTCATACTTCACCTACAGTATACCGTACTACCGCGCGCTACGCTACACGCTAGCGCTATCGCTGATCGCTAGCGAAGCGCGCGCTAGCGCCCTAGCGCTAGCTAGCTGCAGCACTGCTTAATCGCGTGCGCGATCGCCAGGATCTGTGTGTTCACAGGGGGCGCTCTTAACTTTTTCTTTCACACACGTTGCTGCATCGACGGGAGTGTTATGTGTGTCAACTTCATACTTTTCGAACGTCCGAGGACAAGCCGAATATCGGGTCAGATGCGTCCTCGGACGTAGAATATCATTTTGCACGTCTATTCCTTCCGAGGACAGCATGTTACGTCCTCGGACGTAGATTTTGTCCTCGGACAAAAGGTGTGTTTTCATACCATTGGTCTCGGACGATCAGTGATGTATACGCACACACACGCACACACACACACACACACACGCACACACACACACACGCACACACACACATGCACACACACACATGCACACACACACATGCACACACACACATGCACACACACACATGCACACACACACATGCACACACACACATGCACACACACACATGCACACACACACATGCACACACACACATGCACACACACACACGCACACACACACACGCACACACACACATGCACACACACATGCACACACACTCACCATTATTATTCTCACTGACCAAAGTGCTTCTAAAAGTAAACTGTGTATGAGAAATGTCAGAGTAAGTGTCAAAGGCAAAATGCATGGTTCTCTGATGAATGTTGTAGTTCATGTGTGGTGTTGTGAGGTTTGAAATTGAGGTTGACGTGTGTTGATTTAATGTTTATACTTGTTGGATTTATGTTGATGTTTTTGCGAGAAAGTGTTAATATGGGTGTATTTTAGGTGACGAATTAATATTAATGTATTGTTGAAATAATGTTGATGGGTTCTTGTACAACTCATAAATGTGGACTCAATGCTGGTATCATTTTAAGTGTTGAATTAATGCTGGTGTAGTGTGGTTTAGTGTTGGTGTATGATTTTGTGTCATTATTGACCAAGGTGTTGAAGTAATGTTGATGTGTGTTAAAGTGTTTGTGTTAAATTGGCCTTGGGACAGGTTTGTCTTGTTGAACAGGTACAAATAGGTTATTGTCTATTGAAATGGGTATTTCCATACCTATCAATAGACCATAACCTGTTTGTATGTGTTCAACTGTTACTCTTTGAGCACATTAACTGTTTAGTTTTAACTTTACATTGTATCTATGGAAATTTTTGGGGGCTCTTCTTAACATTTTCCAGGGCTCCTTTAAGCATAAGCCCCCATGGGTTTTTTTTCCCTGCTTGGCAACAAAAATAGTAAAAAGGAATGTGCAGTGTTGGTCAGATGATGTCACCCATCATTGCAAGTTCCATTCTAGTTAGGTTTCTGGATGAGGTTTTGTAAAATTGTGAATTTCGACCAGAGTAGCATCTGTAATCATTGGTCACATCGGACCATAATTGTTTATTTTCATTGACCCTTTCAGTGCTAAGCCAGGAACAGCCCTCTGACTATTTAGTCATCACACACTTCAGCTTGTCCAGCTATGGTAATGAGAAGAAAAAAACTTTCAGGAATAAGGATTTTTGTTTACCTGATACATTGTGGTTGATATTGATTACATGTAATACAGAGAATATGATGATGTAAATCTAGGGCCTAGTATTCTGTGCAATCTATCACAGCATTTATCTTGTGCATAGATGTACATTTGTTAACAGTAATATGATTGGCAAGTATCTTTGTGTCATGTTCTCGGAACAATGTTAGCATTCACGTGGTTTCATTTCTTAAGTTATGATGTTTGTATGTCCTGAATATGTTGTTATAAGATTTAAATTAACCTAATGATGTATGAATGACCACTAACAAAGTATTAAACATTTGTGGTGAAGTTAGAAAATTGTTGTTGGCAAAATACATTTGCAATTCTTTTCTTTTCTTTTTTTTGGGGGGGGGGGGGTGGGGGGCTATAACATGAAATATAACAGTTTGTGATATTACAGACTTTGTGCACTACATATGCTCATTATGTTTTAGTGATGTATTTTTGTATTTGTATTTCTTTATAATGTAGATGTTTTGTAAGTTGGATGTAGTGTGAAACATGCAATCCCTTAGTGTGGTTATATGTTCTTCGCATCCACATATATCATCAATCAATGCAACTACGTGAGTTCTATTTAGAGTAATATAATGTTATTACAAGAATTGTTGAATTTCACACCAAGTCAGAAACAAGGTTGCACTGAGTCTTTCTTGGTATTATGTACATTTAACACTAGTCACAAAGGGTGACCAAAGGCCCTCAGTATTAGCACTGTACACCTTTATTAGTGGTTATAATTAACAAAAAGTGGAGTGTTGTCTTTCCTGAACCATTGACAAGTATTATTCTTGGTGGGTTTCAGGGGCTATATTCTTGAAATCTTGCAAAGACTAGTTATTTAGTGCATTCAGCTGCATGTAGTATTTTAGGAACTAACTAGGCTAGTAAGCTTCCATGAATATGGCCCTAGAATACCGGGATGGAATCTCATCAAAATGAAAACATTTCTTAGATTTAACAGAAGTCCAGACCCCAGTGATGGTGGCAGAACAGTTTTATCATTGGTTAAGATCTTTAATCATTACCACTACTATCCCTTGCCTTTGAGAAATATTGTTGCATTTGTTGCATTTTTCTTCAAAAATATACCAGTGTTTTAATCAAATGTCATGAACATTGTGTACTTTGATGAAAGTTAAGAGAAACGAAAGTTTACCTAGGCATCAGCAATTCACTAATATAGCAACTCTTTCAATGTGAAAGTATGTGTTAAATTGTCGATATGAATTTCATAGTTAGTCAACATTTGAATGTAAAATCATTGTGGAATAAGAAAATATATATTGTATACAATCTTCCGTCCACCGATCGTTAAGTATAAGCAATGGGAAATATGATCAGTACTATTGTAAACAAATCTTTGTGAAGTTCATTGATATTTTGTCGATGAGTAATGTATGCATGTCAATAAAGAGTATATTTTTACCTTTAAAAACTTGTTTGTATAAATGTATTTTATTTCAGTGTCATGCTTTGAAATGGAATGGTGATCTTTCACAATGTACCATAAAAAACCCCACATGGTTTGCTTTGGCTTAGATGAGTCGGTGAATGAAACTCAAAATCAAAAGGGGTGGAGAAAGATATATACATATATATATATATATAGAGAGAGAGAGAGAGAGAGAGAGAGAGAGAGAGAGAGAGAGAGAGAGAGGAGAATGTTTGGGTGTGCTTGGATGTTTGTGTGTACATGTGTGTGTATGTGTGTGTGCGTGCGTGTGTGTATGTGTTTGTGTTTGTGTGAGCGTTTTGGTGCGTATGTATGTGTGTTTCTGTGAGGGAGAAGTTAGGACAGAGGGGTGCGTAAGGGAAAGGGATGAAAGGGGCAGAGAGATAAAAGAAGGAGAAAGAGAAGGAACCTGGGGAGAAGAGTGTTCCAAATAACTCATTTGTAGACCTTAACTAATGGAGCAAACAAATTAATGTCCGTAATGACGCAAGAACCCGATCACACAGACTACCAAACTTTCTCTCATTTAACAGATTTGAAACAAGTAAACAACACCAGAGACTAATTTTTCTGGGGTGGCAGATTGCTACACAAAGTCAGAGATTGTCATTGGTCATCCACTAATTTTTCAGAAATACACAAGTTTGCTGATTTGAAATGCCCATCAGATTTTAAATCCTTAATCATTCCCTTCCTTACAATCCACCTTTGAGACTTAATTAATGTCATGGGAAGAGGGGGGGGGGGGATGGAAGTGTTTCTCTCTCCTCGTGTGTTGTGACAGGAAACCTTTGTTAGCATTAGGCCTACGTGGTATTTTCCTTCATAATTAGCCATCTTATTGTGTGAAGGGATACAGAAAAGTCACTAAGAGTTGAGATATCAAAGATTTATTTTCAATTATGGGAGACAAGCTGTCACCATCGATTCTATCTCAATTTTGTCTTCCACTTTGCGGTGTTAATACTGATAATACTACTTACTAATAGTGTAATACAGACATAATTTCATTTCTTTCTTTCATTGTTCCCTGCTCCTTCACTTATCTTGAAATAAATCAACCACACTGCGTACCCTAGTCACACTAGAGGCGGAATAAGCCGGAATGCCGTCAGAATGAAAATTCTTGGCACATTCCTGGATATTCGAATTGCATTCTGACTGCATTCTGAGTGCATTCTGAGTGCATTCCGAATATTCGGGTCCATTCTTGTGTCCGGCCCACTGATCTCTACACTAGTGGGGAGATCAGTGGTCCGGCCCGAATGTTTTGCTCATGCTCAGAACTTTCGAGGTGCATTCAAACTGGAAGAATATCGAACGGCTTTCGAAGTGCAGTCCAACATCTCTCTGACTGCATTCCAAATATTCCTTTTTGTGCAAGAATCTTGCGAGATGGGTTCGAAGGACATTCTAAGTATTCGAACGGCAATTTTACATAATCTCAATTCGAAATTCCCTCCCGAATGTGGCTTGAATTTTGACAAATTTTCATTCCGGCTGGTTCTACTTGATTCCTTCTGATTCCGAATAAGTGAGACTGGGGCTTTAAGAATTATGAGCGCCCTTCCACCACGGGGACCTAGCTGCACAGAACATCCACTGTTTGCATGTTTCAATGAATAACTCAAAATCACTTGGGGTACCCTGGGATCTTCAATAGCGCCATCACAGTCTACTTTCATGTAGGGACCATGTATTCAGCATACATACTACAAACAGGGTTACATACTTGCTTGTATCTCCTGTTTGTACGGGGCATTGGGTTATGTTGTCCAAATGATTAGAGGGATGCCGGAATTGTATTTTTGGATTATAATTATATGCATTGTCGTATTTCCAATGACAAAAATAACACAGCAAATGGGACGTCATTTCATTTAAATATATCATGATGACTGATCTCTTTGTGCAGGTCGTTGTAAATTAGTTTTTATTCAGGGACCTTCCTTTTACCATTGATGCCCTCAGCTCCCAACACTTGTAAAGGATTTCTTAAACAAGAACATGAATGTGGTGTTATATTATATCATTGATTGGTGGTAGAGTGACTGACTGATAGTGGGGTGATCGATTGATCCATTGTATTGTTTTGATTATATGATATGTGAATATAGTCAATTTTCGACTCTTCTCGGACATTTCCTCTTTTTCTCACTCTTTCTGTAAACCTCTATAGACTTAATCTTCATGTAAATATCTCTATTTGTCGTTATTTGTCATTTTTATCTCCTACCCCTTATTTACACTCCCTTTCTCTACCATTTTCTTACCCCCCCCCCTCCCATTTTCTCCCCTAGTTCTTTCTCTCTTTCTCTCTCTCTCTCGCTCTCTCTCTCTCTTTCACTCTCTCTCTCTCTCACTCTCTCTCTCTCTTTATCTCTCTCTCTGTCTTTCTCTCTTCCGCTCTCTCCTACTCTCTCTCTCTCTCTCTCTCTCTCTCTCTCTCTCTCTCTCTCTCTCATCACTCATCCCGGCCATTCCTCTGTCTGTACCTTCGCCAGCGTTCTCTCTCTCTCTTTCTTTCTTTCTCCCTCTCTCTCTCTCTCTCTCTCTCTCTCTCTCTCGCTCTCTCTCTCTCTCTTACCCACCCTCTCCCCCCTCTCTCTCTATCTTTCTCTATCTTTCGTTCTCTCTCTCTCTCCACTCATTACTCATCCCAGTCATTCCTCTGTCTGTACCTCCGTCCTCGTTCTCTATACATGTATTTCCATTCCTTTCACATGGATAACGACAAGATCTTCTGTAATACGTCGTACCGTTATTCCTCTTCATGACACAAACAATTACATTTCCCATTTCACTTGACAATTACTGGGTGACGTCAAGACATAGTGACGCAGTATGAAATGAATTGGTTAGCTATTGGCAAACATATCTCATGTTAACAGAATAAGTGGACCAGTACGCAACCGACTGTAAGGTGGCAAAATTTCGTCTTGAACTATTTTATTGGTCACCTTCCCCCACATCCTCCCTCTCTTTGGTAAATATTTTACGTAGGTTTTTTTTTAGGAATAATTATTTTAGATAATTTAATACGTTAAAAGGTGTCATAAGTCTAATGGAAATGTATTATGGAAAATATTGAGAGTGCAGATGACAAATTAGGGAAAGAAACAAAACGTGTTTGACTTTAACTATCAAAAACAGTTATTTGTTCATGTTGTTGATATGATGCTAGGTGTTAAAAAACACTTTTGACACTTTGAAAGTAATATATCAGATCAATTACAAATCGAATTAAGCTGAAATTGGCACATCATCAAGTCAACAGATGTCAAAGTTTTCCAAGTAGGTTTTGTGACATTTCATCGATCATTCTTGTAATAATCCTTGGAATATAATGAGGTTTTAAATTTTTTGACAAATTTTTACTTAGAAGTGTGTGTGTTTGTTAGATAATTAATTGTGTATCACACCTGTTGATACACTAGCAACTGTCATCACTCTGTCATTAACAATGCACGAGGCTTCTGGCAGAAAAGAAGTTGCGGGTTGACATGTGTGATGCGAAATGGACATTGTGGTCTGAATTATCTGATACACAAACATTTTTAGATCATAATTTGTCCAACACTGAAAATCTCATGAAATATTTACAGAATATTCATCAAATGTCACTAAATTTGCTTCTAAAAAAGTTAATATCCCTTGTCTTCATGATGTGTCAATTTCAGCTTTGAGATATAACTTATTCTTAATTTATTTTTGAAAGTGTCAAAAGGTGTTTTTTTAAACACCTCGTACTACCTCGTACTATGATCATGATTTCTCCAATCGAATTGATGAGATTACTGTGAGAAGGTGACAGGCTGCTTGAATGTGACGATTTCTACCTTCTCCATCTCCCGATTATAGTTATCCATTAGTTTACTGAGGTTTCCCATTATTGAGTTTGTTTAAGACACCGCCCAAAGACTCCATTGATTAGCAAGCTGATTTATCTTCTCATTTCCATTTATTCCTAATGATGTGGATGTTTTCTTTCCTTTGTTTACATCCGTAATCATTATAATGAGAAAACATGCATGTATTAAAGAAAAAAAAAACAAAGTGGACGTACAAACATTCAGTGGCTTTGGTTATGTATGCTTGCATACACAAGCAACCTAAAGGCAGCGACTATTTGGATTACATCAGTTTAGCAAATACTAGGTGTTAAAAAACTGATATTTTTTTTTAACAATAATTGAAAATCAGGTACCACTCGGCGCAAGCTCAAATTGACACATCATAGAGTCAAGAATTCTTAATTATTTTTGGATGCAGATTTTGTGAGATTTCATCAAGTACTTTTCTTGTAATTATCCTGTGACTATTCAATGAGATTTTGGATAAATTTGGATCTTAAAATATGTGTATCAGATAATTAATTCAGAACACATCAATGGCCATCGTGCATCATACAGGTCAACCCACAACCTCTTTTTTGCCAGAAGTAACATGCATTATTATCGGGAAGCACTCGTTATACCGAAGGATCGTTATTCCGAACGTTTCGCGACAAATGCTCGGATTAACGAACCCTTTTTCGTTTTCGGACTAACGAGCATCGAGGTATTGTTTCGGAATTACGAACCTTCGGTATAACGAACCTTTGGAATAAACGAACCTTCGGAATATCGAACTGTAACCTTATTATCTCTACTGTGATGGAAGTTGCTAGCGGATTGACAGGTGTGATACGCAGTGGTCATTGTTGTGTTCTGGATTAAATATTTGATACACAAACATTTTAGGTCAAAATTTGTCCATAAAAAGAAATTCTTATTAAATGTACCAAAGATTATTACAAGAATAATCATCGATGAAATGTCACAATACCGAATCGACAAAACTTCAACATTCCTTGACTTAACGATGTCTCAATTTCAGCTTGATGCGACTTGTCTTTTTTTTTTATCATTTTACAAAAGTGTCAAAAGCTTTGTTGTTACCTATGTAGTCCTAATTTCAGCTCGCTGTTCAGATGATTTGGAGGTTATTTCATTTCACATCGTCTCGTTTATTTTATAATCATAATGGTTATCAAAGGGCATTCTTCACCCTTTAGATTTCCATCCACGTGATTTAATGGATACTTTTTATTTAGATTCATTAATACATTTTTTTGCATCTATTAATTGATGACGAATTACCGCCGCCCCTGAAACGTGAGCAGGTAGGTATGGCGTTGAGGTAGCCATGTGTAATTCTCTTATCAACATAATGCAGGAAGTACAACCTTTGTGCTGATGCACATATTACCTTTATTATCTTTCATAGAGTCTGGACATGTCTTGAAAAATACAAAATATGTTCCAAATACGATACCATTTTGGACACGATACCATCGAATTGATCTTTATTCAATGCATAACTCAGAGTACGCTAATCTGCTGATTCTATATATGGTACTTTTATAGCAATGAAAGTCCCATTTTCAAGATACAAGAATCAGAAGAGAACACGAAGATTTCTTTGCACTGCGACCGATAGCAACTCGTGTATTATTGTCCTTGACACGGTAGAATGCATGGCTTCGGACGGGGCTGATATAGTATGCCGGTCGCCACCCATCCTTCTGACGTCATAAGTCCTTCTTGATGTATTGGGTTTCAATGTGCGCGCTATTTTTAGCCCGTGGTCCCATGCACGTGTGCGTGGATCGCATGTCGCCACTTCTTGCCAATGCAAATTGCACACACGCACAACACTAGAGGTAAGCTGGAAGTACTCAGTGTGCACCCCACCCTCACTCCTCACACACACACACACACACACACACACACACACACACACACACACACACACATATATATATATATACCGAATGCGCATACTCATAATAATTATCAAAAGTTTATACCCCTTACATGCTGCATACTCCTCCACTCACCTGGGTTTTTGGCGCTTTAGACCTATTTCATTTTTTCACTCACTTCTTAATTTTCGTCTTTGAACTAAAACCCTTCTTCAGGGCTGCACGATATAGGATATAGACTGGGAACTCGGCTAAATACTTTATTTATCATTATCCTCAACATCTTCTGCTTTATAGGAACAGATCATTATGGAAACAATCAACAAATTCGTGACTATATCGTATCAAACTGACATCTGGTCTTACTCTAATTTGACTAGTAAGAGGTGTCAGTGTAGCCCATTTTTAAAAGTCATGCAACTTGATAATAATCAGCCGATACCCTAACCATGCAAACGATAAGGTGTGTGAAATCTCACATTCATAGCTTCTCGAACCTTTTCAAGTTTTCAGGTTCACGTTTGAAACTTAGCGACCATAATCATACATTCATACAGATGTGGTGTCGTCATAATGAGCATGTTGTCAAGACAACTGGCTTTATACAAACTCACTCCAGTGAGAGGTTTAGCGCTCCGATATTGTCTATCGGGCTAGTGTCCGACATTCCCAATTACAGTCCCCGTGGAGATCACCGCTGCTTGGCCTATCCGTATTATATAGAATATATTCTGTCCATTGCACGAATGAAAAAAACATTCATTACCTGTTATATATGACAAATTAGCTGCTGGGCGGTCGCGGTTCGCATACATAATACACACGAGTACTGGTGGTCTGGGCAAGCGTGCAATGGACAAAATCGTATGGATCCAAAATTGCACGATGAATGGATCCAAATTTACACAGTTGATGACGTCATTGTAAATGGACTGAATGATCGATATCAAACAGCCAATCAAAGAACAGGGATCTATCTAGGTGTCATATAAAACTAGTTGTCTTGACATTAATGCTCAAATGACGTCACACTTCGGTAGTCTATTGCCCCTGTCATAGCGCGATGCGGGATTTGCCTCATTGAACGCATGCACTGTGATCCGGACAGCGGTCTCCGGTCTCTCGGCTATAAGAACTCAGAGGCTGTGGACGACCCGTTCAAAATCATCTCGAAATCTAGCAATCGCTCTAATTCCCCTAAAAGTCAGTTTCCAGTTTTATTATTTTATTAATTTTGTTAATTTGATAAGATCTGATTTCTTTCCATGACCCCCCCCCCCCCCCATCCCCCCTTCCAATCCACATGTCACAAACCCCAGCCCAGCCTCGTGTTGGAATACACCCACTCGCACTCATTAGTTCATGCTTGTAATGTTTTGACACCTTCCACAGTGTCTGGTTGCGTGCATGTCATTTCAGCTATCCGACGTGTCCGTGGGTCAGTATTGCAGAGTTGGCTGATGGTGAGAATTGTGTGTGTGTGTGTGTGTGGGGGGGGGGTGGTCGATTACTAATAGATGAACCCTCCATCGCATGAAAATACTTTATCAGTATTTTCTTCATCGCCTTATTTCTGTCATGATTTTTCTAACGTTATGAAATATATTCATTTAGTCATTAGGCTAAAATTACTTTCCAGCAATAAATTATAAAATATAGGAGGTGAGCATACGTTAAAACATAATTCAGAATAATCAATATACACTTAGAAGCTTATTCAATAGATGGAATGTCACAATAATTGCCTGAAAGGATCATTAACATTAGGACTTTGACAGACTTCCAAAGAACTGCCACTTACTAGTGTAAGGCATGAAGACGAGGAGCTGGAAATGGAGAAGGGGATGTGGGGGGGGGGGGGCGATGTGAAAGCCCACAACGATGTAAATTCACTCCATGTGGCCGTGACTCGTCGAGCTGAAATGTAAATCGCTCTTTAATGGCCACCCACCGTCCATGTCCATGGTGGCTGACATTTTAAACCACACGCCTCCACCCGAATGACTGCGGGAGACAGGCATGCGCCCCATGCAGGCTATTCATGTTTGAGGCTCTTTCTACAGAGTCTCACCTTCTTCCTGTGGTTGCGCCCACAGCGCAAATTACGACTAGTATGACTGGCCCCCAACCCCCCTTATCGACCCCACCCCTAATTCATGCAGGGCCTCACACACGGAGGGCAGGGTGGAGTAGAGGGGCGGTCCTGTGCCCTTGCTCCTACCCCCCTCCCGACCCCACCCTTAATTCATACAAGGCCTCACACACGGAGGGCGGGGTGTAGTGGAGGGGACGGTCCTGTACCCTTGCCCCTAGCCCCCTCCCGACCCCACCCTTAATTCATGCAAGGCCTCACACACGGAGGGCGGGGTGTAGTGGAGGGGCGGTCCTGTGCCCTTACCCCATCCTCACAGCGCATCGTGTTTGTTGAGGGAGGTGCACCTGTTAATTGGGATCCTCTGTTTGGTGCTTTCGGTTAGTATCACGGCGGTGTGACGATAGTACATATCATCCTGCACATACAAAGTATGCTAGCCACCTGTTCAGAAAGTAGTCCCTGTCCATTATCGTGATTGTGAAGCGGGAGAATATTATGGTGGTGGCGTCTTTGCATGCCGTAGAATAATTCGCTTTTAAAGAAAAGTGTGACATTTTACATCCGCCACAAATCTCACGTCTGTGACTAAAATCAGAGCACAGACTGTGATTAAGGGAAAGTTCGCCCTGATGTTAAGGTGGTTTCAATAAAAGCAGAAACATGAAAGAAACATATTAGTGGAGGTTTGATGAAAACCCGTCAAAGAATAAGAAAGCTATGATTTTGTAAAATTCTGATTTTGTGATCTCCCTTGCGAGGTGATCTCTCATATGTTATGTGCTGTATGATTCCATAAATTGCTCTTTTTCTGTTATTAATGAAGGAATACATTTTTTCATAGAGACATATGTGTAAAAACGAGTTTGCAATGATTTATCAATAGTACTTGGCTGTGAGGTGTATGGACACAGCCCCGTCTGGTAAAACAGACTATGCCCTAATCCCATCCTTGAGGAGTCAGAAGAGCCATGACGTATAGTCTGTGTTACTAGACATAGTTGTTAACAGACTGGGTTGTGTCCACGCACCTCGCAGCCTAGTCCCTAGGCTAATGATTCAAATGCACACGTAAAACTGATGCATATCCCTTTGAGAAAATCGACATTTAATAGAAAAATAGTGCGCAATATAATGTGAGAGCATCTCGCACGTGACGTCACAAAATCAATATATTGAAAGATCATAATTCTGCTTTTTCAACATTTTTATTTTATTGGTATTATTTACCCAGGGTAGTCCCTTGAGTGGTTGAACACTGTTCTACCAGAGGGCCCTGGTTTGACATATAACACAAACATGGTTTACATATATACAAACAAATAACATGTATAGTTCAATGAGAAATTAACACCATTTTGGAATTTGCATTTTATTGATGGACAATAACAGTTGAAAAGGTATTCCATGTAGACGCACCTGTAATACTGGAAAGCACATGTATCATTTCTCTTCGACTTGTAACCAAGTATGTATATAAACATGTGAGGGGATTTTGTTTACAAAATTAAAAGGTTATTTGTTTTTGCAGTGAGCGATTAAAACAGTTGAGAACATATCTCACATGGTACAAGTCTGACTGGCGCAGAAGGAGTGAACTCTCTTTGTCTGAGGTGAGCATCTTATCATTAACAATGCACTCAAATCCCACTGAGAAGTCATTTATCTGGCACAGAACAGGTTAACTCATCTGTGATTCTCATGATGGAAGACCAGTTTACCATGGTGAGTTGGCTGATTGAATCAAATCGCAGCATGCTGCCAGTATAGCTCCCACGTGTAATCCATTCCGATATTGACGTGGTCTACTTTGCCCACTATTCTCCGAGGTTCCTCGACATTGTCTCAGCCGAAATTAATTACGCTTGCCTTCAGCCCGGCCTGACGCACACTGGTAACAGTCTGTAATTGCGCCTACTAAAACTTAGTCCCCGTGTCGAACATCTTTGACCGTAGTCTAGGTTGTAGACGTACGAAAAAAAGCCGCTCTGATTGGACTCAGCGACCGTCCATCTAGTTCGTTTAAATCGGACCAGGGACATATTATTTGATGGACTGTGTTTGTATAGACCTCCTTTGATATATCATAACTGCCGCCCAGAGATCAGTGCTGTCGCCCCATAAGAACATTTAGGTATTTTAAACAATACGCTGTATTTCTAATCAGGCAATTCCTCTCGATCAATAACAAAAGGAAATCTGGTTTGAGAAATAAGTAAACCGTTCTGTCCTTGCAGTGAGTTCATAGGTAATCTTGATACACAAATTTTGAATTAGTTTGGGAGTGAGCGAAGGGAAATTTTGATAAAATTGTCAAAAGAATTTGTTTTCCAGGGAAGGTGAAACACACAATAAACGATTTACAAGAACGTGATTGACCAATGTGCGATATGTTCTCTGCAGTATTTTTAATTTATCAAAAACAAAACAATATGATTTGAAATTCACAGAATCGTATCAGTAAGGGGCAGTCTTTCCGGATGGCTCCACACACGAGATAGAGAGAGAGAGAAAGAGAGAGAAGAGGAGGAGAGAGAGAGAGAGAGAGAGAGAGAGAGGGAGAGAGAGAGAGAGGGGGGGGGGGGAGGGGGGAGGGGGGGGCGGGGAGGGGGGAGGGGTGCCGGTGCTATAAATAGAGGGGCCAATCTTTCCGAATGGCTCCACACACGAGAGAGTTGACATGGATGGGAGATGTTTCTGTACTGAGTTGCGCTTGGTGGCTCGTGATTTCTCGTCAAGCAATGGGAAATACAAGGAAGGACATTATGGTGGGGTGAGGCAAAGGCGATTATTACATACATATATATATACATGTATGTACTTGTATACATATATAAGACGAATATATGAGGTTGCGATGGCGCTGAAAATGTAAACACAAACAAATGAATGAAGACGCCGGAGAAGAAAAGTAGATACACGTATGTATACTGATGAAGACAGAAGACAGAGGGACGGGGTGTATGTGTGCTTGTATGCATATTTGTGTGTGGGGGTGTGTATGCGCGCGCGGCGCGCGCGCGCGCGTGTGTGTGTGTGTGTGTGTGTGTGTGTGTTTCAGACAAGCACCTAGCCGTGAGAAACCTCCTGACCAGTTTAAGTGCCATACTTGAATGACATGCATAAAGCGAGACAAATCCATTTGACGATTATATTTTCTGATTCTTTCGGAAATATGCCCTACCAATGCTACTAAGGACAAGGACGTTAACATTTTGCGTTACGCCCCCCCCCCCTCCCCCTTCCCCCTCCCCCTTCCCCCTCACCCTTCCCCCCTCCCCCTCCCCCTACCAATGCTACTAAGGACAAGGACGTTTACATCTTTACACACACCTCTTCCTCTCTCTCTTTCTCTCACTCCCTCTGCTCCTATACCTTCCTATTCTCCTTCCCGTTATCCACTTTCGCCCTGGTTTTATTATCTCCTCTAGCTATCAAGGTGAAGTATTCATTTTGTCTTCTTCACGTTCTTCTCCTCAACGCTTTTAATCCGTCAATAGCTTTTTATTAGATTATGTGCTGTGTTCCCGCTCAGAACCCGCCTCGTGTTCCACAGCTCAGGCGCGAATCTTGTATTTTAATAATGAGGCACGGGTATTCTGCCCTTCAGTATTTGTCAGAAAAAGAGTGGAGCGCATACATTATGTATAGCAAGACATCATGGAGATAGTCAAGAAAATATAACCAAGGTGGCCACGGAACAGTTTCTCCTCATGCTCTTAAAAGTGATGTATTTCTTGTGCATACCTGGCATATGAAGGCTTGTCAGTACCACAAGGCATGCAAGAAGTCTCTTCGGAACAAAGGAACCTCAACAGTGACGTTAAATGGGTTTATATTGAATTTAAATGTCGGGTCGTCTTAAATTCAGGTCTAGTTATTCCTTCAGACCCTTGCACTCTTAAAGTCATGTTGATCATTTCAATCAAGTCAACTCAATCAGATGAATGTTGTTAACAGCAACATGTATTGTCGGATTAGTGATGGGATAGGATTATGTGGGAAAATATCTTCTTCGTTATAAGTGCTACCGTCACAAAAGAGCATACTTCAACGTATCTGCGTGTGTACAGCGTTGAGTGCAATGCAACCTTTGAATACGCCAAACAGGACTAGCCAGGTACTATTACACAGCTGACTCTTAATTCACCTTGCAGTAGTAGTAGGTTCAGTAGTAGTCGTGGTGTAATCAGTTGTAGTTATTATTGTTTCAGTAGTGGATTTGTTCCCTTCTCTGTTGACAGAGTGAAAGAGAAGACCCGAAGGATGTTGTTTACATGATGTTACAGTGTTAATACAGTTAGCGCCCACTCACATTCGATATCTCCACAATTCATCTCAGAAAGGATGCCCAAAATGTCCACGTTTTCTATGAAGTATGCTTTCCTGAGCTCGGCTCGCCAGCGATGACCTTTACCTTACAAGCTCATTAGCCTTCTAACTCAATCCCACAACCAACATCAAGATGCACCCCTTCGACTCACTCTACTTTATCTCCCGAATCTCCGGCCCCCTCTTCCATTCTCCACATGAAGGAAGAAGACACGTCCATAATTCACTCTAGTCTCGCTGTGACGTCAGTAGCATTGTCAATTTGCACGCTGTAGTGACGTTAAGAAGGGACACAGTGCATACCAATATTATTTTGAAGGCCTCAAACATTCGTTCTTATTGTAGGTTCTGGTTTGATATTTGATCATAAACACATTTTTCACATCTTAATTCTTTTCGGAACAGAAGGCAGTCAATGGAGCCTTATTAGATATACTTTAATCATGGTCATGTAATATGGAATATAAACGAACTTGAGACAACTGTATGTGTGTGTTCTCTGGGTGTCAGCCTTTATTTATATTTGTATGATATAGATTCAATTTCTTGTTAGTGTGAACGAATGTGTGTAATATAAACGTCAAATTCTTACAGCCGATCTCCTCTATAGCATAGCATAAGAAGTATTTCACGTTAGATATGTACGTGCTTACATACGACGATCAATAATGATACGTCACAGGGAGGGAGACATTACATAGACTGCTATTGGAGATCAATGTGGAGGCAAAATAATGATAGTGAATTTTGAAAAGAAGTTTGAGGCATACACCCAGTAGTAGTTAGGATAGCGTGCTCCCATCCTGTAAATTAATGGAAAACCAGTCAGAAAACATCGTGGAACCAGAAGGTTTTGAACCAGTAATCTATTGCTACCTGGGCATGCTGGACAGCGACTCAACCAACCAATTCAATCTGAGTCATAAATATTCATGAGTAGTTTGCCACAAGGGACTTCTCGGCTAGATTTTAGTAAAAGGGTTTTCTGGGGTAATACAATTTGAAAAGGTCTTTTAGGCATACACCTAGAAGTAGTAAGGATAGCTTGCTCCATTCTTTAGATGAAATAGCTCCCGTGGTTAAGTCGCTGCCCGGTAAGCATTAGATTGCAGGTTCAAATCCATCTGGTTCCAAGATTTTTTCTGACTTGTTTTTCATTCATTTACAGGATGTAGCAAGCTAACCTTTCTACTAGCGGGTGTATGCCTCACATTTATTTTCAAAATTGAAATCATCCCAGGGAACTTTTCCACTAAGATGATTGGGAAGTAGTGCAAAGGGATCTTAGAAAGAATCTGAACCGCGACTTAGAAATAGTGCATGACGGCTGAACTCCGTCAATACAGCACACGCACATTAGTTTTACCATTTCACAGCATTATATTGGAAAATAAGAAATGCACTGTTCTAGAATTGACGCCAAACTCGTAAGGCATCGCAAATTTTTATTGAACGTGGGCGCCAAAATATGTCCATAAATAGATCTATAATCGTACCGCTTCCTCGCTCACTCAGCAGTTTGAAACTGGAGCAGGAATTACTGTGCATTTACTGTCGAAATCACGTCACAAACAGATCATATTTAGCAGGAAAACTAGCTTTCAAGTTGACTCAAAAGATCAAATGCTTCCCACTGTCAAAGTATCTCATTAACGAGAGATTTATGTCGTGAGTAGGTTTATGGGGATTCTCATAGCGCGGCTGTAATCCATGAGTACGTAAAAATTCAACTATAAAATAGAAACTCCACGTCATGTGCAGAGCTCGAGTTGTGGCCGGGTGAAGGGGGGGGGGGGGTGGGGGGGGGTTGGGTTGGCCTCTTAGCGGTTTTCGATGCAGACCTTACATTAAATACATTAATGGGGGGGGGGGGGGGCGAGGGAGACAATCAGTGACCCTAGTGAGATTGTGCGACATTTAACTGGTGTTGTCCAACTAACCCTCCATCTCCAATTTACAGACTAACAATTGATATTAATGCTTAGTCAGGTTGCAATCAATCGCGAATCTGTAAGACAGGGTCCAGGTCTATGCAGTTAAGAGGTTCCCGATAGCAGCAGCTCGATCTGAATGTAAGTACACCCAATTTAACACTGTACGCAGGCTGACACCCCCCCCCCCTCATCTCCCCTTGCCATCGCCCCCCCCCCCCCCGCCACGCCCATCCCCAAGGAAAAGTGGAGATGTTGCATAGTCATGAAAGACGTTTTCTTTATTGTTTGTTTTTTATTAGTTATGCCTCTATACGTTTAGCATACATTATGTCACTATGGTGAAGCTTGCAAAACACCCTACCCCTCAGTATCCCTTGCGCCTCTTACACAAACCCATGCAACTAGCGGTAATTTGAGTCGGTTGTAGATTGGTGTGCATGAATAGTCACATGCATGAATAGTCACATAAAGTCATTTGTGTTATAGTTTCTGTACGCCTTCATTTGTGTATGTGATGTAGTATGTGTCTTTATTTTAGTTGTTATGACGGTTTTGCAAAAATGTTACTCGAAGACCAAAATAACAATATGAACATGGTCATTTGTTACGCGGGCAAAACTTGAAATGTTGAAATTCTGTTCGCGTAACAAAGCACCATGTTCATAGTATAAGATATTTTATCATCAAACTTCTGGGATCCGATTTCACTCTTTGTGTGGCTATTAATTCTAAATATTCTAAATATACCCATTCCATATAATCAGAGCGTATCAAAAATAGAAGAGAAACTCACCTCAATAACTAATTGGAAACGAGAGGCAATAAGCACGTCATGCGGGTATGAAGAATTAGCGGTCGTTACCTCTTCAGAATCTAATATGAAAAATTCGCGTGGTTGGCCAATTTTCCGCTCCACGCACACATTGCAATATAATACTCTCTTATCATGGCTGTATGGTCGAAAATAGGCAATCATTTATCAAGATCTGTACTTTATACCTCCGATTTAGCGTACGTCATACGTCTTGATGAGGCGAGCACGGGTCTCTGATGGTACCTAGCTAATCCTGTCTGGCGTCTTCAAAGGTTGCATCGCACTCAAAGCCACACACAGATGCAAAGAGGTATACCGTTTCCTAACGGTAGTGCTTATAAGGAAGAAGAACCTATAGAAAGGCTTACTATGTACATGCAATTGTAGTTTTGTGGGAATATTTTTAGATAATGCACGTATTTGTTACCTATCTTTCACAAAATTGCATATTGTTAACTAGTGTTTGTAAAAAATCCTTTTTGTGTGTCGTTTCAATTTCGATTATCCTAATATACGAAATCACGTGCAATTTAGCCTTGGGACCACAAGCGTTACATCCAATATTCACATAATCATTAATCATCTCCTTTTCACCACGATACCAAGCGTTTTCCCAGCTTTACGTCTAATTTCCTGTATTTAGATTCAATATCTATCGACCAGAAAAGTCTCTTACTTGGATTTGAGTAATCGTTTTCTTCACATTTTCCATTTCACATGGCAGCTTTAACATTCAAGACACCAGGAACATTGATATTGAAAAATGAAAGTGCGACTACCACATGAGGCCATTTTCTTATTATTCTTAATGCCATATGGTTTATATTCCATTCTAAATTAATATAATAAACGATAGATCATGGGTTTTACAGGGTCACATTTTACATTTAAACCATGATTTATGGTTAGTAAGCGTTTGTAAATGATTTATGGACTCTTTGATATTAAAATTTATTACTCATCTTGCAAAATTCAATGTTTAAATACTGACTTTATGAATAGCTCAGTGAATGTACATATGCCAACAGTGTGGTTAAATATGCATGGTCATTTTGTGATGGTTTTCGGTTGATTGATTATTGCGGAACCAATTGAGAATTTTTTAATTTTAATTTTTCAATTCATTTGTTCTTAGTTTTCTCCACATATCCCCTCTCATATATAACAGCCTCCATTTCCATGCCTAAAAAGTTAATTTCCTCCTTGTTCTTTCTCACTTCTTCTTTTTCTTCTTCTTCTTCTTCTTCTTCTTCTTCTTCTTCTTCTTCTTCTTCTTCTCCTCCTCCTTCTTCCTATTCTTCTTCTTCTTCTTCTTCTTCTTCTTCTTCTTCTTCTTCTTCTTCTTCTTCTTCTTCTTCTTCTCTTTTTCCTTCTCCTTGTTCTTTTTCTCCTACTTTTCCTTCTTCTCTTCCTCCTCCTCCTCCTCCCCCTCCTCCCCTCCCTCTTCTCCTCCTCCTCCTCCTCCTACTCCTCCCTTCCCCCCTCCTCCTCCTCCTTCTCCTCCTCCTCCTCCTCCTCCTCCTCCTCCTCCTCCTCCTCCTTCTCCTCCTCCTTCTCCTCCTCCTCCTCCTCCTCCTCCTTCTCCTCCTCCTCCTCCTCCTCCTCCTCCTCCTCCTCCTCCTCCTACTCCTCCTCCTCCTCCTCCTCCTCCTCCTCCTCCTCTTCCTCTTCCCCTCCTCCTCTTCCTCCTCCTCCTCCTCCTCCTCCTCCTCCTCCTCCTCCTCCTCCTCCTCCTCCTCCTCCTCCTCCTCCTACTCCTCCTCCTCCATCTCCCCTCCCTCTTGTTCGTCTTGCCCTTCTTTCCCAACACTTCCTCTGTCTAACAGCCCTTCGTCCGTCCAACATCAAACACCGTCCGCATTCTATCCCTGTCCTCCTCACCAACCGACGCGGGATGAATTCCACGGTATCGGGGGTATCCCATCTCGCTGCCATCCTCCCACCTCTCATTGAGATGATTGCGCGCGCCGCCTCAACTCGGTCATCTATGCAAATCATCTATGCTCCGCGGGGGGCCAGAAGAGGTGAAAGCTGGGACCATCCGTGATGCATCTTCGAGTGTGTGATGTCTGTAACCAGGACTGGGCAGCGAGCTTGGTTAGTAATACAGGATCCACCTCATCCAGAAACAACTCACCCAGACACTAATAAACACTCACTCGTGATTAATGCATGTAATATTCAATCAACATCCTTTATTGATATGATACTTCAATTTGGAACGTAAACTGAATGTAGCCTGGTATAAGACTACTGACTCTGCTTACGTGCATGATATTTTCTGTATCATCTTCATGAGACAAAACTCCCGTTATCATAATGAGGCCCGCATACCAGCAGCACCCACTCCCTTTCCCTCGGGCCTGGTTACGGCCACGATGCCTTGGATTAGCAGCTCACCAAGCTACATGGCCAAAAACATTGTGCTTATAGCGGAATAAGCCGGAATGCAAATTCTTGGCACATTCCTGGATATTCGAAGTGCATTCTGACTGCATTCTGCGTGCATTCCGAATATTCGGGTCCATTCTTATGTCCGGCCCGAATGTTCTACTCATGCTCAAAACTTTCGAGGTGCATTCGAACTGGAAAAATATCGAACGGCATTCGAAATGCAGTCCAACAGAACTCGGACTGCATTCCAAATATTCTGACTGCATTCTAACTGCATTCTAAATATTCCATACTGTGTTCCAACTACAATCGAGCTGCATTCGAGAGCCAATAGACCCGGAATGTTCAAGAATCTTTCGAAGGACATTCTAAGTATTCGAACGGCATTTTTACATATTTAGCTCAATTCGAAATTCCCTTCTGAATGTGGCTCGAATTTTGAAAAATTGTCATTCCGGCTGGTTCTGCTTGATTCCTGCTGATTCCGAATAAGTGTGACGGGGGACATAGACAGAAGTCAATGCGAAGAAAAATACATTTCATTGTAATGACAACAATTGTGACATAAACCTAGCGAATGATGCTGTACGCACATGGTATTTATGATATTGAATATGAAAATATTTCATCAAATAATGTGTGCGCATGATTGGAGTTGCAGTCAACATAATAATTATATGAATTAGCGAACATTGAATGAGTTGAGTTTACCATAGACATGATAGATACGGCGTATGGTACGCCAGCAGCATACCCGGGGTCGGGTGTGTGGGTGGGTGGGTGGACGGCGGCGGCGCAAATTTGTCGACGGGAGATTTCTGTAAACAGAAAACAAATCATCGAGCAATTGGTGATGTCCTAGATGTGGGTCGTGTAAACATCGATCAAGGCAAGTGAAGGGTCATGATTATATCAGACTAGACGAAGGGGAAGAATTATTTACCGACCAACGAGTCAAGTTGCACGCCTCAGTGCCTTGTGTGCCAAACCAGATGAGTGCCTGTGTAGTTAGATCTTAGAATGTACATGACTGTATTTACATTACTTTACTTCATATTGTGACATGTAGACAAATATTCAAACAACTATTCAATGTACCACTCACATCAACAGCTATACATATATCAGTCAGGGCAAGCCAGTCGCTTGACTTCCTTTTGTCAATGTGCTGTATGAATACTTTGGTTTTATGATGTTCTTTTAATTCGGACATGAATAAAGCTAAAAACTAGTGTACATGTGTAGGATTATTGTGAATCATTTAATAGTGAAAAGATAGGACAAAGGCAGATGCAGGGAAAATGGGAGTGGCGACGGTGTGGGCGGGGCTGGGGGAGGGGAGGGGCTGGGGGCATTACACCTAGCGTCTCGCGTTGCTATAATCATTTAGAGAAGAACAAATAGAGTTAGAAAGATATTCATTGATACTCACGGATGTTCCTTGGTGTTGAATATCATTGCTGATATTATCATTATTATCATTGTTATTTATGTTATTACTATCATAATTGCTATTTTCATTATCATTATTATCATTATTACAAATGATATTACTATTATGATTATTATCAATGTCATTATCATTATATTTTATATTATTATTGTTATCGTTATCATTATTATCATTGTGGTTAATGATATTATTTTTATTAATATTATAGTTTATTATTACTTATGCCGCGCTTTTCCAACAATCCCAAAACGTTTTCGTCTCATTTCGTCATAGCCACTGTCTGCATGATAAACCTTTTAGACCGTGTGGTTGAGTGCATGTACATGACTATCAGCCAGGGATATAGAGCAAGGCGAGGGAATACAAACGTTCGTTAAAGGTTGTAGTATTGGTGTCAACTTAGTACATTATGTAGTTGATGGCAATAACTGCACAGCTTCTAATATTTTCAACAATACAGAATATGAATACTCAGATAGAAGAACGTAGAGCCTCGGTTGCAAAACAATTTCATGAAACGTCCCAAAATAGCGACGTGATGAGCGAGTCCATTGCTCATGTATCTTGTTGTCGTTCAACATGAGCTTGAAGTGCTCTGACCGGACTCACAACACGCGAGCAGAGACCCATATACCGCCGGCCGCTCGTCGTGCGCTTCGAGCAGAAAATGTGATATCACTGGCGGAGAAAATTTCAAGTGCCTAATCGCAAGGTGTGAATCATGAAGGCGATACATACGATTTTATCTCGTAATGTACGGTAGAGAATTCAGCCATTGGCTGCGCATTAGCCATTGGCTGAATTGCGTAATATGAGAGGCCGTTCCGCGCGCAATCGCCATCTTCGTTCCAGCGCAATGTTCGATCGCGAAGCGATTTTTATCTGACCGAAAAATCGGAAAATATCATCGAAATCTGCGGAAATACGGAACTGAATTCGTGCTCTCTTACAAGCGTGACTATCGTTCTCAGCATGGATAAACCAGCTGACAAATCGGAGAAGGCAAAAGCCAATAAAGATACCGAGCTGTGTGAGCCTAAGGCCAGCCCAGCTCCGGCAGCAAAGAAAAAGGCTGCAGACAAAACTCTGTCTAGCGGCAGGAGGCCTAAGGCATCCCGCCCCGCGGCTTCGGGGAAGGCACAGCCGAACCCGCCCGCACCAGCTGCTACCGCTCCCGACCCGACTGTGACTACAGCGGAAAATAGCACGGAGGTTATGTCCCGCATCGGGAAACTCGAGTCAATGTTCGAAAAAATGATCGAGACTTTGAGCACTCCTCATCATGGAGAACAACATGCCAACACGCCGCGGGACTGTTTTAGTGATTATGGCGACTGCGACACACAAAGGGGAAGCAGCTCACCACCCGTCATAGATTTGGCGGATAATCGCAGCGTGGCTGATTTCCTATCGGCAAACCGCGATGACGCGGTCAGCTTGTTTTCGGACGTAGGCCTACAGGAGGCAGAGAAAGACAAACGGCCAGAATTCAAGATACCACGAATGGCTCAGAAATTCGTGGCTCCGTCCGGGATAGGAGAACCACTAGATGAGGATGTCGCGGACACCATTGTGTATATGATGGGACAAAAACTTGACCAGAAATCTCTCGACGAAGCAGCAACTCGCTACCCCTGCCCATCTAACTGCACATGTCTAGAAACCCCTAAAGTGAACAGCACTATCTGGGAGAACATCTCGACGGGGACGAGACACAGGGATCTGAAACTTCAAATGATCCAATCATCCCTCTTGAAAGGAATAAACGCACTTGCTCGTACCCTTCCAGCAACCTTGTCTGAAGCTCAGCAGGATGCTATGGCTTTTCTCTGCGATGCAAACTTCTCCCTCAACTGCATGAGAAAGGACAGCATAAAGCCTGACATGAACTCAAATTTCCACCACCTGTGCAAGCCCTCTCACAAAGTGACAAAGTACTTGTTTGGAGATGACCTGGGGCGTCAAGTGAAAGAGATCCAAGAACAAAGGAAAACAATGTCAGGCATGATGAAATCACGCTTCACACGAGAGCAATCACGGTTCCAGCCGTACAAGAAACCGGATGTGACATCTCGCCGTCAATACACGTCGACTGGGTTCACCCGCCCGTCGGGGAGGGGTTATGACCGCCGAACATCACATTCCAACCCCATGGCCGGTTCACCTGCACAGCCTTTTTTAGGGAAGGCTTGGAGGGGGAGACCTCGAGATCCTCCTCACACTTACACACCGACAGCAGCAAGGGAGGGTGGCAACAAGCAGCCAACCTACCACAGGCAGAGCCAAAACCAGGGGAGGAAATAGAACAGGTAGGTGACTATGAACACAACATGGATAACGATCTAGTTACAACACCAGCTGTCGTCGGAGGTCGTCTGAAGCCATTTTTCCCTGCTTGGGAAAATATCACGAGAGACTCACACATTATTCAAGCAGTTCATGGCTATATAATAGAATTTGACCCAGAAAAATTCCCCCCTTCTCGAGAAAAACCTCTGCATTCTTACAAGCGGAATGCTGAAGAAACAGCCAAGATTGACCATGAGATTCTTGTTCTGGAAGAAAAACAGGTCATTGAAAAATGTGCCCATGAAGAAGGGGAATTCATTTCAGAGGTTTTCACGAGACCAAAAAAGAACGGAGGAGTCCGATTAATTCTTGACCTGTCCGAACTCAACAAAAGTGTTCAGTACCAACACTTTAAAATGGATAATATTCAATCTGGTATTCTACTCCTCTCAAAAGGATGTTATATGGCTTCAGTAGACCTCCGTGATGCATACTACACAATTCCCATTCACTTAGACTCTCGTAAATATCTCCGCTTCGTATGGAGAAACCAATTGTGGCAGTTCAAAGCTTTGCCAAATGGCTTATCTTCCGCCCCAAGACTGTTCACCAAAATACTGAAACCAGTGCTTGCCTTACTAAGACAACAGGGGCACACAGTTTTGTCGTACTTGGACGACACACTGATAATTGGGAACAATATAGCAGACACTCGCTCAGCAGTGCAAGCCACCACTGACCTTTTGACTAGTCTAGGGTTCATTATTCACTCAGAGAAATCGGTACTTGAACCATCCCGTGAGATTGAATTTCTGGGTTTCCATTTAAATACATCTGAAATGAGAATCACCCTCCCAGCCAGTAAAAGCAATGACATTCAAGATGCATGTCGATCCTTACTTGCTAATAACAAACCTAGTATCCGGGAGGTAGCTAAAGTCATTGGGAAGATTGTGGCTGCCTTACCAGCATCTCAGTACGGCCCCTTGCATTACAGGCAGCTGGAAAGGGAAAAAATCAGAGCCCTGAGAAAACAGAAAGGACATTTCGATAGACATATGAGCCTATCAAATAGAGCCAAGGCGGAACTAGTTTGGTGGTCATCCCATGCACATCTCGTGTCTAAACCCCTGTACCCAGGGAAAGTATCAAAAGAAATAAGAACAGATGCTAGTGGACAAGGTTGGGGTGCCACAGACCTGCAATCCAAGACAGGGGGTAGATGGAATGCTCAAGAATTAGCAAGAGCAGCAGGTAATGAAATAAACTATCTGGAAATGCTAGCAGCCGGTTTGGGACTCAAAAGCTTCTGTTCAAATGTCAGAGATGCACATATATTGTTGAGATTAGACAACACCACAGCGGTGACATACTTGAATAACATGGGCGGCGTCAAGTCTGAAGCATGTAACGAAATGGCGTTGCAAATTTGGGATTGGTGCAGTAGACGACAAATTTGGATAACAGCATCTCACTTAGCGGGCTCTAAGAACACAGAAGCTGATACGATGTCAAGGAAATTCAATGACAATATAGAATGGATGCTAGACAAGACAATATTCAAGGAGATAGTGCAGAGGTATGGGTTACCAAACGTAGACCTATTTGCCACCAGACTGAATGCCCAGCTCCCAACATACGTCTCCTGGAGACCAGATCCAGGGGCATGGGCAGTAGACGCATTCACTATTGACTGGGGACCCCTAGTATTTTATGCGTTTCCCCCTTTTAGCTTGGTTGCAAAGTGTCTCCAAAAAATCAGACAAGATGGCGCTAGGGGGATTTTGATAGTGCCAAATTGGCCAACACAGCCCTGGTATACCGTACTACGTAACATGCTATTGGAGGAGCCTTGGGTATTGCGAAAACACCAGTTGTTAACCCAACCCATTACAGGTAGACCCCATCCACTTACCCATCTCTCCCTCTTATGTTGCAGGGTTGGAGCAAACATTTCATAGCTCAAGGAATGACGGAGGAGACTGCTGATATAATGGCAGCGTCTTGGAGGAAATCCACCAAGGAGCAGTATATGGTGTATATTAGGAAGTGGCAAAGGTTTTGTCATGAGCGTCACTTATGTTGGACCCATACGAAGGTGGGAAATTTGTTTGCGTTCTTTAATTCTATGTACAAAAATGGAGCAAGCTACAGCACCTTGAATACATCAAGGAGCGCACTAGCATCAGTTGTTCTTCTACGGGACGAGAAATACACCATTTCTACACACCCTTGGATTTGCCGGTACTTCAGGGGCATTTTTAATCTCCGACCACCCACTCCGCGATACAGCTTCATATGGGATGTGGGCAAGGTGCTGAGCTACCTCAGACAAGTAACTCCAGCTCATAAGATTTCGCTGTGTCAACTGACACACAAAGTATGTTTTTTACTAGCGTTGACTTCTGCCCAAAGAGTGCAAACACTTTCATACCTAACCCTTGACAATGTGAAGGTGTCCAAAGATTGTGTGGAAATAGCAGTGGCTGATTTGATAAAGCAGAGTCAACCTGGGAATGTGGGAGTGAAAGTAACACTGAAAGCCTTTCCCGAGGATAAGAAACTCTGTGTTGTACACTATGTTAAAGAATACATTAACAGAACAAGCACATTGAGGAAGGAGGTGAACGCACTATTTGTCACCTACAAGCAACCCCATGGGAAGGCATCAAAGCAAACCATCGCTCGATGGATAAAAACTGTGTTGAGAGCATCAGGTATCGACACCGATCTCTTCAAAGCACATTCAACGAGATCGGCGGCAACCTCATCTGCCAAGAGGAATCACTTTCCAATAGCAGACATTCTCAAACATGCTGGGTGGAAAAATGAATCCACGTTCAGGAATTTTTACCTGAAACCGGCGTCCCAGGCAACATCTTTTGGACAAGCAGTTCTGGGACAACAAACCTCTAGGAAGGGACAAGATTCAGTCCTGTAAACATAGGTACAGTTGCCCAAAAACTTTCTCTGACAATATACTTCTGTGGAAAATGACTACTGTGAAAATCTTTGAAGTCTCATATTACGCAATTCAGCCAATGGCTAATGCGCAGCCAATGGCTGAATTCTCTACCGTACATTACGAGATAAAATAGAGAATTAAATGAAAAACATTGAAATTTAATTTGTATTTTATGAGTAATGGGAGGATAGAGAATTCAGCACCCTCCGCTCCCTCCCTTACTCTGAACAGCCTTAAATGTGGCTTATACAAGATCTATTTTATCTCGAAATAATTTTTCACAGTAGTCATCAGCTTTTAAAGATGGCGATTGCGCGCGGAACGGCCTCTCATATTACGCAATTCAGCCAATGGCTAATGCGCAGCCAATGGCTGAATTCTCTATCCTCCCATTACTCATAAAATACAAATTAAATTTCAATGTTTTTCATTTAATTCTCTATTAAAGGGTACAGTCTAATGTACCGGCTATTCACAGTCACAGGTGTAAACTCAATGGGCCGGGTACTAGTAGTGGTGAGGATAGTAGTGATTATCATGAAGATTAACGTTATAAAGATGATGATACTAATAGTGAATATCATATTGATAACAGTAATGATGATGGGCATACTGATGATGTGGTAAGCATAGTAATGATGATAATTATGGTGATTTTGGTGATGATGTTATTAAGAATGGTGGTAAAAGTGAGGATGATGCTGAAGATATTAGTGATGAAAGTAATGATAGTGACGACGATCTTGATGATGACGATGATAGTGGCCTTGATGTGAGTAGGGTGACGATCATAAGAAGCGTGATGTAGCTGGGATTGACGGTGATGCTAAACAGGTAGGTAAAGAGCGCAAAGAAAAAAAAAAGCAACCGAGAATTATGAAAAGATAGGGCGGAATAAAATCATAAAACGGAGTAAAATTATTTGCAGAACAACGAAAGAGACGTAAGGGAGAAAGGGAAGCATGGTTATTATTCGACAAGCATACTGTAACACATGGTCGTTTGAAGAGAAAGACAGCTGTCCACAAGGCGCCAAATATACAGAGTTTGTACACACACACACACCCACACACACACCCACACACACACACACACACACACACACGCACACGCACACGCACACACACACACACACACACACACACACACACACACACACATACACACATAAACACACACATACACACACTACCCATGCACGCAAAATTTGTATAATGCCATTAGTGGCAAACAAACAGACCGAAAGTACTTTTCAGGGGCATGTTTACCTTGCAAACTCGCTTATATCGATCTGTAAAGTCCTTAATCGTAGCAGTCTTTTAATCATCGAACAATCTGCAGTGAATAATGTTGTTGTTTGGGACGGTGTTTAGCCGCCGTGTGATTCTACACTCACCAGGTCCTATACATCCATATGAGATGTAATTCATGAGAATGACGTGAGAGGCTTGGCCAACCTTTACTCACGATATAGAAAGGTAGGGAGCATAGACAGCAATTTACAAATCTCCTGAAATATATATGCGGTAGCGATACATGCTGAGGTATATAAACAGTACCCTAACATTACAACATTTACATAATATTGAATCTTCCCGGAAATAGGGGAGGGGAGCGAGTATCGTCAAGATAGGGGACACCAAGAAGGCGGGGCGTTATTCTGCTACAGCGCTATAATGGTATCATTATGAACACGAAACAGACGGGGAACCAATCGTAACACTACTCTCTTTATGTGACTTTATGTTTGTTATATCATTCAGTTACACATTTTTAATTGCATTTACTGTCATGACTGTAGTATATAGCCGTGGTGCATTGAAAATATAAAAATATATATGTCTGAATATATGGTCGCAGGTTATGGTTCACGCCACCGCAACCATCAGCACCACCATCATCTTTAATTTAGAAATATATATATATATATATACCATTATAATCATCATCATTCTCATCATCATCATCATCATCTGCACCTTCCTCTCCATCACCGTGGTAATCACCCTCATCATCATCACCACCAAAGAAAAGGGTGAACTTGGTAATACGGAAACATCGGATTCAGTGCGCAACGTTACATGTGTGCACGTGTATATGCTATTCCATTGACCTCGGCAGTATGTAGGCTTTATGATGAAACCACGAAGCGGTATATATATCGTATATATATCATGAGAGGAAGCGAGGGAGGAAAGTCATGGTGAAAAAATGACAATCTAAAAAAAAAAAAAACACCGCTGGCGCTCACAAGGAATATACCACGCGCAAAACATCCATTTTGTGCTGAATTGGGAATATTGCGAGAAACTTGTTTTTCTATTTAATTTCATGCGCATGAATTCACCTGCTGCGATGATGGAGAGAATTCTTTCTCTTCGCAAGACGACATGATGACGCACATACAGCTTGTACTGTCACGATGGAAACACATTCTCCATATTGCCCTTGAAGGAAATGAAGAAAACAATGCGAATAAAACTGCAAGAATCCACTCGAGATATCGTTAATGAAGCATACTTTGCAAATAAAATGCACATTTGTGGTCAGTCGAGAGCCATTAGGAAGATGCGACGTAGAGTGGAGAATTCAATAAGGACTGATATAGGGAGAGAAGTAGAAGAGGTGAGAATGGCAATTTGCAAGTAAAAATATAAATGTATATATGCACTGCGTCGTGAAGAATATGTGCAGTTGAATTAATAAAATATTCACTTCCATTTTAGTATTGAAATACATCGTGCAGTATTGTTAAAGAATAATGAAGAATTGCTCAATTCTGAAAATAAGATTTTGTGAATTCATGAAAGTTTGATAATAAACATGGAATTCCAGTGTGTCTCAAGAAGATTGATAAGCTTTAAATAAGTCCTCCGTATATTTTAGACGCATGTGGTGGAAATGGTTTGTAATGCTACACATCATGACATCATAGATTATAGCGGTTCATGTACTAGAATACATCTCACTCCTTTATACCGGACCGCCTCCCTTCCTTGTCTCTCTCTGTCTCTCCTTCTTTTATCTCGGTGCCCTTCTCTTCAACCCCCCCCTCCCTCTCCTCCTATCTCTCTTTTTTTAATACCTCTCTCTCTCTCTCTCTCTCCCCCCTCTCTCTCCCTCTCTCTCCTCCTCTCTCTCTCACTCTCTCTCCCTCGCTCTCTCTGTCTCTGTCGCTCTCTCTCCCTCTCTCTCCTCTTCTCTCTCTCTCACTCTCTCTCTCGCTCTGTCTGTCTGTTTGTCTGTCTCTGTCTCTCTCTCGCTCTCTTCTTTCAGGGCCCCCCTTTTGCTCCACACCCCACCCCTCTCTCTCCCCACCCACATCCCCTCCTTCCCGCCCATTCTCTGACACCTCGTCGTACTGTCATTGTATCTCTCATAATCTTCCCTCCTCTTGGAGTCCATTACCAGATGTGTATTTAATTGCCTCCTCGGGAAGCAAATACAATTTTCATGTTGACATGACAACATTCTTGTGAATGGCTTAACTCTTAATGTATCATCTGTGCATATTTGCACATTGAGTACACACAAACCCATAGTAATAGTCCATGCGACACACATAGGGTTAAGTACATATCTCCAAACAGACAAGACACCAGAAGTCCTTCCACTGCACCTGTTCCTTAGCTTGTGACGTGGTAAATCAATTTGAGCAACTCTGCCTATTTGTGTAATTTAAAAGAGGAGCGTGAAAATAAATGTGACAATTCCACTTACAAGACAAACAGGAGATGCAGAAAGGAAAGTGAAAAAGATTCAGAGAATTATAAGAGTTTGCCTCTGTGAGTGTTTTTAAATATATTTGTATGTCTGTGTACGTGTGTGTATGTGTGTGTTGGAGAAAGAGGGAGGAAGAGAAGGTAATAAATATATATATATATATATATATATATATATAGAGAGAGAGAGAGAGAGAGAGAGAGAGAGAGAGGGGGGAGAAAGAGAGAAAGAGGCAGAAATAAATGTATTGAGGGGCAGATAGGTACTGATCAGACAGAGAGCGAGATGGAAAGCAAGAGAGAGCTTGATCTTTAAAACCAGCACGGAGAAGACACTCACTGATGCGAGACAAGAACAAATCTGTCACCTAAATGCAGTTACATGTTAACAGTAATATCATTTTAATGGAACAGGAAACAAACGATACATGATTCCATATACAAGTTACTCTTCATACAATGTTGGAAACTAGATTTATACAAGGTGACACACAGAGCCTATCTACACGCGAAGGAAGACAACGTCTATATTGCACATGTTGTAATTCATTTATCAGCTACGTACGGTGCAAGTACATTGGGCGGTAGGTACACAGTCAACCAGTCGTAAATGATTATACCAAGATGAAAAGCGAACACCAAATTTAGAAAGCAGATGCGCTCAAGAGAATCTTTATTATGAGCGCTCTAGGAAGCAAATCATAATTCTAATGTGACGTGTGTTCATCGTCATCACGAGATCATTAACTCTGTATCTGTTATGAGTGTATTTTGTCAGCAGTAATACACGGGGATCACATACACCAGCATTGTCTGGTACGGGAACGGTTAACAATGCCGCTGATCCACCGGTTTAGGGGTAAACGTTGGATGATATCAAAGATGTACAAAATTATCTCCCATATTTCCTTATACATATATTGCACATTCTCCTCTCCTGCCGAAACGTGACCAGTACTCACAAGTCGAATTGATTCTACAGTCACTTAATCAGGTACTCTCAAACCGATAACAGAAATCTGACAATTATGTATCACATGGAACAATCTCCTCAAAACGTTTTCGTTGACTGCTTTCGACAGTAAACTTCGCAAGCCTTTTGCAGGAAGACTACACGCTCCCATACAAAGGTTCTATCTCACACACAAACACGTTAATGCATAACACATGTCGGTACTGTCCTTCTATGGCAAAGGCAAGTAAGTACAGACAGTGTCTTCTGAATATAAAGAGTGATCGTGGTCAGGTGGTGATGAGCACACATTGCTGTTATTTTTGTTGGCGTCAGTGCAATAACACATCAAATTCGTTTTTTTAAATTTCTCCATACATGCAACACTTGATGTGCGAGCGGAGCATGCTGAGGACATCAAAACATGAAATTGGAGTGATTTGTAAAGTAACATATATTTGCCAAAGTAGGTCAGGGGAACACAAACATGGTAAGTGCCGTGTGCACAAGTTATACGTTGGTAGCCATAGTAATACCATACTACAGTATCACTGGAGATGTAACCTTTAGGTTTGTCCGCGTCCCATGAACATGACCTTTTGGACCATTCATTTCGTTGTCTATGTATCCTGGCCTAGGCTCAGGATTGTAACAGTCTTCATCCACAATTTGTGCATGACGGGCATAGCATCCACCCCCGCCCCCCCCCCTCCCCCCCGCGTTGGTTACACGTAGGGTAACGACCATCGTGACCATACACAGCCAGGGATAAGTGTGCTAATTGCTGTACATGTACAATGTTACAATCGTCACTCGTCAAATGGTGATAATGACACACGGTACGGCGTTAAACACAGTCTACACCGCCAGCACTTTATGTTAAAGAGGTTAACCTGGAAGTCAGATTAAAGCCTGATCTGATTTGACGAACATTCTGGAAGAGCGTGTGTTTCATTCTAGGAAGACACTACAATGTTACTCTCTCGTGTCCTAAGAATAACATGGCTAATACAATGTGTGGATTGTTCCATTATAAAGCGAAGTAGAACATCATTACATCAGATAGGATGCCTTTTACTGAGTGATAGTCGAGGAAGATTGGGGGAGGGGGGCGTTTCTGGAGAGGGGACCCTTGTGACTCCAAACAACGAGAATGAAAAAAGTCTGACGTATAAATCACAACTGACGAAGATTTACGAGGTATGTAGGTACCGACCTTTTTCAAACTAATACATCTATATAGAAAGAGACATGTAGACATCTGTAAATACTTACAGAGGTATACAGTGGATACAGAACAAAATTATGAAGTGCCCCCTAACACTTCTCCCTAACACAACTCCAATACCATGAAGAATGCCACATGCGTGATATGTACGTCAATTTCAAATTCTAAGTGGCAATAAACTGCTCTACCTCTCTGAGTACTGGTTTTGGAATTCAGGAAGGCAATACAAGAATAAGCTGTCAACTTATGGTTTTCAGGAAACAGTTTAATCCACATAGCTGCCTCGTGCCAAGCAGAGACACGTCGACCCTTTGATTCATTGACTGTGTAATAATGCAGGACACTCACGGAAAGCAGTGTTCACACTAATGAAACTATCCTGGGTTAATAAGACCGTGTCACTGTTATTAAACTATAGTTATTGGGTACTGTCCTAGCCACATTGGAAACAGTTTTGGCGTGCTGCATCACGAGGGATAGCCTGTTTGCCATTTCATTGTTTCTTTGAGTCTTGTCTATTCCGTCGAATCGACCATGCTAACCAAAAAGAAAGATGAATAATTCATCCACCTTCTATCATATCTGCAGACGCTTTTTATAGAATAGTCATGTGGGACATCTCTCATCAAATGTCATTCAAACCCATTGCTTCAATGATGCCCCTGGGTCTATGCGCCGTCCTTAAGTGTTGAATTGTGATGGACGGAAAATGTTATCGAGCTAGAGCTGCATTCTGAATAATTCATTATTTCTGCTTTTTAAAGGTAAAGTAGCGACATGGTTCTGCTTGATACATCGCGAAGATTGATTAACGCCTTCTCAGCGCTTTGTTTATGATATTATAATTACATTTGATTCAGACGTGCCAAAAATAGCGTTATTTTTTAACCTTAAACTAATTGTGTAATTCATGCTTGTTCGTTGCTTGATGATAACCAGTACATGACAAACAGTCAAGGTAGTACATCCCTTTTTGCAGACAGAATCTTTAAAAAAAGAAAGATGTATCAACCACAAACGCAACATAAAAATGGAGTCTATGAAAAAAAGAATCTGAACAATAAAATTGCCTGAAGTCACAGAGAGCCTAACTACCGTGTAGTTGATCTTTCAGGATTCCTTTCTTCCTAAAATGCGTTCTGAAGGTTGGAACCAGCAATGCTATGTATCATTGGCGTTCATGATATGTTATCAAACATTTTTGACAAGAAAATTCACTGTGTACAGCATGAATATGATTTTTATCAAGATTGTCATTGTAAGGATCTGCATATACTCCTCTATCTTAACCCGCACGAAAAGTCGTTCTCATTATTTGCTTCTATATTCCGTGTTGCTTGCACAGCGTTGATTTAAGCTTGCAACTCAGAGACAAGATTTTATGAATATTTCAGCAAGATGTATACATTTTGTAATTTGAATCTCTTATTAGTCGTCTTATAATCTAAACCAATTTAGAAGCTATTGTAATACTCAGTTGATACAATTTAAGCTGAAATTGCGAGTAAGTATATTTGACTGAGAGGTGAATATTCAAGGACGAGTTTCATGTAAAAACACTTTAGAGAATGATGGCTTTGAAACTATCAAAGATGTTTGATACTGCACGTTGGTCCCGATAATGTTTTCATGCTCATGAAATATTTGTACTAGAACATAAACGTTCTTGTAGAGAAGCACTAAAAAGAAAATACTTACCCTCCCCAAAGTATTATCGAGGCTCATATCGTCAAGAGCTTTTGGTACAATAGTGTTTTGCACAGCCGCTCTAGACAATAACATCAAGTGGGATTCTGTCTAAAACAATAGCAATTAACATGGAGGATCTAACCATATCAAAAAGTAAACGTCAATAACGTGAAATGCTCAACTACGACGAACCGGATTTCAATATTATAATATGTTGGCCTTGTTCATAAAGTATGCTACACTCTGAACCAAATGAATCCTCCACCACAATGCCAACATATTTCTCTATGATTTAAAGAAAATGAAGAGCTTTGGTTTAGTAGCACATTTTAACTATTATATACAAATAGATTTTCAAGAATATTATACATTTTCCAGAAGCAGAAGGTACGACTTTTGAGACGGACTGGTATTCATTTCACTTCACCCATAACGACGCTTGTATATAATGCTAGCATCCTTGAGCTGCTACATACTGCCAACGGTCAATAACATCAATGAAATGCAGTTTTGCGAATACGATACAAATATCTTGGCATGGCCAGCACAAAATTCCGCTGTTGCTTGAGATGTCCTCATGACGGGTCGAGCAAGGGGTTCACACACGTGTCTCGCACCCAGTCCGCAGTCCTCTGTCTCCGGAGGTCTCTGGTCGTCACCGTGACCACCCCATGTGCCTCCAGGGTCACCCGCAGTTCGTCCATGCACGTTTTGTTGTTGTTACTATCATTGCTCCCGTTCCCGTCAGCGTCCTCCTTGGCCTTGGAGTCCCGCTGTTGCTGGCCGAGCGAGGACCGCTTGGCAGCCGCTCCCGTCCCAGCTCGACTCGGGGGTGAGGAGCACGTGGGTTGCTTCAGCCACGAATCTCCAAGATACTTCTGGATCTGCGACACGGACCCTCTCCGATCAGCCTTAGGTTCAAGGAGTTTCCTAAAGAGCTTCAGGAGTTTCGATGTGAAGTTCCGCCAAGCGGGCGGCGCGACGGCAATCTTGCGCTTTTGCCAGCGGACGAACTCCTCGAAGCAGGAGCTGCGGGTCGGGTCTGCTGTCTCCCAAGGGAACATCCCCGTCAGGACACAGAACAGCATGACACCAAAGTGCCAGGAGTCCTGGGTGGGCTCCAGCTCGTAGCTCTCATTCTCCAGAGCCTGGCACACCTCCGGAGGCGAGTACGGGATCGAACGCGCGTTCTTCCGCACCAGTGAGCCTCGTCGTCGCGTGCGACTGAAGTCCGAGAGCTTCGCTACGGTTAGGTCTTTGTCAAAGAGGAGTACGTTCTCGGGTTTGACATCGCCGTGAACGAGGCGCTTGGAATGTAGGAAGGAAAGCGCAGCTGCGACCTGCGCGAGACAGGACTTGACCCTTGTCTCGTCCAGACCTCTCTGGGGAGGGATCGCCTCCAAGAGGTCACCGTAAGGGGCGTACTCCTGCAGCATCATGTACACGTCGTTCGACTCGAAAGTATCTGGTAGAGTAGCAACCACGGCCGCGTGCACGGATAACTGGCAGCTCAGCACGATCTCCCGATGGAAATCCTTGAATTTGACCGTGTCCTTCTTGACCTGCTTGAGGGCGTAGCGGACGCCGGTTCGCTTGTCGACGATCAGCTCAATCTTTCCGTAATTGCCCTCCTTGAGGACTCCAATAGGGGTGTACCGTTGAGTTCCAGGGAAAGGCGACACCGGCGTCCCAGAGTCCGGGCCGCCAGAGCCGCCCGTGCTCTCGCTCAGTTTCCGCTGCGCCATAGCTCCTTCCCAATCCCTGCACGGCATCGGGTGGCACCGTCTGTCATATGATAAGACTCCATTTATTCACAGAATCAAAGTACAAGTGCACATCTGCACATGACATAGGAGAATGTACCCGAAGAATAATATCTGTAGCGAGTATTTTCACGGAGGAGCCTTGCGTAGAGATAATGGTATCAACATGTCACGTATTGCTAATGTATCGCCATGTAATATCCAGGTATTGTCTCGTAGTGCCATTAGTTCGGGGTATTCTTGCTGTAATACTGCAGCTAGTTTATATCACATCACACAATCTGAAAACGACACTTTCCTGTCGCGCACTTCCATGTAATGTACATTCCAAGCACTCCACACTTTCACATTGTTCGATCTCGATGTTTCAGTCATCTCTGTATTAAAATTGCCATTGCTCCGATCTGAGTGAGTGAAAATAAAATTAGCTGCAAGTTGGTTGTCTTCCTCCCGTGGCATGTTGTTGTGACACCGCTGCGAGTCTATCAGCACACGAGCAGCCACGCAAGCCGAGGGGGGAACGAGACAGTCGCCTGCGATGAGGCAACGATGGCTCCGACTCGTCGTGGAGGTAGGATAAACTCTGCCCGAGGAGGCGACCGCGATCGAATCAACTCAAATCCGCGCGCCGTTCTACGAATAAGCATTGTGACGTCATTCCAAGTTCACAAGCGTTTCATTTCTTAGTCACCCGTGCTGTTGTGGTAATTCCAATGAGAAATATGTTTGTCTATTACGTGTATTACGGAGGTCGTGTTTGCCGTGGCTCTAGTCATTGGTGCTGGCGATGTGCTGAATGCAGCGGCGATTGTCACTTCAATGCTGCAATGCTCCCCGGTGAGAAGAAAATGACAGTCATCAGCTCGTGACTACCACAGCAGTCACAGACACCAGGCGAAAGGTTGAGATGGCCCGGGCACGGTTGCCGGCCCTCTCGACTGCGGACTTAATGACAATGCTTCGCAATTTAACACCAACTCGTCACCTAATAACCATTTTGTTGATTGTGTTTCACCGACGCGGTATGTGAAAAGGAAATATTACATTTTGAATCATTCATGACAAATATCACCGCAAAAAGTCTTAGTAGTATTGAAGTCAGTCGTCATGTGTGTTTTATTCCAGCGTCGAGGATGAGTTGGGTTACTGTAATATATATCGCTATGTAATCGAGTCAGCGCCGCAACTAAATGCACCTCCGTGGCGATGAGGCGAGGCTAATCGTTCTTTAGAGGCAGTAATGCTGTTGACGTGCGGTTTATTTCCTTGCGTAACTCCGGTAAATCGACAGCTTTATGCAGTTTGTTGTTTACTCCACAGACGTGAGGAAGATGATACTATCTCCCATCCTGTCTCATGATATATCACAAAGCGGTGGACACATTCCCGCTCTGGGGGTAGATGGGTAGATTAGCATGCCGTGCAAGGTGAGAAATGAAGGTCGGTTTCCTCGCGCTATGTGGGCGCCAGTCGAAAATTCTCAGGCGATAACTCATGGTCGTGGCGGCCTTAATTCGTCGTCGTCAACACGTCCCTTCCAGATGCAATCTCGATACATTCTTTCATGTCTTGAACTAGAATGACTTCGTCCATGGACCCTACCACGCTTCGTCGGTCTTTCTATTCGTTCCTCCGTGGTCTCATCGGCATGCTAGCCAGGGCTGATTGGCAGCTCGACCTGACCGACAAACAGACGGACGGACGGACGGAAGGGCGGGCAAACAACAAACAACACCCATGATAGATGAAAGCGGATAGCGCGACTAATCACATTGTAAGGTTCGACGTGCTGGCGAGCACAATTGCGGAATGGAATGCAGCTCATCTTGCCGCGCATTGCCATCGCCAGTGTCCTCAAATTAGGGACAGCTGTTCTCCCGCCTCGCACTCTCCTCCTCTCCCCTGCGCCGCCTCTAGCTCTGTGGCTATTCTGAAGATGCGCCGTCCAGTCCTCCTCCTGTTATCATTATGATCAGTGTGTATACTCAGTGTAAAGTTACACCTTCTCCTCATGGCATTGTGCTGTTTTCAGAAGCAGTTTGATTAAACAAATTGGTTACTTTATGCCGGCACAATTTCGATCGAAAGCTTTATATCATAACTAGATTGCAGTTCGGAGTGCCTGCCGGTCCTGTCAACATAATGCACATTCCTAATAATTATGCAATAAAGGAAACGACGACATGCACTTCCGTCGCTTTTTTTTTCTATGCATGGTAAGATAACAAATAATCAGGGCTTTTAATTCAGAATCTATCAACATTCATGGTGACAAAACATCTCACATAGTTAGTAGTTAATACTGAATGACGTATTGACGATCAATGTAAAGCATATAGATGTATTGTACAGTATCATTGTTAAAACATTTTGAATTGAATCTGTTCCATCTTTGTTATTGACTTCAATTTATTTGCGACATGTTTGTTCATGTCCTAGATCTATATTCCCCTCTAAATATCCCTTCCCATGGTATGCACTGAACAGGATAATGCAAACATGTTTTGCTCTCTACGTCGTAATTCAAACATGTTGATGTGCATTAGCAACCACGAGGAGCAGGTTAGTGTCTCTAAATGCCGTCTCCCTCTTTAAGAGATATCTACGCACGCATATGAGAAGATGCGTCATGCATACTGATGGGGGAGACACGCGAGAAGATCGAAATAAAGATACAGGGAGGAGGGGAGGGAGGCGGGTAGGAGGGAGGGAAGGGGGGGGGAGGAGAGGAGGGGGGATGGGCGGATAGCAGGTGGGGAGTGGAAGGAATAGGAGATGGAGTGCAGAGCGATCACTAATGGCGATGACGGGAGAGAGGTGACGTGAGATAAAAATCATAGGGGATCTTGTGAAAATGGTCGTACGGAATTCATTATAACGTTAATTAGATATAAAATACACACACACGAGTACACACACACACACACACACACACACACTCACACGCTTATCATATACACACAAACACACACACACACACACACACACACACATTGGTAGATCGATCAACATATCGATAAGAAAAGAGGAGAGAGAGACAGAAAGACCCAGGTGGAACAACGTAGGTAATATGATACATATCGCTAGGAAGGAGAAGATGAAGCAAGTAGTGAAAAAAGGAACAGAAGACATTAAACATACTACAGAGGATTTTAAAGATCGTCCGTCCCTTTTGCAAGCTTAAAATTTGAAATCGTCTATCACGATCGTAAATTGAAGAAAGTGTGATTCAAGACCATTTCTAAGAAGATAGCATGTTGAATCTTACTGTATATGTAAAAATTTCAGCCGTTAAATTTTAAACCGACTTTTTTCGTACTTCGAAAAAAGTATTAGTCTTTGTTACAGCATCTATGTGGTTATTATGCATGTGCGAAATCTTAATTTTATGAGTAATTACCAAACTTTGGAGATGATTCCTTCTATAGAACAAATTTTTTCATAATGCTCTTTATAATTTAATAAACACATTAATTAATAAAGCAGATATTTCAACACAAACTGCTAAGAGCCTGCGGTAAAGACTATTAATCAGACGTTGTTTACGTGCATCATTTGAATTTTACACTACATATCAGTTTCAAATTATGAATATACAGCTTGCTAACACTTCTCTTTATGTTTTGCCAATGTTTCGATGGTTTTGTGGTGATCTGAAAAAGGGACGGGCTGTCTTTAAGAGGGAACAGAGAGTCGTGATCACGTGGTATCATGCTCCCCGGATGAACGAGACGGAGGGATAGAGGAGAGCTCTTTGGGACGGCTGGGAAATGAACTAGGGCGGGAAAGGGGAGCAAGGGGTGTCGTGTGTACCAATCTATCTGGCCATGCAGCGAGAGTGAAATTACGTGGGTGATGGGAATGGGAATGTAAAGGAGCTGTATAGTGAAGAGAGAGAGAAGAGGGAAGAGTGAGAGGGAGAGAAAGAGAGAAAGAGAGGGGGAGAATGAGAGAGAGAGAGAGAGAGAGAGAGAGAGAGAGAGAGAGAGAGAGGGGGGGGGGTGAGAATGAGAGAGAGAGAGAGGGGGGGGGGAGAAAGAAAGGGGAGAAAGAAATAGAGAGCAAGGGAGAAGAGAGAGAAAAGATAAAGGGGTGCGTAAAATTTATCAAGCACAGTCCTGGTGAAGATGATTAATGAAAGTATTGTGCTGACAAAGCAATACTGTTTATAAACGCTGTCTGCGGAGCAGACGAGGAGGGCATGACAGGGTATGCAGCTGGATAGAAAGAGCGATATAACATGTATAGCGCACAGCGGAAAGATAGAGCTGAGTCAAGACACCATGGGGTGTAAATCATTAATAAACAACAATAGCATGGAGAAGATAAGGTAATGGATTAATTCGCAGAACTAATCTCGAAGATACGCTAAGTTTGTAGAGATAATAAAAGACGTGCTGATACAAAAATGAAATGCTGATGAAAAGTGAGTGCAAGAGGCAGAATGGAATGAAGCTGCAGGGAAAGAAAATTTATCAGGCAAACAAGAGGTGGCTTATCATGGTCGTAGAGAAACAGAGAGAGAGAGAGAGATAGCGAGGGTGTGTGTGTGTGTGTGTGTGTGTGGGATGGGGGTGAAATATACCAGTGAAGCCCTCACACATGCTCACAGGTGCACATGCAGATACACACACACAAATACGCACTATCCTACCCTAGGGAAGGAGAGGTAGAGAGAGAGAGCGAGAGAGAGAGAGAGAGAGAGAGAGAGAGGGGGGAGAGCGATAAGGGAAGGTGTAAAAGAGACAAATCGAAAAAAAAAACTCAAGAGAGACATAGCACATGGGAAGAGATAACACAAAACACAAATAACGTTGGAAAGATAATTTTATAAATGAAAAGAGAGAGAGGCGGGGGAGAGATATTAAGGGAGAAAGAAAGACGGCAAGAGATTTAGGCAGAGAGAAGGAAGAGAGAGAGAGAGAGAGAGAGAGAGAGACAGAGAGAGAGAGAGAGACAGGAGAAGAAAGAGGAGGGGTCTGGAGAGATAACGATGTATTTAGTGAGTGACGTCAATAGGGAGACGGGATATTCTTGTACTAGGTCCTATGCGGGTTAACTCGCTGGTCACGTGACAGTCTGATCAATTGATGACGAGTCGATGGCGACCGTCTCCATCGCCTTGCCGGGCATGGAGTCTACGGAGGGCACGGAGGGTCGGGTGCAGCGTCACAGCGGTGAAATGAGAGCATCCTGATTCAGGCACCCTGCTCTCTGATAGGTTCAATCGACGTCCCTGGGGCGGGGGCGTTGATAGGGAGGAAAGGCGACATGGGACACTCTGAGAAGCAAGGGAGATCAAGCAGGGGGTACAACTCAAAGCAATTCAATTCACATCATTTCAATTCAATTCATATAAATACAAATCAAATCAAATCAATTCTATTCTATTGAATAAAGGAATATTCAAAGTACTTCCTAATAGCTACAGCTGAATAGCATAGTTATTTATAATTATTACATTGAAATCAGTACGGATATGATTTTTTTGTTAAATATGTTTATATTGTCAAATAAACACACGCGGAAATATAATGTGAACAGTTTAAGATATAGCAAGTTTAACGAAGAACGTAATGCATGAATATATCAAACGTAACAAGATGCATAATATCAGAGCTCAAACAATAAGAATGATCATCAGTTAGAATATGAACGCCATGGATATCAATGAACAGCTTGGAAGCTATTGTTAAAAGGTATTTAAATCAAAGATATCACTTCACTCTTGCAACGTTACTACACTACACGTATCGAATGTAATTATCTAGTATATGATATGATGCAATCTTCATTACATGATATGAAGTTGTTGATGTTGCTGTTGATTTTACTGTGTTGTGTCTTGTCCATTGAATTTGTTTAAAATGTTGATATGTATTGTATTGATCTGTTATTGTTGTTGTTATGTATTGTAATGATTTTTCTTATCTGCCAGGGCCCTCAGTGACAGCAGTTTTACTACTGAAGAGGCCACCCTGCTTAAATTAAACTAGAAATAAATAAATAAATAGATAAAATATGGTTCTTCATGACCACAATTGACCTTTTTTCTCAAAGTGTTGCAAGATTCTCTAATGGAATGCCCAGTGAACTATAGCAACGTTACTGACAGAACGGTTGAATTTGATGTTCTAGGAGTGAAAATGCGCATTACACAAGATGCCCAATATAACCTTATAGGGAAAAGAAACTAGTGTTTTGTATCATTCTCAATGTAAGATGACAAATTTGGCTAAGAAAGAGATAAAATGTGTTTGGTTCTTAAGTTAAAAGATGAATTAGAACGGTGAATTAGCATGATTAGGAGGAAGATGGAAGAAGAAGGAGAATTGAAGGGAATGTATAAGACATGTAAGAAGAAGAAAAGGAAGCAAAAGATTTAAACGAATGTCAACGCAATATTTTCTTCTCAGCGTGCGGTGCTCTACTAGCTTTCATCAACCACTCATAACAACTTTCCCGTAAACATCTCCTAACAAACCATAAATCACACACACTGCACGGTCTACACACCGGACTAAGCCTGTCGTGAGCGTGATCTGTCTTCATTCTCTGAGACATATATCAGGCATCAATCAAAGACAGGTTGATCATGATTCATCGGATCAGCTCTGACTAATACATGGGCAGGTGCTGGTTCGAAAAGAATATTAGAATTTATCGAAATAAAGATATACTACCTACATTAAAAGAAACTAGAGTTGAGAAGAGGTACATTTTCATTGATATATGCCTTTTGTGATACTAAGTACATGGTTTTAAAGAACAGCATGAATGTATTCTGAGGCCTATCACATATCCCAGACGAGTGCGCTTTCAATGTTCATAATTACACACGAAAGATAGCTAGCATTCAAAGAACATGTCCCAATGACAGTAATCAGCCCCAACATGCCCAAAGTCAATAACCTCCGCCAATACGGCAATGTGGTATATTCCCATCTACCGTAGATAAACTGAAAGAGATATAGAGTGGGAGAAGAGAATTATACGCACAAACCCACACACACACACACATATACACACACACATATATACACACACACTCACACACACTCACACACACACTCACACACACTCACACACACACACACACACATACACACACACACACACACATACATATATATATATATATATATATATATATATACACACATATATACACACAAACATATATGTACACACACACACACTCTCTCTCTCTCACACACACACACACACACACACACACACACACAAAAATATATATATACACACACACAAACTAACCCTAAACCAACTCAAACGAATTAGTTATGAGTCTTTCCAGTCTGTTTTGGTTCGTAAAGCTTTTCCATCGGCAAGGCTACAGTGCCTTCTATCTCCATCTCACCTCAGACCAAATGCACGTCTTCGGTTCAATTTTATGAATGTTATACAGCAAACAAAGAAAAAAAGATATGAATGTGATTGGAAAAACATCGGCGACGGGAAAGTGCTAGCGGACAGGTGTGATACCACGTCTGAATGTTATTTTTCAATAAACCCCGACAGTGCCTACCATTGCTGGGGATGAAAACGCGCACAACCCGCACTTCACACACTCAGATAGCACGCACGCACGCCTCCAAGGCACGCAACTGGCAGACGACCAGGAGAAAGCGTGCGCTATTGAAGAGCGATATACGTGATCGATGTGCGGGCTTGCGGTGATCGATGGCAGCCCCAGAGATCCGCTATGAATGTTCGCATACTCACCCATGCAGCTGGTAAAACACAAGAAGGCTGCAGGCACGGCCCACTGTCTGTATGGGAGGAAGGCTCATTATTATAAGTTGACGGAAGGCTTTCCCGTAGACCCGACAGCGGAAGAAGGCGGGTGATCCGTCTTCTCATACGTAGTTGTGATATTTTGGATAATTTAAGAACTTTGCAAACTCTGTGCAAAGTTAAAAATACTTTTTTTTTATCTTGGCGAAAAAAACTTGGCGATGAAAAGGTAAACTTTTTCGATATATCGGCTAGATACCTCCAGAACGGTGCGATTGATTTAATCGATGAAAATGTGATCAGTCTTGCTTTGAAGAATGTATATTTTCTGCAAGTTTGTGTTTGAATGTGAGCACATTTCCGTCTCACCCCTTGAAGAAGTAATAGAAGAAGGTAGTAATCGTATTGGATACGGAGAACGTCCCCAGGGATGGTGTACATTTCGCTGCTTCCATACAAGCTGTCACTTCAATTGGCTTGAAGAGTCGGTTCACCTAAAATGGGGCTACAGCAAAATCCAGCCGTGGTACATAGTCTCATGCCGAATGAAAATAAACGATCTGAAGGTTCTGTTTCAACTCAATTAGTTTATCAAAATACATATTGTGTGCAGAGTTAAGTTCCTTGATATATATTTCTAGTAAAAACTTTTGGATATGAACTGTATTGGTCACTTGCAATAACCTTTTTGTGTAGCCATAGCATGCTGTATAAGTTGAAAAGTGTGATCTAGACGAGATTTAATCGCTGGACGTGAATGTTCAGGGGTGAAAGGTCCACATATTCCTAGTTATCAAAAATCGGAACTCAAACTTAAACACAAGTTGATTTAAGTGGATATGTAAAGTTAGAAACTGAACAAGTTAGGGAGATTGTAAGCAATTTGAATTCAAATTATATCGTGTGAAAGTTTGAAGTGTAAAGCCATATAATCTTGTTCTAAAATTTAAGATTCCCTAGTATGTTCCGGGCATTGTGTAGTGTAGTTTAGCGGTATGTGCAGGCATGGACCGATTGACAGAGGATGGAGTTACGCATGCAGGTTAATGGTTAGAATCCACGAAATTGCTCTTTAGTTTTGGTGCGCTTCTTTTGTCTATTCAGAGGGAGTAGCTTGATTTGAGGCTTCATTCTCCTTTATTAACTTGTCCATTATATTTCATGTTCAAAAGCAAGACAACGTGTAGCTCGATCGTTAAATTATATTCCATGTAAATGTTTCACAACTTGATCTAGAAATGTATATCAATAAACTCTGTGACATAGACAAACGGAAAGAAACAGTGATACTGAAAAAAGACTGCTTGCAGCAAAGTGCTCGTACTCAACACAACATGCTTTAAATAGTCGGTCTGACGAATCGTTGCCATAGTGAATTTACTTGTACGTATGATGGTAACCATCCATGTTGTTCTTCTCATTTGTTCTATTGCACTATAGTTTATGCTTTACGTCTCATTATTTTTTCCACACATGTAGCTGTGGAAGGATTCAGCACAAACTCAGGGTACACTAGAAGCTTGTCATGCGAGTCAGTCATCCATTCCTTGATTTCTTAAAAGCACATTAATACATGAACTAATACATATTCAGGATTACAGAACGCTTGCATGCATGAATCCTTGTATAAATAGGTCTTCGTGCTTAATACTCAATATGATTTCTAAATAAACAAATCAGGAAGAGATGATAACAGGAATGTGATACGTAAATGTACCGTCCTTCATCAACCATCGATGTTTGCTTCTTAATTGTATTGTCAACAACTCAGCTCCAGGTCGACACGTGATGACGACCGCTAATCTACCGACCAGCTGGGACCCGGCAGGGAGAGAGAGAGAGAGAGGGAGAGAGGGAGAGAGAGAGGGAGAGAGAGGGAGGGAGAGGGGGGGGGCAGAGAGAGAGAGAGGGGGGGAGGGAGACAGAGAGACAGAGAGAGAGAGAGAGAGAGGGGGAGAGAGAGAGAGAGAGAGAGAGGAGGGAGGAGAGAGAGAGGGGGAGGGGGAGAGGGAGAGGGAGAGGGAGAGATAGAGAGAGAGAGAGAGAGATAGATAGAGAGAGAGAGAGAGAGAGAGAGAGAGAGGGAGAGAGAGAGAGGAGGAAGACAGAGAGAGGGGGGAGACAGAGAGAGAGAGGGAAACAGAGAGAGACAGACAGACAGACAGAGAGAGAGAGAGAGAGACTGAGACAGAGAGAGTGGGGAGGGAGACACAGAGAGAGAGAAAGGGGGAGGGGGAGAGAGAGAGGGGGGGAGTGTGAGAGATAGATAGATAGAGAGAGAGAGAGAGAGAGAGAGAGAGAGAGAGAGAGAGAGAGAGAGAGAAGAGAGAGACAGAGAGAGGAGAGTGGTGAAAATGTGGAGAGAAGGGAGCAGGGAAAGAGAGAAAGATAGAAGGAGACAGCTGGAAAAAAGGGAGTAAAAAGAGAGCAAATGGTGGCGAGAGGGAGAAAGATAGAGCATGTAAAGAAATGGGCGGGAGTTGAGACAGATGGGACGAGGAAAGGTGGAAAGAGGAGAAGGAATGGGAGGTTTGCAGGGCAGAAACATGCTTGCACTTCTGAATAAGTGAACAAACATCTTGGCTAGCATTATGATTCCCGATGATGATTATGTTGTGAATCAGCGTTCAGAATTATTCACATCAATATCGCTTCAGACATTTGAACTGTGATGATGGATGTACAATCAGTTTCGCAGAAGGAATCGTTATCTTTCATGTAATGATGTGTCCTCGACCTGTAGGTTAGGTTACTTGAAACATCCATCTCGGCTGATCTCCCTGGATCAATCACACCATTCTCTACAACAGGCATACGACAGAAATATGTCGTATGTGATATCATCTAAGAATTATGCACTGGGTGTTATCACGTTTCTTAGAACATGTTTTTGAAAATCCTTGATAGTTGTTTGCATTACTTTGCTCTCTTTCACTCTCTTTCTCTCACTCGCTTTGTCTCTCTGTGTTTCTCTGTCTCCCCCTCAATCGCTCTGTACCTTTGTGTTAATCTCTCTGTCCCCCCTTTTTTTATAACCTGGCCTCCTTGTTGCTGTACATGTTGGCTTAACTGTACACTTTGGTCTAGTTCTAATTAGACTAGTCACTCTCCCATGTTCTATTTCCCCCTGTGTTTGGGCGATCTGGAGAAAAATAAGAGAATGATTAGTCTACTGCAGCCAGACCTGTTTATCGGAGAGTTTGGATCTGAGATGCGTGACATCCTGCCATCATCCTCATCCATCATCGACTGTTCTCCCTCTATCCAACTACCGTCATGACCGTCCCACCCCTTTCAATCTCATTCTCTCTCTCTCTCCCTCTCTCTCTCTCTCTCTCTCTCTCTCTCTCTTTCTCTCTCTCTCTCCCTCTCTCTCTCCCTCTCTCTCTTTCTCTCTCTTCCTCTCTCTCTCTCTCTCTCTACACGTACACACACATACACACACACACACACACACACACACACACACACACACACACACACACACACACACACACTGCCCACATATCTATATGTTCGTCCAAGATGCCTTTACACCCGTCTTGAGACATGAATGACTTAACGATTGGGCAATAAATGAGCTAACGAGCACCCAATCAGCCCGTCATTCTGCCTTAGAAATGCCGATCATATGATGGCGACAACCGAACATCTCGACTCCAATCTGAGCATGAGATGAAACGTGCGTGTCGCATGTCGTGTATACTGGCAGTCCATATAAGTCATGGAGTAGAATCACATTATCCACAATGCAACTAATGATACTGTAAATAACGGGGATGATGTTGATTATTATATTGCGCTTTTGCCTGAGGCACCACTTTTTTGATGTAATTAAGATTTTGAATAAAAGTTGTAATCATACTTTATTATCATAAGACCTTTTTAAAATTGTGTTTGCGGATGAATATCTGATATCATGGACGGACACGTTGAACGTATGAATTGGTCTGGTCGTTTTGGAAAGCATGATCCCCTTTTCAACTCCTGGAGCGCCGCATTGTCCACTAGATGTTCAGGGAGATCGTCACCGAAGAGGGCGTGTGTCCGTACTTCTTTCTTTGCAGCATTAATGGCAATTTCGCATTCGCCAAATTGACTAAGAAATATAGACGCACCCGAGTCTATCTGTCTAGGGAAGGCCACCACACAGATGACACGATCTTGTCATGATTCAGGGATCATAGGGCTCTCTACAAATAGCAAGTTTGCTCTAAAAAAAAGTTAGGCTAGCCCTTAACAGTTACAACAAGAAATGTGACATTACCTACCTTCACAGATTCCAGTGGGGTCTCTGAATTAATTTGTGATTGGTGTCTTATCGTCAAAAAATAGTTTGTATCTTTTACCTCGCAACCCAATTGTATTATTGAAACAGTAAAAATTGAATATCTTTGAGATTGATACACACTAACTACAAGTACATATTTAAATGTAGTGTTTTGTATACAATTAGTAAGACCTTGAATGCTATTCTCTGCCGCATTGGACAATAAATTGCTAAGCAAATAATCAACGTCGGTGAAGGTAATGGGACGAACTATCACTTCCGAGGCGATCTGGATGTAGCTATCTTTCCGAAGCTTTTAGCTGAGGAAAGATAGCGTATACATTCAGATCGCCGAGGAAGTGATAGTTCGTTTCATTGCCTGAAACCAAAAGTTGATTATTTTCTTTATATTCCACATCTGATACCAACAATCTATAAAATAAATGACAATTTAACGTACAAAATCGTTCGTGTCGGTGCGGCTACATATTCACGCGACGCTCCGAAACCCGGAAGCAAATTGACTTTGTGAACGTTACTACATAGACTCTACAAATTCCAACGAACACTATGACATAGTGACGCTAATTCGTAAGATTTTGACGGAAAAGCGAGAAGTAATCGAAATTCTCTTACCTGTGCGGTACCGGTGAGAACATAGATCTTCCGAGAATACTCTTCATAATTCTAATAAATTACAGAAAAGTGAAATTCTAGGTCAATTTTGGTACGAGTTGGTAGAGAATTGCACACTTGCTTTGGTGAAATACTGTGTGGGGGAAATGGAAGGCTTGCACTGCTTTGTACGTACGCCCGCGGCGCAGCTAGCGCGCTAAAACCAAAAATTTTAATTTCCGCGCACGTACCGCGGTGTCGTCTGCGCCGATAGTCCGAGCTACGCACTTTTATTTCGCGCGTACTCAAAATGTTGATCACGCGTTAGGACTGGGAGGAGTGAAGAGATCAGCGAAACCAAAAAGTACTATCACCTAGAGTGTAACGAACTTTCCTTCTCAAAAAAGTACTATCACCTACAGTGTAACGAACTTTTCTTCTCAGGTGATCAGATGGGAAAAACTACGCTTCATCACGTGATCAACTTTTGACCAATCATAAAGCAACATTCTTAGTATGTGGAATATAAAATATTATATCATATCATATGAAATACGTGCATTATATTCAATTGCTCTGTTATCACTTCTTTGTCCGATTCTGGTCTTTCTATATAATATTCAAGCACCATCTTGGGGGATGTTTTAAGTATGAAATTGTAAACTCTAATCCACACATCAGTCTTTATGACCTTTTACACTCATTTATGTAATACATAGTGGAGCTATCTTCGTGATACGACAATCAGGAAGTAATTATAAGCGAAATGGTGAATTCATGTCAATTATTAATGGACTTAACATCCACACAACATTTCTATTATCTCAGAGGAAATATCAATAGCAATTTATAACGTAATGTCTCATCAAATAGGTAGATGGAGCCATCACTTTTAATTTTGTACTGCGTTCTTACATGTTTGTCGCCCTCTCTCACCGGTTTATCCTCAGCGTGGTTACCGAGCCCCTTCCATCAGATCAAATGCCCACACCATGCCATAAGACACGAATACGACTCGATCAGACTCGACCTGTATCAACCATTGGCTTTCCCTTGTTCAAAACACATCATGAAGGCCAGACATTTTGAAAAAGACAAGTTTAGAAAGCAAATCTAACCACATCAACGAGTTCTGCGCTTATGTGGATTATGCTATATCGTGTTTCCATGGTTTCCTACATTACATCGATCATGAGCCAATGGCGGATTTCAAATAAATAATGTATAAAATTCAAGAAAGCTTGTGCGTAGGGCCTTCCATATGTTTCATTTATTTATTTAGTTTTATTAATTTATTTATTAAGTTTCATTTCAATAGGGTAGCCCTGTTTTTTTTTTTTTTTTTTTATCTTAGTGAATGACTAGACTAGTATTAAAAAAATGTCTGGACATATCATTCAATT